>SSNP01000106.1:663682-679774 GCA_006937955.1 Pachypanchax playfairii
TTTTTTTTTTTTTTTTTTTTTTTTTTTTTTTTACCATACAAGGAACTCTGACATTTACTTGGAGTTTCCCGATGAGTCAGTCCTTCCCCTGGCAACAAAATCACTGATGCTGGAGTTTTGCTTCACACACCCGAACAGCATCAGGATGTTGTTCCCAGGAGACAACAAACATCACCATTCTGTCCACCTCTGGCTCTTGTGGTGTGGAAATGAATAAAAGAAGTGGAAAGATATTAAATGAGACAAAGAGATGGACAGATGGTGTTTCCATTCAGAGTTCCCTCTTTCACCGATCAGCCATCCTTCTCCCACAGTCTCATATCAGCTTTCTAAAACATCAATGTTTAGGGTTTTTCAGTATAAGAGCGTGTGATTACATTGGGGAGCTGATTGGCCAAAATAAGAGCTTTTCATGGTTTATTTTCATATCAGAGGCATGATGGATGAGTTCAGTCTGAAGTTCTCTGAATCTGATACGGCGTCAGCTTCTGCATCCAAATGTCAGATGAATGAATGATAGCAGCTCTTTGGTTTCAGGCCGTCTGACAGACACATTCAGATTTTTGGTTCATGTAAGAAGTAAAAATTTTAAATCCAAATTGTGTTTTATTACTCTGAGCAGTAGCTCATCGCATCACTTCCTGGTCAACAATCCAGAAAGTGCCTCCAAGCCTGCTTCGCATTCTTTAACTGACTGTTTTAAGGTCTCCGCAGCTTTCTGCTCCAATTGAGTTGTAATGTGAACAGTACACGCCGAAAAGAACTGTATCCTTTTACACTGCAGGCGCAGAATCATCACATCCAGCCAGCAGACGGCAAGTGACACCGAACAATCTGTGAGAGGAGGGTAATTGGAGATGATTGGGCTTATTCTGAGCGTGCCAGATACACTATGCTCAGGCTCCGAACTCACTGTCCAAAGCCTGTGGAATGAGGCAAAGCATTGTGGGTAAAATGGGAGGATGCAGCTTTAGGTTAACAGCTCAGGAAGTGCTGTCCCTGGCCTTTATTTGGACATGGAGGTGTCTCGCACCTCCAGAGGTTAAGAGCTGAGGAGGCATGAAATGTAACACTAAGATAACAAAAAACAAGACGGTAAGTACAGAGTGTCACCATGTTGACTTAAGGTGGCGTTTCAACTGTAATAAATGTGTAATGACTTGTTTTTAATAGCATGATAAACTTTGTTCACAAGCGTCCAGCCCTGCCTGTTTGTGGTTGTAATGATGTTGAGGTGCTGCACAACACCAGAGAGAGAGAGAGAGAGAGAGAGAGAGAGAGAGAGAGAGAGAGAGACTCAGGCAGAAAGGAGATTACAGAATCCTACAAGTGTTTGCTGACATAAGTTTGTGCTCCATCTCAGATCACTGGCTGAGTATTTGTGAGCATCTGTTGACAGCCGCACACCTGCTCTTCCCCAGTCCTGATGGAGAGACACTGCATGTCTGAAGCAGCCCCGCCGCAGCTGCCAAGGCCACGGCCTTTTGGGGACGAGTGTGGGCGGAGCTTCAAAACAGAGATTGAGGAGAAGATTTACAGATATAACAGGCAGCGTGGGAGGTGGGCTGCTGTTCTTCCTGGTGTCAAGGAAGATTTATCAACTTTTATTATTTAAATAGTCACGTCATTGAATAATTATATGTTAATAATACGATATTATTATCTAATCTTTTTTATTACAATAAGCAAATTCATATTAATTAGATTTTTGTGTGTGCTTTTATTTTATCTGTGGTTTTATTTATTAATTGATTCAATAATAATTTTGCTTTTATTCATTTATTCACCTGAAGGTTTTTTATGGAGCGAGTGGAAGTTGTTAAGTTACAAAAGAAAATCTGCACAGTGTCTGCACGGTGGTGCGGTTGGTAGCACTGCCTTTCAGCTAGAAGGTCACAGGTTAGAAACCTGCCAGAACCTTTCTACATGGGGTTTACATGATCTCCCCATGGATGCGTGGCTTTTCTCTTGTTTCCTCCCACAGACTAAAAACATTCCTGAAAGCTTAGAAAGCAGAAATGGAAACCCTCAGTATCGAACTATATCCCAGTTTCATGTAAAAATGTTCACTTGAATTGGTTTGAAAAAGTATTTTTCCCTCAGTAATTTTCCTAAAATAGATAATTTCACTCACTTACTGCTTAATCCTCTTCAGTAGAGCATAAATTGGTCAGAAATTGTGTTAAAATACAGTAAAAATATTATATTAAATACTTTTAATAAATGTCAAATCTGCATTGATTGTTTATATGAAATAGTTTCAGCTAATTTTAAACTTCAAGTCAGCTTTGATCTCTCAGTGAGGTCGTTAATTAGGGTTTAAAGCCTAAAATACAAACGCAGGTTTTAGGAGAGCTTATAGAAACCGTCGGGATACCAAAAGTTTCAAGAGGATTAAAGACTGTTGATATTTTAAATTCACAAAAAGCAGCAAAGTTTCAGAAAAAAACTTTAAAAAAAAATGTATGAAATCCAAAAGTTCTGTTTCAGAATCTGGATGGATTGTGAAGGATGAGTTAGTTTTCTGCAGCACGTGTCGTTACATGCTCTCACCACTGTGTGGCGCTAGTGTCAGATGAATAAGCCTGAGAATTGCACACAGCTGTACAAATCAAACCGTGATTGGGAAGAAAAAGATGCTTAAAAACTGGACAGGGACTTTTAGATGTGACGACTTCAAAAGTCTGGATGCTTCATGAATTGAGACAGTGTTAAAAAGCTTGACCTTGACCTTTGACCCGTGTCGAACACATACTTACACAAGAGAAAACAAGCTGGAGCATGCACAGACTGGGACAGCTGCGCGACTATTTTAGAGGTTTGAAGTGTTTATGGAGGAGCGGAGTTTGAACGCTTGATGACAGAGCTTTCATTTACAGATAAGATCAGATCTGTTTCAGCAGCGATGAGAATCACAGAGGCCTCGGGTCTGGAATGGACCACTAACTGAACCGCTTCATCATCAGGAAATAGAGTGTTGCGTTTCAGCGTGAAATCTTTTCATTTTATTCTGAAGTTTTATTTTTGATTTCCTGCCGTCCCCCAAAAGATGTCTTCTGGTAGATATCTCCCTTCAGTCTTCCCTCCTGTCCTGTCTCAACACAGATCCTATCACTTGTATCTTAAGCTGACTGGCATTCGTCAAGCCATGATCTAGTTGCACAGCAGCAACTGCATATAAGTCAAAAAATCTAATGACTCAGTGCTGCTTCCTAGATACTGTTCAAATAGACGAGAAACTGAATCACATCCAAACATGGCTGCAGCTTCTTCTCTGCTAAACGGACTGACAAGCTAAGCAGGAAACAAAGAACGTACTTTAACCAAAGGAGAATGTTAAAAAAAAAATGGTAGAAAAACAATTATTTTAATGTTGCATTAAACAAATAAAATGTAAAATAACAGCATGTAACTTTCTTGATGTTCCCAATCTTACTGAGGCACACAAAAAAAAATTAAATCACGTTTCATCAAAACACACAAGGGATTTATAAGAGTTTCAATGATAAACTGTGTAAAAAGAAAAGAAAAACGTGTCACATTAAACTAAAACTCTGAATAGGTGCCCAACAAGCCTCAAAACACCGACTGTTTCCAGTTTGATATGTTTTAATCCACTGCTTCAAGTGGTTGAAGTATTTCTTCAGCATGTCGAGTTTTACAGACGCCATTGAGCCTAATCTGATGTGCTGGACCAAAAAAACGACTAAAATATGTCATGCAGCATTGAGTGATGACCAGTTTTGAAATTTAACATGTATGAAACAAAGAGAAGTTCCAACGTTCACCTTGACTAGTTGTTTGCATTGAGTTGGCAGCAGTAGTACCCAGTACCCTGGTAGTAACCAGTACCCTGGTGGTAACCAGTACCCTGGTAGTAACCAGTACCCTGGTAGTACCCAGTACCCTGGTAGTAACCAGTACCCTGGTAGTACCCAGTACCCTGGTAGTACCCATTACCCTGGTAGTACCCGGTACCCTGGTAGTAACCAGTACCCTGGTAGTACCCAGTACCCTGGTAGTAACCAGTACCCTGGTAGTACCCAGTACCCTGGTAGTACCCATTACCCTGGTAGTACCCAGTACCCTGGTAGTACTCAGTACCCTGGTAGTACCCAGTACCCTGGTAGTACCCAGTACCATGGTAGTACCCAGTACCCTGGTAGTAACCAGTACCCTGGTAGTACCTGAGTGTTCCTGTGCAGTAAACGTGAACCTCCTAGCTGTAGACAGGAAGGATCTCCTGTAGAGGGTTCTAGCTGTAGACGGGAAGGATCTCCTGTAGAGGGTTCTAGCTGTGGACGGGAAGGATCTCCTGTAGAGGGTTCTAGCTGTGGACGGGAAGGATCTCCTGTAGAGGGTTCTAGCTGTGGACATGAAGGATCTCCTGTAGAGGGTTCTAGCTGTGGACGGGAAGGATCTCCTGTAGAGGGTTCTAGCTGTGGACGGGAAGGATCTCCTGTAGAGGGTTCTAGCTGTAGACGGGAAGGATCTCCTGTAGAGGGTTCTAGCTGTGGACATGAAGGATCTCCTGTAGAGGGTTCTAGCTGTAGACAGGAAGGATCTCCTGTAGAGGGTTCTAGCTGTAGACTGGAATGATCTCCTGTAGAGGGTTCTAGCTGTGGACATGAAGGATCTCCTGTAGAGGGTTCTAGCTGTGGACATGAAGGATCTCCTGTAGAGGGTTCTAGCTGTGGACGGGAAGGATCTCCTGTAGAGGGTTCTAGCTGTAGACGGGAAGGATCTCCTGTAGAGGGTTCTAGCTGTGGACATGAAGGATCTCCTGTAGAGGGTTCTAGCTGTGGACGGGAAGGATCTCCTGTAGAGGGTTCTAGCTGTAGACGGGAAGGATCTCCTGTAGAGGGGTCTAGCTGTAGAGGGGAGGGATCTCCTGTAGAGGGTTCTAGCTGTGGACGGGAAGGATCTCCTGTAGAGGGTTCTAGCTGTGGACATGAAGGATCTCCTGTAGAGGGTTCTAGCTGTGGACGGGAAGGATCTCCTGTAGAGGGTTCTAGCTGTAGACGGGAAGGATCTCCTGTAGAGGGTTCTAGCTGTGGACATGAAGGATCTCCTGTAGAGGGTTCTAGCTGTGGACATGAAGGATCTCCTGTAGAGGGTTCTAGCTGTGGACGGGAAGGATCTCCTGTAGAGGGTTCTAGCTGTAGACGGGAAGGATCTCCTGTAGAGGGTTCTAGCTGTGGACATGAAGGATCTCCTGTAGAGGGTTCTAGCTGTGGACATGAAGGATCTCCTGTAGAGGGTTCTAGCTGTAGACGGGAAGGATCTCCTGTAGAGGGTTCTAGCTGTAGACGGGAAGGATCTGCTGTAGAGGGTTCTAGCTGTGGACATGAAGGATCTCCTGTAGAAGGTTCTAGCTGTAGACGGGAAGGATCTCCTGTAGAGGGTTCTAGCTGTGGACGGGAAGGATCTCCTGTAGAGGGTTCTAGCTGTGGACATGAAGGATCTCCTGTAGAGGGTTCTAGCTGTGGACGTGAAGGATCTCCTGTAGAGGGTTCTAGCTGTGGACATGAAGGATCTCCTGTAGAGGGTTCTAGCTGTAGACGGGAGGGATCGCCTGTAGAGGGTTCTAGCTGTGGACAGGAAGGATCTCCTGTAGAGGGTTCTAGCTGTGGACGGGAAGGATCTCCTGTAGAGGGTTCTAGCTGTGGACATGAAGGATCTCCTGTAGAGGGTTCTAGCTGTGGACATGAAGGATCTCCTGTAGAGGGTTCTAGCTGTGGACGGGAAGGATCTCCTGTAGAGGGTTCTAGCTGTAGACGGGAAGGATCTCCTGTAGAGGGTTCTAGCTGTAGACAGGAAGGATCTCCTGTAGAGGGTTCTAGCTGTGGACGGGAAGGATCTCCTGTAGAGGGTTCTAGCTGTGGACATGAAGGATCTCCTGTAGAGGGTTCTAGCTGTGGACGGGAAGGATCTCCTGTAGAGGGTTCTAGCTGTAGACAGGAAGGATCTCCTGTAGAGGGTTCTAGCTGTGGACGGGAAGGATCTCCTATAGAGGGTTCTAGCTGTGGACATGAAGGATCTCCTGTAGAGGGTTCTAGCTGTGGACGGGAAGGATCTCCTGTAGAGGGTTCTAGCTGTAGACGGGAAGGATCTCCTGTAGAGGGTTCTAGCTGTAGACAGGAAGGATCTCCTGTAGAGGGTTCTAGCTGTGGACATGAAGGATCTCCTGTAGAGGGTTCTAGCTGTAGACGGGAAGGATCTCCTGTAGAGGGTTCTAGCTGTAGACGGGAAGGATCTCCTGTAGAGGGTTCTAGCTGTAGACGGGAAGGATCTCCTGTAGAGGGTTCTAGCTGTGGACATGAAGGATCTCCTGTAGAGGGTTCTAGCTGTAGACAGGAAGGATCTCCTGTAGAGGGTTCTAGCTGTAGACGGGAAGGATCTCCTGTAGAGGGTTCTAGCTGTGGACGGGAAGGATCTCCTGTAGAGGGTTCTAGCTGTAGACGGGAAGGATCTCCTGTAGAGGGTTCTAGCTGTAGACAGGAAGGATCTCCTGTAGAGGGTTCTAGCTGTAGACGGGAAGGATCTCCTGTAGAGGGTTCTAGCTGTGGACATGAAGGATCTCCTGTAGAGGGTTCTAGCTGTGGACGGGAAGGATCTCCTGTAGAGGGTTCTAGCTGTAGACGGGAAGGATCTCCTGTAGAGGGTTCTAGCTGTGGACGGGAAGGATCTCCTGTAGAGGGTTCTAGCTGTGGACGGGAAGGATCTCCCGTCGATGGTTCTAGCTGTGGACGGGAAGGATGGTAAATGGTAAATGGTAAATGTCCTGTATTTGTATAGCGCTTTTCTAGTCATTCAGACCACTCAAAGCGCTTTCACACTACAAGATTTTGCATTCACCCATTCACACAACCCGATATGTAAACCGGGGGGAGAGGGTAGGGGCTAACACTCACAAAACCCGATGCGCAGATCGGGGGGCAACATGGGGTTCAGTGTCTTGCCCAAGGACACTTCGACATGTGGCGGTGGAAGCCGGGATCGATCCACCAACCTTCAAATTGGAGGACAACCGCTCTAACCACTTAGCCACAGCCGCCCATCTCCTGTAGAGGGTTCTAGCTGCGGACAGGAAGGATCTCCTGTAATGGTCTCCTGTAATGGTCCGTATTGGATCTGAAGATGTTTCTGACTGAAGACACTCTGTTGTTGAGTTACTGTGACGAGGATGATGAAGGTTCTCCATCATGTTCTTCTCCATCCCTCCATCCATCCATCATTGATTGATTGATTGATTGATTGATTGATTGATTGATTGATTGATTGATTGATTGATTGATTGATTGATTGATTGATTGATTGATTGATTGATTGACATTTAAATAAACGTCAGACAGTTATAGCACAAACTGCTTCCTGAGAGAGGAGAGAACATGTGGTTCTGTGGTTCTGGGTGGAGCATTAGGTGTGTGTTAGAGTGTGTGTCTCGGCTGAATTTGAGAGCGTCAGTGGCATGTTCAAACTGCAGCTGGTCAGATGGAAATAGCTGAGGAAGTAACTGAGCTCAGGACAAAAAATAAAGAAGGAGCAGCTCATTTCTTCAGGGAAGCACACGGTGTCTCTCAGTCTATCTGTCCTACTTCTCTGTGTGGGAACATTTCAGACATCATCAGCGGATTTAAAAGACATGATGTCATGATCATCTGTCTAAAGCAGTTGATCTTTTCAACTCGATGGACTTTTGATGGCAAAGTAAGCAAAAAAAATTTAATAAAGGAGGAAGAGTTTCTTATTTTAAAGGAAAACTGGGATACACTGAAAAGTCTTGTGATTTTTGATGTTAAAGGTAAAAACTGTCACTCAGCTGGAAGTCAGCTAATGATGGTTTAAAGCTACTGAATCCTTTCAAATCCTTTGAGTAAAAGTCACCAACCATAAAAAACAAGTGATCTTCAAGCTAATGAGTGAATGAGCTGTGAACGCATCAGCAAAACGTCCAAACTTCAAATCCCTCAATCTGAACCAGTGTAGACTAGAGGTGTCCAACTCCAGGCATCAAGGGCCAATATCCTGCATGTTTTAGATGTTCCTCTGCTTCAACACACCTGATGCAGATTAATGGGTCGTTAACAAGCTTCTGCTGGACTTGGTGAAATGTTGCAGATTGGAATCAGGTGTGTTGAAGCAGGAAAACATCTAAAACATGCAGGATAGGGACCCTCGAGGCCTGACTTTGGGCACCCCTGGTGTAGACTATGACCCACAAAATACTCCTAACATTTTTGACTTTTATTACTGAATAAAACTGAACTGCAACCAACATTTAAGAAAACACACCAATAAAAAAACCTAACAGGAGTTATAACAACAATTCCAGTTATAAACAGTGCTGTGAGGACTGCTGTTACTTTCTATAAAGTCAGTCTCAGCCTAATTCAAACCATCATTCCAGCAGATATCCCCCTCGTCCACGTTCTTTCAGCCAATGCCAAAGATCTGAGTGACAATAACCAGGAAAACTCCCTCAAACAGAGATAGAAAAGAAGTAAAGTGAGAAAACAAACCCAGAAAGATGCAGCGGAGAGAGAAGAAAACAAGTAAATACCTCTCAGGGCCTCGGTCAGTCAGTAGCAGTCATTAAAACAGCTCAGATTTAAATAAAACTTTCTTTAAAAATAAACCTTCTGGTCTGCAAACCATAATCTACCTGTTTAATTTAGAGTAACTCAGTTGGTTTGCCTCCGTTTGTTTCCAGTTCTGTGCGTCATTTCAGAATCCCCAGAACAAATAAGGCTGTTCTCACACATTATATTCAAAGCATCATTTAAATGTACTTACAGAAGTCTCCCTGTAGCATCCATGAATGCTCCTTGTTTGATTTGCTGAACTGAAACAAAACAAAATATCTGTTTTCTATCAGGAACTTTACTGTTCATGTTGCTCAAACTCTCCAACAGCTGTTAAGAAAACAACAACCCAGTAATACCTATGACCAGGACTGACATGGCATCTGTATCCCCATCTCTCTTCCCATCCCCCTCTTCCTCCTCTCATCTGAGCCTCCATCATGCAGGAAGTCTGCTCTTCCTGAAAACAAGCAGCCGAGAGTGTAAAGGCACAAGGCCGAGGGGGGCTCGTACGTGATGGGCAGCATAGGATGTTTGTGTCATTCCTCTGGTTGCTGCAGGCCTCGCTGTTGTCCATCCTGAGGAAGCCGGTTTCACGTCACTCAGGCCGGTCCTTGAGCCTGCCTCATCTGTTAGCTCTGCACATCTGTTCTGTGAAACTTCCCACGAGTTCTCAAATTGTAGCAGTCCGGTCATGCAGGACACATGCACAGATTGGATTAAATGAGATGTAGGAGGTTAAATGTGTGGCGGAAACTTTAAAACTTTGTTTAATTTGAGCAACAGAGTTCTGCTAGCTAACCACAATCCGTTTCCTGAATGTTACCACGATTTTCCAACCCACCTGCAAGTGTGAGAATTCCTCAGCATGGGGTTTTCCACAGATTCCTGCAGAATGATTTATAATAAAATAACAACTCAGATTCTACCAAAACAAAAAAGAAATCAACTAAACAGCATGTATATACTATATGACACACAAAAAAATGAGGAATGAGGAAGAATCTTTTGAAAACATTCCTGATCCAGTCAGTGATCCGGATCACCCCGAAAAACTTTGGTCCATTTCTGACCTTTCCTGAAAATGTAATTAAAACCAATACAGAAGTTTTTGAGTTATCTTGCTAACAGACAGACAAACTAACAAACCCTGGTGAAAACAACCTCCTGGTGAGATAATTAGTATTTGCATGAAGAATTATGACATTTTAAGATTGGGGTTGTTTTAATAAAGTGGTAATCCACTCGGGTCATGCACAGCCCCTCTTGGATTAGCCGTTAGCTTGTTGATATACAGTGGGGCAAAGAAGTATTTAGTCAGCCACCAATTGTGTAAGTTCTCCCACTTAAAAAGATCAGAGAGGCCTGTAATTTTCATCATAGGTATACCTCAACTATGAGAGACAAAATGAGGAAAAAAAATCCAGAAAATCACATTGTCTGATTTTTAAAGAATTTATTTGCAAATTATGGTGGAAAATAAGTATTTGGTCAATAACAAAAGTTAATCTCAATACTTTGTTATATAGCCTTTGTTGGCAATGACAGAGGTCAAACGTTTTCTGTAAGTCTTCACAAGGTTTTCACACACTGTTGCTGGTATTTTGGCCCATTCCTCCATGCAGATCTCCTCTAGAGCAGTGATGTTTTGAGGCTGACGCTGGGCAACACGGATTTTCAACTCCCTCCAGAGATTTTCTATGGGGTTGAGATCTGGAGACTGGCTAGGCCACTCCAGGACCTTGAAATGCTTCTTACGAAGCCACTCCTTCGTTGCCCGGGCGGTGTGTTTGGGATCATTGTCATGCTGAAAGACCCAGCCACGTCTCATTTTCAATGGCCTTGCTGATGGAAGGAGGTTTTCACTCAAAATCTTACGATACATGGCCCCATTCATTCTTTCCTTTACACGGATCAGTCGTCCTGGTCCCCTTGCAGAAAAACAGCCCCAAAGCATGATGTTTCCACCCCCATGCTTTACAGTAGGTATGGTGTTCTTTGGATCCAACTCAGCATTCAAACACGACAAGTTGAGTTTCTACCAAAAAGTTCTATTTTGGTTTCATCTGACCATATGATGTTCTCCCAATCCTCTTCTGGATCATCCAAATGCTCTCTAGCAAACCGCAGACGGGCCTGGACGTGTCCTGGCTTCAGCAGGGGGACACGTCTGGCACTGCAGGATTTGAGTCCCTGGCGGCGTAGTGTGTTACTGATGGTAGCCTTTGTTACTTTGGTCCCAGCTCTCTGCAGGTCATTCACTAGGTCCCTCCGTGTGGTTCTGGGATTTTTGCTCACCGTTCTTGTGATCATTTTGACCCCACGGGGTGAGATCTTGCGTGGAGCCCCAGATCGAGGGAGATTATCAGTGGTCTTGTATGTCTTCCATTTTCTAATAATTGCTCCCACAGTTGATTTCTTCACACCAAGCTGCTTACCTATTGCAGATTCAGTCTTCCCAGCCTGGTGAAGGTCTACAATTTTGTTTCTGGTGTCCTTTGACAGCTCTTTGGTCTTGGCCATAGTGGAGTTTGGAGCGTGACTGTTTGAGGTTGTGGACAGGTGTCTTTTATACTGATAACGAGTTCACACAGGTGCCATTAATACAGTTAACGAGTGGAGGACCGAGGAGCCTCTTAAAGAAGTTACAGGTCTGTGAAAGCCAGAAATCTTACTTGTTTGTAGGTGACCAAATACTTATTTTCCACCATAATTTGCAAATAAATTCTTTAAAAATCAGACAATGTGATTTTCTGGATTTTTTTTCCTCATTTTGTCTCTCATAGTTGAGGTATACCTATGATGAAAATTACAGGCCTCTCTGATCTTTTTAAGTGGGAGAACTTACACAATTGGTGGCTGACTAAATACTTTTTTGCCCCACTGTAGTCTGATCTCAGCCATTCAGAAAGCTACAACTGGTACAATATTAATTGGTTATAGCTATAACCCACTTCAAACATACGGGCTGAGGTGGCTGCGAGTGGACACGACCTTGTGGAGAACAGCCTGAAAGTGACAGAGGCCGTAAGAACAGGATGTTTACTGTCTGAGGGAAACATTGCCACAAGCGGCCGGCACCCGTGGCTGGAAACATGAGTGAAGAGGAAATACAGGCAGGTTCCCTCCAGATACACCAAATATAACACACACAGATGAGTAATGTGGTGAGATGCAGGTGGCAGCAATTTCTGATACTTTATTGAGTTTCTATAAGTTGTTTTTTTTTTTCTTCTTTTGTTGTAAACATTGTGTGTGCTCCGTTATGTTGTGTTCTGTGTTCGGTTTGTATACCTGTTTGTTTGTTTATATATATCTGATGCTGCTGTTATGACCAAATTTAAAGGACTATTCTATTCTATTCTATTCTATTCTATTCTATTCTATTCTATTCTTAACAGACCAGAGATTCCCCTCACTCACTGAGCAAAAACTTAACAATTAGCAGAACATAAACGATGGACTGAATTACTGTACACATGTTGTTGGATGATGGATGGATGGATGGATGGATGGATGGATGGATGGATGGATGGATGTATGGATGGATGGATGGATGGATGGATGGATGGATGGATGCATGGATGGATGGATGGATGTATGGATGGATGGATGGATGGATGGATGATGGATGGATGGATGGATGGATGGATGGATGGATGGATGATGGATGGATGGATGGATGGATGGATGGATGGATGGATGGATGGATGGATGGATGGATGGATGGATGGATGGATGCATGGATGGATGGATGGATGGATGGATGGATGGATGGATGGATGGATGGATGGATGGATGGATGGATGGATGGATGATTGATGGATGGATGGATGGATGGATGGATGATGGATGGATGGAAGGATGGATGGGTGGATGGATGGATGGAAGGATGGATTGATGGAGGGATGGATGGATGGATGGATGGATGGATGGATGGATGGATGGATGGATGGATGGATGGATGGATGGATGGATGGATGTATGGATGGATGGATGGATGGATGGATGGATGGATGGATGGATGGATGGATGGATGGATGGATGGATGGATGGATGGATGGATGGATGGATGGATGGATGGATGGATGGATGGATGGATGGATGGATGGATGGATGGATGGATGGATGGATGGATGGATGGATGGATGGATGGATGGATGGATTGATGGATGGATTGATGGATGGATGGATGCTGTGTTGATACAATGTCCAGTTTGTATCATTATTTAACATAAAAATAACAGTGAAACAGAATCAGAGTGAATGTGTATCACTGAGATGTTCCCAGGGAACACCTTGTTTTTATGATGTTTACTATCTACTGTATTGACTCAGATGAGATCTGATGTCTTAAAATACAAATTCACTTTAAATAGAATGTCATAAAATAAACCACAAATTAAAGTTTGTTCCTTCTGGTAATCTTTCTCTGCCAGAAAAGTTTATAAATAAATTTCTCCATGTGATCTCAAGCTGTGGTTTTATTCCTGGCTGAAATCCAGGGGGGGGAAACTTGTCAACAGACGAGCAAAGCAGTCCCTGCAGATCTAACATAAGAGATATTCAGCTTGCTTGGAGAAGGGCGGGGTAATAGGATCGGTTCAAGTTTCCCTAATTAACAACAACTCTCTGCAGATAACCTGTGTTTGGCACCTTGTCTGGTGTGAATCACTTTAAAACCTTTTCGATCAATGTGGCTGTAAAACGTTGCATTTTCACTGAAAACATTTTCAGCTCATCATGATTAGTTTATTCAGTAAGTCGATATGTTTCTCATTTTAATTTGTACTGAGTGACTTTACAAACGTCTTCTTTTTTTCACAGCAAACAGGATTACAGTGATTACAATCAGAGGATTTATGGACACAGTGTTTTTTAAAATAAAGCATTTTTCAAAAGAAATTGTTAATTAGCTTCATATTTGAAAATAAGACATCCCAACGTCTTTTTTTCCAACTTGCCTTTCAGACTTTTTGAAAAAACAATTCCGGAAATGTCTTTATTAAACTAGTAAACTAGTAAAAATAAATACATTAATTTTAAATCTTTAGCGTCACATTTTCAGATGTGTTCGTTACAACTTCCTATTGCAGGTTTAATTGGATCAGTCGATCAAATACGTCAACAATCATCCAGCGTTAATGAATTTTTGGTTGCACACTGCAGAGAGACATTTTATTGGACTGAGTCTGCAGACAGGATCCAGCTGGATCAGAAGCAGACAGAAACCGAATCAGTGCGTCTGGCAGAGCTTCAGGAGTCTCAGTCTGACGAGGCCGAGAATTTGCAGTGACCCAGAGAGGGTCCGGGCCGGGCTCAAGTTTCTGAGCCAGCACATTTACAGGACTTCTGTCAGGGAGTCACACCAATTTGCAGCTTTCCTTCACAGGCTGAGCTTTCATCTGCTGCAGCATGATGAAAAAAAATAATTTAATCTGCTAAAATAAACTGATATGAAAGTTTTTCTGAAACCTCAAGCTGCAATCCTTATTTCCTGAACTTTCACCCTAAACAAATCTCCTTATTTATCAAAAAATAAAGCTGCCACAAAAAAAATAAAAATAAAGCACGGAAGAAAAAGGGGTATTCCTGCATTGAATCGAATGACAGACGCTCACAGCTTTCCTTGATAGGGTTTGTTCCCGCTGTGAGATATTTGTAATTCAAGCATATGATACTGAAGAAGGGCAGGAATCTGTGCTCGAGTCGTCCAAGGTGAGAGACCTGACTTGACCACAGCAAATGTTGAAGGCCAAGGTTTAATTTTAAAATTGCAAGAAAAATTAAACAAAAGTCAAATGCACATTCTGGCATGTGTGATGGTCAGTTTTACAGAAATCATTAGGCAAAATACAGTTAAAACACAAACAGGATGTAACGCGTTCACATCCTGCTGACTTACTCGCACATTAAATACTCATGAAGACATTATTTTAAAGGGACATTTTTAGTAACAACATTGAAGCTCCATAAAATTCTACAATAGTTATTCAACTAAAATGTTTCCAAACAGTAAAAGTGCTTTTAAAAACTACTTTTCCAACTTGCATCTTCTAGCCGCTAGCTGCTAGCATGTTTGTACCCAAACAACAACAAACTGTGTGGATTCATTCATTAGCACACAGACAAAAACACAGTGAACACTGATATAAAAATTTGAAACACTCCGCAGTTAGTCTAAAATCAGCTGGTATTAAGACATCAATTGTTTTTAGTTAAGATTTTGGTAACTATGTTAAGCTAAACTAGTTAAGCTAAAAGGCTAATAGTTTCATTGTAAAAACAACAATGCTCCTTGATTAAAGAGGCCCTTCTGAGGTTTCTGTTGAATATTTTAGCTCCACAGGTGTTCTTACCTTCATACTGGGTGTGAAAACAGGTCAACAACTTCTCTTTCAGTTTTAATCTCTCAAACTACGCAGGTGGTGATAAAACCCGAGTTCTCCCAAGTCCAAACGGCCTTTATCTGTTTCATCACAACTCCTTTGTTCGTTAGTATTCATCAGCTCTCACAGTTGAAACCACGCCTAGCATGCTGCTGGCTAAAAGCTGTTAGCATAAGACGTAGCAAACAGGAAGACACGACGTCTCATGATGCCATGCGCAGCAGGGCAGGAAACAGTATGCCTTGCTCTGATTGGCTAGTTTGTTAGCCAATCAGAGTCCAGCAAATTTGAATAATGAATATGAACGAGCTGCTGACGAAGCAGCCTGACGGAAGGAGCCGGAACCACCCGAACTTTAATGCAGACAGATTGAAAGGTTAATCAGTGTTTCCTGACGTTTTTTAGATATAATTTTTTTTCATATTACTGGTTAATACTTCAGAAATAACCACAAAGTCCTGAAATTTGAATGAAGTGGCCTCTTTAAAGTTTTGTCGAAGTCATATAAAACGACTTTGCATTTTGTCTAAACCACATGGAAATCTGATGTAAACAACACTACATTCACACAAATTCAACTGATGCCAGATTTTTAGTTTAGTGTTTATCTAAACAGTCAGATTTTCATAGTTTTTTTCTGTCTAAACGACACCAGACAGACTAAACAGATCCAACTTTCTGCATATTTGCATCTTTCTGGTATCTGATACCAGACAGTGTAAAGCTCAATTTTAAACATCAACCTGAAACAGCTAATAAAAAGCTTCTCTGGATATCTGGTGTTTGGGGGGTTTAACACCAGAACAACCTTTCCAAACACAGACAAAACCATAATTTAAGCAAAGAAAATATAGCAATCCAGCTAACAATGTTTTTCTTATAATCTCTGTTTATGGAGTAAAATGAGTTAAGTTTTAATATCATTCAGCAAACACAAGGAGGCCAGAAGCAGCTCTAACATGTATGTAGATATTTTTATTCCTTTAATGCTTTAAAACTTGAATGTTTTAATGTATATGTGTTAATTTTCCATCACAGTGGAGTCTCAATACTGCCATCTGATGTGTAACAGACACTCGACAGCCTGCTGCAGCCCCCTAAACTAATATGGCCAGGAA
>SSNP01000106.1:679784-757284 GCA_006937955.1 Pachypanchax playfairii
ATGGATGGATGGATGGATGGATGGATGGATGGATGGATGGATGGATGGATTGATGGATGGATTGATGGATGGATGGATGCTGTGTTGATACAATGTCCAGTTTGTATCATTATTTAACATAAAAATAACAGTGAAACAGAATCAGAGTGAATGTGTATCACTGAGATGTTCCCAGGGAACACCTTGTTTTTATGATGTTTACTATCTACTGTATTGACTCAGATGAGATCTGATGTCTTAAAATACAAATTCACTTTAAATAGAATGTCATAAAATAAACCACAAATTAAAGTTTGTTCCTTCTGGTAATCTTTCTCTGCCAGAAAAGTTTATAAATAAATTTCTCCATGTGATCTCAAGCTGTGGTTTTATTCCTGGCTGAAATCCAGGGGGGGGAAACTTGTCAACAGACGAGCAAAGCAGTCCCTGCAGATCTAACATAAGAGATATTCAGCTTGCTTGGAGAAGGGCGGGGTAATAGGATCGGTTCAAGTTTCCCTAATTAACAACAACTCTCTGCAGATAACCTGTGTTTGGCACCTTGTCTGGTGTGAATCACTTTAAAACCTTTTCGATCAATGTGGCTGTAAAACGTTGCATTTTCACTGAAAACATTTTCAGCTCATCATGATTAGTTTATTCAGTAAGTCGATATGTTTCTCATTTTAATTTGTACTGAGTGACTTTACAAACGTCTTCTTTTTTTCACAGCAAACAGGATTACAGTGATTACAATCAGAGGATTTATGGACACAGTGTTTTTTAAAATAAAGCATTTTTCAAAAGAAATTGTTAATTAGCTTCATATTTGAAAATAAGACATCCCAACGTCTTTTTTTCCAACTTGCCTTTCAGACTTTTTGAAAAAACAATTCCGGAAATGTCTTTATTAAACTAGTAAACTAGTAAAAATAAATACATTAATTTTAAATCTTTAGCGTCACATTTTCAGATGTGTTCGTTACAACTTCCTATTGCAGGTTTAATTGGATCAGTCGATCAAATACGTCAACAATCATCCAGCGTTAATGAATTTTTGGTTGCACACTGCAGAGAGACATTTTATTGGACTGAGTCTGCAGACAGGATCCAGCTGGATCAGAAGCAGACAGAAACCGAATCAGTGCGTCTGGCAGAGCTTCAGGAGTCTCAGTCTGACGAGGCCGAGAATTTGCAGTGACCCAGAGAGGGTCCGGGCCGGGCTCAAGTTTCTGAGCCAGCACATTTACAGGACTTCTGTCAGGGAGTCACACCAATTTGCAGCTTTCCTTCACAGGCTGAGCTTTCATCTGCTGCAGCATGATGAAAAAAAATAATTTAATCTGCTAAAATAAACTGATATGAAAGTTTTTCTGAAACCTCAAGCTGCAATCCTTATTTCCTGAACTTTCACCCTAAACAAATCTCCTTATTTATCAAAAAATAAAGCTGCCACAAAAAAAATAAAAATAAAGCACGGAAGAAAAAGGGGTATTCCTGCATTGAATCGAATGACAGACGCTCACAGCTTTCCTTGATAGGGTTTGTTCCCGCTGTGAGATATTTGTAATTCAAGCATATGATACTGAAGAAGGGCAGGAATCTGTGCTCGAGTCGTCCAAGGTGAGAGACCTGACTTGACCACAGCAAATGTTGAAGGCCAAGGTTTAATTTTAAAATTGCAAGAAAAATTAAACAAAAGTCAAATGCACATTCTGGCATGTGTGATGGTCAGTTTTACAGAAATCATTAGGCAAAATACAGTTAAAACACAAACAGGATGTAACGCGTTCACATCCTGCTGACTTACTCGCACATTAAATACTCATGAAGACATTATTTTAAAGGGACATTTTTAGTAACAACATTGAAGCTCCATAAAATTCTACAATAGTTATTCAACTAAAATGTTTCCAAACAGTAAAAGTGCTTTTAAAAACTACTTTTCCAACTTGCATCTTCTAGCCGCTAGCTGCTAGCATGTTTGTACCCAAACAACAACAAACTGTGTGGATTCATTCATTAGCACACAGACAAAAACACAGTGAACACTGATATAAAAATTTGAAACACTCCGCAGTTAGTCTAAAATCAGCTGGTATTAAGACATCAATTGTTTTTAGTTAAGATTTTGGTAACTATGTTAAGCTAAACTAGTTAAGCTAAAAGGCTAATAGTTTCATTGTAAAAACAACAATGCTCCTTGATTAAAGAGGCCCTTCTGAGGTTTCTGTTGAATATTTTAGCTCCACAGGTGTTCTTACCTTCATACTGGGTGTGAAAACAGGTCAACAACTTCTCTTTCAGTTTTAATCTCTCAAACTACGCAGGTGGTGATAAAACCCGAGTTCTCCCAAGTCCAAACGGCCTTTATCTGTTTCATCACAACTCCTTTGTTCGTTAGTATTCATCAGCTCTCACAGTTGAAACCACGCCTAGCATGCTGCTGGCTAAAAGCTGTTAGCATAAGACGTAGCAAACAGGAAGACACGACGTCTCATGATGCCATGCGCAGCAGGGCAGGAAACAGTATGCCTTGCTCTGATTGGCTAGTTTGTTAGCCAATCAGAGTCCAGCAAATTTGAATAATGAATATGAACGAGCTGCTGACGAAGCAGCCTGACGGAAGGAGCCGGAACCACCCGAACTTTAATGCAGACAGATTGAAAGGTTAATCAGTGTTTCCTGACGTTTTTTAGATATAATTTTTTTTCATATTACTGGTTAATACTTCAGAAATAACCACAAAGTCCTGAAATTTGAATGAAGTGGCCTCTTTAAAGTTTTGTCGAAGTCATATAAAACGACTTTGCATTTTGTCTAAACCACATGGAAATCTGATGTAAACAACACTACATTCACACAAATTCAACTGATGCCAGATTTTTAGTTTAGTGTTTATCTAAACAGTCAGATTTTCATAGTTTTTTTCTGTCTAAACGACACCAGACAGACTAAACAGATCCAACTTTCTGCATATTTGCATCTTTCTGGTATCTGATACCAGACAGTGTAAAGCTCAATTTTAAACATCAACCTGAAACAGCTAATAAAAAGCTTCTCTGGATATCTGGTGTTTGGGGGGTTTAACACCAGAACAACCTTTCCAAACACAGACAAAACCATAATTTAAGCAAAGAAAATATAGCAATCCAGCTAACAATGTTTTTCTTATAATCTCTGTTTATGGAGTAAAATGAGTTAAGTTTTAATATCATTCAGCAAACACAAGGAGGCCAGAAGCAGCTCTAACATGTATGTAGATATTTTTATTCCTTTAATGCTTTAAAACTTGAATGTTTTAATGTATATGTGTTAATTTTCCATCACAGTGGAGTCTCAATACTGCCATCTGATGTGTAACAGACACTCGACAGCCTGCTGCAGCCCCCTAAACTAATATGGCCAGGAAACACCCTTGGACCACTTCCAGATTTCATTTTATTGTTCTGTTACAGCATGTGAAGTCATTATGCAACAACTGTGGTTCTGCACTGGAGTAGCAGGATGATGATGATGATAATGGTCTCAACGATGATGATGAAATTGACGGTTTCAACTTTCAGAGTTGCTTAAAATAGTATCCCAAATAGTTTCATCTCCTTAAGGAGAAATAGTCTAAATAAGAGATCCAATAATAGGACCTGGCAGATATTAGTGAGTTGGGTGTAAGTACATGATAATAATGATGATATACTGTAGGATTGAAAGACTTCTGTTAATCCCTGCAGCTTGTGTACGATGAGAGGATTGATTCCAAAGGATTTATGACTTCTATGTGTGTGTGTTTTGTTTTTTTTACAACACAGGCTGCAGTCACAGATATTAAAAACTCTGTGAAATCTGCAGAACAGCTCATCCAAAATCGTGCACGTTAAACAACATTACCAAATAAATTGAACCTTTTATGATACTATAAGCCTCAAAATGCTATTTATCTCATTTCTGGTCTGTAATATTAGTTTTTGGAGGATGTGGCAAACGCCATAATTCTGCAGTTATCACTAATTTTTCTGTTTAATATTGTAGTAGAATAAATGTGAATGTCTAGAAGACACTTGATTTAAAGTCATTTAAACACAAAAAAAGGATGTGTTTTATTAGAATGTTTTTCTTGACACATAATATCACTGCTTAGAAAACAGGAATACTTTTTTTTGTCTTTTTTGTCATTTTTACAAAAACTGCGATGCGACTCTGACACAAAAAATGTCTCATTTAAATGAACATTTTCTCATTCAAAAGTGATAATTCAGTCACAGAAACCCATAAATCAAAACAATAAACATAAGCTGATAGGTAAATAAAGCTAAAAAAGACCCAGAGTCCAGTGTTGAATGGTTGTGATCATATGTAACTCTTCCAAACCACAGTGCAGGGGTTTACCTCCCTCTGGCCTCTGTGGGGCTCCACACTGTCCAACAGGCTGCAGGCAGAGTGTGTTTCACCCAAATCAGCAGCGTTTATTATTAGCCTTGTGCAATATCAAGCACTTTTGCATAGGCCCACACTTGGTCTACCATTTAAGCATCTTCATTTATGTACATATAAATAGAACAGCTCTGTCTACTGGACACATTTTTTCAACCATCTTCTTTGCACACAGTATCCGTTACAAAGCTTGTGCATCATATTTCAGGCGAGTGAAGCGTATATAAGCTCGGGAGAACGGTCGAGGGGTCCACTGCAGTCGGCAGATTCATCTGAGCGAATCCTCTCTAGCCTTTAGAGATAACTACAAGGTGAGTTTCACTGAAGAGCTGCAGACCTGTAGGACAGACCGCTGTCTTTTTTTTTTATTTTTCATGCAGTGGGATTAAAATCAAGGAAAAAAAGGCCCAAAGAGTTTGGATTCAAAAAATATTAACCAAATGGAAAAAAAAAAATCTACTCGTAAACAAGATGTTTTTTTTTTTTTTGGACTTGGAGGGCTTGGTTTTGGAAAAAAAAAATCTTGGACTACCTTTTGTCATCACTTTGGAATACAAAAAGGGACCATGAGATTTATTCACTACAACCTACAGATTAACTTGTAGCTCTTTACTCCTGAGGGGTTTATTTACTAAAGTGCATTGAGATATACTTTAGATTCAGAGTTAAATTGTTTCATCCTGACTGATTTCTTGCCAGATGATGAGTTGTCTTCTGCTCTTCTTCCTCAGTTAAAAATGGCATTCGCCGGACTTCTGAGTGAGGCTGACATCACCGCTGCCCTTGCAGCTTGCCAAGGTAAACCAAACAATTAAAGTATCAGAACATGAATTTTTTTATTCTGTAGAACCTCCAACAGATGAAGAAACCTGATTATGTTTCTAGAACTGCTCTGCATTAAAGAAGGATACCAATTAAAGTCGATTTAGCACTATAAATCCCCTTTTGCATCATAAAGAAGAGGTCAGAAAGGCTTGGAGATCGTAAAAAAAATGGCTTTTAGTCTATAAATATATGTTTCAGTGTAGTTACTATTGCTCAGTAATAAATACATCAGGTTTTTGTAAACTTACACACCCAGACTCTGACTTCATCTTTTCTCCATCTTCTTCCAGCTGCCGACTCTTTCAAACACAAGGAGTTCTTCGCCAAGGTCGGCCTGGCTGCCAAGTCCGCTGATGACATCAAGAAGGCCTTCGCAGTCATTGACCAGGACAAGAGTGGCTTCATTGAGGAGGATGAGCTGAAGTAGGCAAACTCTTCTATTTGAAAGAAGAATAATTTAGTCATACAGTACAAGATGGTTTCCCTGAATTATTAGACATTATAAAAGGCATTTATCTCTTAGAAATGTTTCATAGTAAAAGGCCAAAAATTCAGGATTTAAGAGATGAGTTCTATATGAGTTTGGTGGACAAATCCCACATCAGTTCAGCTAATTAACTATTTAAAGGCTCAATTATTGTTAGAAAATGACTTTTTATGATCTTACTTGGTCTATTTTTTAAAAACCAATTGTCTTCTCCAGGCTGTTCCTGCAGAACTTCTCTGCCAGCGCCAGAGCTCTGACCGATGGTGAGACAAAGACCTTCCTCAAGGCTGGTGACTCTGACGGTGACGGCAAGATCGGAGTTGATGGTAAGAACTTTAACCCATTTGGGCCTAACGACTGCTCTATTTGAAAACAACCTCCTGAAATCTAAAAAATAGAAAGCATCTAATTCGAATGGAATCTCATTTTGTACTTTCTCTTTACAGAGTTCGCTGCAATGGTCAAGGGTTAAATGGACAAACTGACCAACATCTAACTTCACTTCTCCAAAGGAACAACTTAAGCCAAGAAATACTCTCTTCTTCTCTTCCCACTCACTCTTTCTCTCTAGTAGACTCTCTGAAACCACTTTTATACACTTGACCTTTGACCCCTCCGACCACAGACAACAAACTCTCTCTTTCTCAGGCAGTGCTCACCCAAGTGCTATCCATGATGAGTGTACCTGACTAAGTGTATGGCGTGGCTGACTTGTGTCTTTCTCTCTCTCTCTCTTTCTCTCTCTCTTCTGTCCTCGTTTTACTGTGTGGGATTTGCATGCTGCGAGATCAACAATGATGCACTTTTATGGAAAACGGACGGACGATGAGAAAACAATAAAGGTTCTTTTTCAATAACAAAAGTCTGACACTTGTCTTCAGTTCTGCTTTAAAATGTTTGAGGAACTATTTGAAACTACAGAAGCAGCACATCTGAGCTGCTTGAAATATTTGCATAAAGACCTAAAGAATGAAGGAATTAAGTTTAAAAGGACTTTACTTGAAAAAAAAAAGAAAAAAAAATGCAATATTATGACTAAGAAAATAGCTGAAAGTCATAAAATCCACAAAGTAACCAGGAAATTTCATTTCAAATTTGAAAGTTGGGAGAGAAAAACCTCAGTTTCCGACCTAAAATCACTCTTAATGTGACAATTAATCAGATTTTAAAATGAAATATTACAAAGATGAAATTCCCAGTTGGCATTAGATGCAGTCTAAATATGACATCTACTACTGGTTTTGGTTTTTAAGCCTCAAATTTGAAATTTTGTATCTCAGTGGGGTTTTTTTTAGAAAACAGATGATCAATGTTTGCACGCAGGCGCAGTTGGCATCACTGCTGCCCTGCAGCAAGAAGGTCCTGGGTTCTAAACCATCCAGGTCCCTTCTGCATGGAGTTTGCATGTTCTCCCCTGCATGGGTGGGTTATTTTTGGAGACCCTGACTCCCCTCACACACCAAACATCTGCATGTACAGGTTAATTGGCAACTTTAAATTGGTGTGTGTGAATGCTTGTTTGTCTCGTGACGTTTAATAGACTTGTTGCTTTTCTCTGACCCTGAATTATCTGTGTGTTAATAATAAATATCCACAAGGTGGCGCCAAGAACCCAGAAAGATTTTAGATCCAATTGAATTCAACTGCTCAGAAACATTTGATTGACCATTTTCTGTTTATGACTGAAGCAGAAAGTCAAAAACTGTCAAATAAGAACATCAAGACAAATAAAAGTGTCCTTCTTAGAGAAAACACGTCCCTCCAGCTGAATTCTCAGGAAACGATCGTGTCAGACGGTTTAACAGATGACAGTCAGCAAATCATCAGTTCAAAGCTGTTATTTGCCGCAGCTACCAGGTAGAAAGACATTCTAAAACACTCATTAGGGCACACCCATCTTTAGACCTGTAACATCAAATAACAACTCAGTCAATCACATGGCAGCAACTTAATGCGTTGAGGCGTCTAGACGTGGCGAAGACGACTCGCTGATATTTAAAATGAGGGTCTGAATGAAGAAGAAAAGGATTTTGATTGTGACGTAGTTGCTGGTCCCAGACAGGCTGGTCTGAGTGTTTCTGCTGATCAGCTGGGATTTAAACACATAACCATCTCTTGGGTTTACAGTGAGTAACTCAGATTTACACACATAATAATCCACAACGAAAGGCCACGTGTCATCAGGGCAACTGGAGCTTAAACAAAACCAGGTGGGGAGTCACGGTACTTTGGAACTGAGTCGATTTGGAGTTTCAAACTACGTAAGAGGAGCATTTCTGATTTTGTTGAAAGTGACAGGAAGGTGATACTTTACAATTCAGATACATTTACCTGTAAGAGATCTAGCAGGGTTAGATTTCCTCTTCCAGAGTCCCAAACATGCTGAAACATGCACAGCTGATTGTCTTATACTCACTGTAACTGGAGACAGTGTTGAATCTGTGCTGTAAAAACCTTTTTATTTAAAAAAACAAGTTTATTAGTCATGTAAGAAGAGCAGATCATTTTTGTTCAAGTGGCTGCAAAACATCTCTTTCAATAATATCACCTTAAATAAAGATAGAGTTGGTAAATTCTGAAAGATAAGAATCAGTTAGTATTTTTAAACAATGTCCATGTTTTTTCTTATTTCAAAAGCTTCACTGTCCACTTTTAGGAGATTATTCTCTAAATCCAGAGACCTGATTGAATCTGAGATGTGCAAAAGCTTTTAGAATCACCTGAAGAGATGGAGAGGGGGAGGGTGGAGAGGTGAGAAGGGAGGGGAGAGAGCAGCTCAACTAAAAGGTGATTGGATAAAAACCACCCGGTGACATAAAGGGAGAGAAGAGGCAGCGACAGTCCTGTGCAGATATAAACAGTAAAGGTTAATAAGACAGGTGAGCTGTTGGGGAACACGAGAAGTGGGCTGCTGTGGCTGCAGAAGAATTTGATCCCTGGACACTTTGGAAACTCAAGCATCCTTCTGCACATCCTGTCCGGAATATATAAGACAACAATCAGTGGTCATTCGAGAGTTTTATCTGCTGCTGCTGCTTTGGACCTGGTTAGATCTTTACAACACAGGTGAGTACGGAGGCTGCAGAACAGGGAAGGACCAGGTGCGGAGCAGACTGTGCTCGCTAAATTAGGCTTTGTTTCTAGATAAAGTTATTCCATACACATTATTTATTACCTTTAGAATAAAATTTTATAGCACAACAATCTACCAAAATGTTGGCAAAGACTATTTAACCAGAGAAGAAGAAGAAAGCTTTCGGAACAAACTGAAATGAAAGGATTTTTTGGTGGTATTTCTAGTTTTAAAGTATTTGAGATTTAGGAAATATTTCAGTTGGAAGAAGATAATTTTCTGGTGATCACGTTCTACTCCACTTCTACCAACCCTTTCCTCTACAAGCTCTAAGTGCCAATTATTCTGTACAGTTCATCCAATTAAGTTGTTCAAGGGAGATAAACACCCTCAACAATTAATCACCTATCAAGGGAAATCTGATCAGAAAGTACAAAGTGGAAATCGTAGCTAAAATGCTTCAATTTTGCAGGATTTTGTCAACATTTTGAAGCACAAACTGTCTCTGGAGTTTGATGGGATCATGATATTAACCCAGATATACCTGCAACTGTACGGAAAAAACCCTTAATCCATCATGACACAGAAATAGATGCAGGCAACAAAATGCCTCATGTAGAGGAGAGATAGCGAGTAGCAGAAAGAGAAAGTTTGTGTGTGTGTGATGAGTTAATTATTTAAAGGGCTTTTCTTGTGCTCTGCAGGATCGACATGTCGCTTACTTCCATCCTCTCAGCTGAGGCTATTGAAAAAGCTGTCAAGGACTGTGAAGGTAAAGAAAACCCAGACTTTAGAGATATTTTCTATTAATTACAGTCTCCAAAAACAGAAAAAAAAACATGATGTGAGAAGTTCAGGATGCGTTTAGGAAATGTACTCCATTTCTGGAGAAATGAGAAACAAAAATGGATGAAAATCGTAAATTAATTGAACATTTGTCGCCTCAGTTTTAGATATTTTGAAAACCCTGCCTTTAATCCTCCGTGTGGCTGTGTTATATGTGCCATATCCTCCCTTTAAAGCTTCATTCAGTTTTAAATCTGCATTCGAAAAAAGGATTTTGAGCCGCGGCACGTGTCTGCAGGCTCGAAAAGATGATGCTGTTTTAATCTCCATGTCAACCACAAACCTGGTGACCTTCAGGGTCACTTCACACGCTTTTTTCTTGCTACTTTTGTGTTTGTGTGTACGTTACCAGCTCCGGACTCATTCTGTCACAAGAAGTTCTTCCAGCTCTGCGGCCTGTCTTCAAAGACGCCCAAGGAGATCAGAGACGTCTTCCAGATCCTCGATGAAGACAACAGCGGCTACATCGAGGAATCTGAGCTCAAGTTTGTCAATCAATATCTAGATGGGACTTTCTTTTTATTTATCCCACGTTACAAATTACTAGTTATTGTAAGATTCAGTCAAACCAATCACACATATTACTGCGTCAGAATGTCTCTTAATCCTTCACGAGTAAAGTGTTATTATTATATTTGTGGGTTATGAGTCAGCTTGTGTTTTAAGAGCTCAGGTTTTAGGGATTGATGTGTCAGCGCTGTATATTCTACTGGGTGTTTGTCTTTTCAGGTTCTTCCTGCAGCGGTTTGTCCCTGGTGCACGAACCCTGAGCGAAGCAGAAACCAAGAAGCTCATCTCATCAGCTGATGATAACAGTGATGGCAGAATTGGAGCAGATGGTCAGTATCTTATTTCTCACATTGTGTTGGTTTAAAAATCGCACAAGAGGCAGAGATAAGCTGATTGGTTGGACTGAATTTCAGCTTGTGTAACTTAGGAAATAAATGTGCTGTCAAAAAGAAACTTCCTAACGTACCAGAGCTTAAAGTTACTGGATTCTGACACAAAATGTGTTAAAATATGCACATTTTCAGTTAGACTGGGACAAAGATGAGTCACGTGGGTGGAAGGATGTAACTGACGTAACCCCTTACAGTGTTGTCTCATGTTTCTGATGCGTTGTGGCTCACTAAAGACGCATGAGACAATTTAGACCGAGTTGTCATGAGCATCTGGAACCCATCTGGATCCCTTCCTGCTTTAATTTACTTGAGACAGAAAGAAAAAGAAATGTGAGACAACTTCGGGAGAGAGTTCAGAACATTGCAACAACAATGGAGACAAAAAGGAGAATCTGACATTCTGAGCTGGACAAAATTACAAATAAAATGAGAATGAATTGCAAACAAATTAAGACATTATTAGGAAATTTTGTAACAACATTGAGAAAATATTATTTTCACCTCCTTTTCACTTACCGTGTGTGATCTAATGAAGAAGATGAGTCAAAGAAATATGAATTCTGTCTATGTTTATGTTTATTTTTTGCTGAATGTGCGAGATGTATTTACAGTAATTGTTTTTTTTTTCCTCCAACATCTGTCATTTTCCCCCAGAATTCCAAACTATGGTCCTGTCCTGAGTTTTACAAATGGAAGGTGGTCTTCAGTGATTCCCAAACTTCTGCAGTCTTTTGGTGGTTGCTGTCATTCCCAGGAACTGAATTTGTTTTCTAATAATCTCTGTGTGTGATAACTATATAAAATGACCTAATCTAAGTTCAATGGCATCGTATGTAAAGTGTTTTTTCACATGTCTCTGCATACTCCACCTTTTGTCTATGACTGAGATAAATAAACATGTGGAAACAAACATATATATGTAAAGCGTTCATTCGTTTTTCAAACCAGCTTCATATTTCAAACAGAATAATGTAATTAAAGTTTGAAAAACTGGACAATTAATTAGGCTGATTTTTGTTTTGCTTTGTTTTTTTTTAATAATCCAAATTGGCCATTCCTGAACATCCTAAGCCTGTTGAAAGGCTGGCACATCTGTTGCTACACCTAACACATCACCCATCTGTTGATGCTTTTTCCATATTAGGAATCCTTGGATGCTTCCTGTTCATTATGCATTCAAATATGATTCAAAAATACTTTATTAATCCCTGAAGGGAAATTAAATAACATAATAATAATAATAATGTAACATCGCTATCAACAAACATGTAAAAAAATACAGAAATAACAATAAAAATACTCATTCAGAAGGATAATTGAAATGTACATTACATTTCTAGTAAGGACGATCCATTAACATACTCCATATCCATTGATAAAAGCAAAAATTAGTTATAATTGTTTTCAATAAACACTAAACTGTTATAAGTATGAGCAACAAACGTCCACATACAGTATATTGTTGCCTTCTGTTCTGATTTATGAAGATCTATTGTAATTGTTTGTTCTCTGTACATACATTCTTGTTTTATATTATAGTTAAAGAGATTAGGATTGCTTAGTTGGTTTTAAAATGTATTTTCTGGTCAATAAATATTTGTTTTAAAGGGCTGAAGGATTTTAATGCGGCATATTTTGCGCGTTTATATTATACTAAATGGCTCTAAATAAATCATATTACTTTAAAGTCCGTGTATAGTTGTAAAATGACAGATTTTAATATTAAGAGATTGTGAAGGTCGTTTATAAAACTGTAGGAACCTTTGATTCGATAGAATCCGTTTTACCCGAACACATGAGCATGTGACGCACTACTGTCAAACGCAGGAAGTAAAGGATGTGAAGTTCTGTAAAGCGGGCGTAATCTCCTTTTATTGAATTTTTTCCACACTTTTTAAACTTTCATTGCACTAACAGTGTTTATCTGAACTTGTTTTGTGTTTACTTCGGAAGGTAAGTCTCATATTTCACTGAGTATTTAGTTAAATCAGTTGCTGCTAGCAGAGCCCGGCTAACAGGCTAGGTGTTCCAACACCTGAGCAGCTGTTAATCATATAAAGTGCAAACACGAAGTCATCCACTTTTCTCCGTGAGATTTAATCGTTATTTTAAAGAAACGTCGAGGGTTACTTCTCATTCAGGGTTTGCATTTATCGTAACGGTTGAATCGTGTATCCACGGTAATAAAAATACTTTTAAATATTTTAAACAACTTCAGATAAAAGGATGAACGCTTTTATTTACTACACTATAAGTTAACTCATTGGATTTGCTTGCTCAGTTTTTTTTTTCACACAGCTTCTAACTATTAGATCAGGGGTCTTCAACCTGTGGCTCTGTGTCCACATGTGTCCCTTCAGCCCCTTTGAAGTGTCTCCTTGTAACTTTGACCAACATGAAACGGAGTAACTGAAAATGGATGTTTGTTGGACTTTGTGCAGCAAAATGACACTAATCTATTGTAAATGTTTACAATTATTAAACTATTAAAATTATTCAAATAAAACATTGTTGAATTAAACAGATTCTTCATATAACAGGAACTAGCTGCCTCTGATAAAAGACCTGAGACACTTTAATAAAGTCAAAGTTGTTTCCTTTTGTGACCATTTAAGTAATAAATGATTAAACTACATCCATCCAACCAGTTGCAGGATCCTGGTGGAGGCTGGTGTTTATCTCCTGCAGCAGGAACAACAAACCGATGTAGTTTTTTATAAACATAAAGGTGGAGTTTCATACTTTATTAGTGGGTGACTTGTTGTGAGAATTGTTTTATTTTGAAGGGTCAAAATAACTGTGTCTTTTTTCAAATTAAATGTATTATCAGTGATCAAAAACGGCTCTTTCGGTCATAAAGGCTGCAAACAGCTGCATTAGAAGAAAGTTGTTTTAAATACATGTCTTAGTGTTTTAACCTCATTTACACCTTAAACCTTGTAAATGAACGATGTTGTTAAAATGTGTTTAATGTATACACAATGTCCAGAATAATCTGAACAGGCTAGTATGGAATAACACAAGTGTGATTATTACATTTAAACTTAATTTAGATGGAGGTATTAACTACAACTCAGTTTGATTTTTTTGTAAATAACATCGATCCTTCATGTTGTATGAAATCCGTTAATCTTATTCTTGCAGCTTGCTGATTTGTTTTTGTATTAATTCAACTTTCAGCTGTGATATTTTTAGGAAACTTCAACATGTTTGTCTGTTTGGGTCCCTTTGAATTGTGCAGTACGGCATGCTAACCACACCATCACCTGAGCAGAGGAAATCCAGACACAAGTCACACTAATGCTCATGATAAGGTAAGGATGATTCAGGTTTGACATCGATGTGCATTAATTCACCTTGTTACTTTTTTAATCTGGATGTCTGCTTTGTGTCTTTTCTAGTCCCAAAATGGCCTCAGGAGGGCAAGAGAAACAGTACACCCCATGCCTTTTGAGTTTTTTTATTTACAACCCTACGTTTGGACCGCGGGAAGGAGAAGTGAGCATTGCATCATCTTCAGGACCTTTTATGTGATTTACCTCACTTATTTGTAAAGCCTCTTCCTAAATCTGTTTTTTCTTAGGAGGAGAAAAAGATTTTGTTTTACCATCCAAGTGATGTTGAGAAGAATGAGAAGATCCGAAATGTGGGTCTGTGTGAAGCCATCGTACAGTTCACCAGGTACAGTGAAGCAGTGTGTTTTTATTTGTTTGGATGTATTTTTGTATGAAGATAATAGATCGCGCTGCATTCTTGGAAAGTTTGAGCTCATTCAAATAATTTAAGGTCAGAAAAGAAGTATTTTTATTTTTGAATCAGGAAATGTTGAAGTGGTCAGATTTTAACCTCCTACTGGAACCAGCCACTAGGGGGCGCTTCTTTTGTTTTAGTTTCAGCTTTGTTGTGCTTTTAGATGTTTTGTTTAGATATTCATTATGCAGTTGGAATAAATTGCGAGTTGTCAGTTTGAAATTAGAGGATGACACAGCAGGGAAATGTTGCAATAAGTGGCCCAATGAGCAGCGATAAAGTCTCAGACTGTGAGAAAAACCACCAAATAATCATCTTCTATTTTCTTTACCTCCACCGCTTCCTCCTTCCAGGACGTTCTGTCCAACAAAACCAGCAAAGTCCTTGCACACACAGAAGAACCGGCAGTTTTTCTTTGAGCCTGAGGAAAATTTCTGGATCGTCATGGTACGAGAACCTTCCAGTTTTTTTTTTCTATTTCTCTGTTTTTGTTGTTTATTTTGTTGCTTCGCCTCTTTAATTTCTTTTTGCTTTCTCGTTTTTCACTCGCATTCCTCAGGTGGTTCGAAACCCGATGATCGAAAAGCCAAGCAAAGATGGTAAACCTCCCACGGTAGAGTATCAGGAAGATGAAATACTTGTGAGTATACTTGCAGAATTTTACATTAAATAAAAGTTTTTAGCAGATTATTTACTACGACCTTGTTTTATTTTAGGATACAGTTTATGGTGCGGTTGTAAGGCAGTGCTACAGTATGTACAAGGTGAGTTTTAGAATTAAATGACGCCGTTATTCGAACCTCACACCACCACCTGAAGATTTTCTACCTTCATGATTCAACACTTCCCGTTTTTCTCGTCTTTTAGCTCTTCAATGGCACATTTTGTCGAGCAATGGAAGCTGGAGGAGTGGAACTGCTTATCCAGAAGCTTGAAAAGTTCTTCTACAGGGTAAATGTGTTCATTTGTTGCTAGGCGGAGATTTGTTTTAGCTTATTTTGGAGATTCTTGGCGTGAACAAACGGTCTCCGACGGAGTGTGTCCGTTTACTTTGGTATCGTTTGCATGGTTGTTTAAATAGCCTGACAGTTGATGTTTTCACAAGGACTGAGATCCATTTGTGATAATTGGACAGAGACGACACTGCACATGTGTAAATATTCATAAAAAACTGAAGGTGTTTGCAGTCATGACTGATTTCTTCTTCTCTGGAACAGTGAAACTCTAGGCTCAACCACTCCCATAAAAAGTTAAAAATGTTACTTCTACTTAGGGAATACCTTAAACTGAAACAGATTTCCCTGTCTGTGGTGTAATCGAACCTGTCCAAGGTTCGATTTCAGTCTTTCTTATCCTCTCGGTGGTGGAAGAGTCTCTGCATCACATCAGAGTTTCTAATTCCGCTTTCTTTGTTGGATCGTAAACAAGCACGTGTAGGCTGTAAACTAACCCCGTTTTCCTCTGTCTCCTTTTTGTCTTTTGTTTGTGTGTGTCCACATGTGGTTTTACAGTATCTACAGACCCTCCACCTGCAGTCCTGTGACCTGCTGGATGTATTTGGAGGCATCAGCTTCTTCCCTCTGGACAAGATGACCTACCTGAAGATTCAGTCTTTTGTAAACCGAGTTGAGGAGAGTCTCAACCTGATCAAATACACAGCCTTCCTCTACAATGACCAGCTCATATGGTGAACACTTGTTGAACTAATCCTCCCTCTCTCAAAGCTGACAACTCCCACAACCTTAAACAACCTTCAGCATGTTTGTTTGCAACCACACACAGTGATAAAATCCCTGCATTAACATGTGCAAACCCATAACTGAATAAACAGGTGCTTTCAAACATCACCCTAATCTGGATTGTGTTGCATTTTATCCCTTTAGTTTGTACTTTTTTTTTTTTTTTTTTTAATCTAACTGTTGGGTCGTACCTGTTTGTGTGTGCAGGAGTGGCCTGGAGCAAGACGATATGAGGATCCTGTACAAGTATCTGACCACCTCGCTGTTCCCCAGGCACTCCGAACCAGAGGTAGATGGAGTTACAGTGGGGCAAAAAAGTATTTAGTCAGCCACCAATTGTGTAAGTTCTCCCACTTAAAAAGATCAGAGAGGCCTGTAATTTTCATCATAGGTATACCTCAACTATGAGAGACAAAATGAGGAAAAAAAATCCAGAAAATCACATTGTCTGATTTTTAAAGAATTTATTTGCAAATTATGGTGGAAAATAAGTATTTGGTCACCTACAAACAAGTAAGATTTCTGGCTTTCACAGACCTGTAACTTCTTTAAGAGGCTCCTCGGTCCTCCACTCGTTACCTGTATTAATGGCACCTGTGTGAACTCGTTATCAGTATAAAAGACACCTGTCCACAACCTCAAACAGTCACGCTCCAAACTCCACTATGGCCAAGACCAAAGAGCTGTCAAAGGACCCCAGAAACAAAATTGTAGACCTTCACCAGGCTGGGAAGACTGAATCTGCAATAGGTAAGCAGCTTGGTGTGAAGAAATCAACTGTGGGAGCAATTATTAGAAAATGGAAGACATACAAGACCACTGATAATCTCCCTCGATCTGGGGCTCCACGCAAGATCTCACCCCGTGGGGTCAAAATGATCACAAGAACGGTGAGCAAAAATCCCAGAACCACACGGAGGGACCTAGTGAATGACCTGCAGAGAGCTGGGACCAAAGTAACAAAGGCTACCATCAGTAACACACTACGCCGCCAGGGACTCAAATCCTGCAGTGCCAGACGTGTCCCCCTGCTGAAGCCAGGACACGTCCAGGCCCGTCTGCGGTTTGCTAGAGAGCATTTGGATGATCCAGAAGAGGATTGGGAGAACATCATATGGTCAGATGAAACCAAAATAGAACTTTTTGGTAGAAACTCAACTTGTCGTGTTTGGAGGGGAAAGAATGCTGAGTTGGATCCAAAGAACACCATACCTACCGTAAAGCATGGGGGTGGAAACATCATGCTTTGGGGCTGTTTTTCTGCAAGGGGACCAGGACGACTGATCCGTGTAAAGGAAAGAATGAATGGGGCCATGTATCGTAAGATTTTGAGTGAAAACCTCCTTCCATCAGCAAGGGCATTGAAAATGAGACGTGGCTGGGTCTTTCAGCATGACAATGATCCCAAACACACCGCCCGGGCAACGAAGGAGTGGCTTCGTAAGAAGCATTTCAAGGTCCTGGAGTGGCCTAGCCAGTCTCCAGATCTCAACCCCATAGAAAATCTCTGGAGGGAGTTGAAAGTCCGTGTTGCCCAGCGTCAGCCCCAAAACATCACTGCTCTAGAGGAGATCTGCATGGAGGAATGGGCCAAAATACCAGCAACAGTGTGTGAAAACCTTGTGAAGACTTACAGAAAACGTTTGACCTCTGTCATTGCCAACAAAGGCTATATAACAAAGTATTGAGATTAACTTTTGTTATTGACCAAATACTTATTTTCCACCATAATTTGCAAATAAATTCTTTAAAAATCAGACAATGTGATTTTCTGGATTTTTTTTCCTCATTTTGTCTCTCATAGTTGAGGAAAATTACAGGCCTCTCTGATCTTTTTAAGTGGGAGAACTTACACAATTGGTGGCTGACTAAATACTTTTTTGCCCCACTGTATCAGAGTCGCACAATGAAGAGAAGCTAATTATGTCATAATTTAGATTACAAAGTTTGAACTTGACATTCTTCACATGTGAAATATTAACTAAATCTGATGCACAGCTTGGAACTTTTTCTGTTTTCTCTCTCTTTTCTCATCCCAGTTGGCTGGCAGGGACTCACCTCTGAGGCCAGAAGTTGCAGGAAATCTGTTGCATTATGGGAGGTAAATCCCTGATCCTGTCTGTGTGCACACCTGTTTTTTTTTTTTTTTTCATAGATATAATCCTGAACTTTGCAGTGTGTGGAAACGTGTCATTTCTGAGCCATCATGTCCCAAACACACCAAGACACACAAAGATGGATGTGCAAATTAATTTCAAGAGATACATTCATGTAAATAGCAAAAAAATCATAAGCTAACTCTGTTGTTAGCAGAGTTAGCTGCTACGTTCTGTCTGCAGCTGGAGAAAGTTTGTTTCAGTGAATTTCTGGAACACGTCCAAGTAACTGGTGACTCGTCATGAGACAGCATCATGCCATCAAACACACTGAGCTCCCTTGATGAGACAAACTGAATTATAAAGGGTTGGAAATAGTCTTGAGAAATCTGTTTGAGACACAGCTCGTGTCTCTAATTAGCGCTTTCTTTTATGTTATGTCACTTAGTTTAACAGACTCCTGATTATATTTCTGTATCTGTTTATTTAAACAATTTTCCATCAATAATCTTTCCATCCATTGACAAATTACAAGTTATTTCAATAAATTTTGATTTTTGGGTCGTAAACTGGACACAGGATCGTAATGTGGAAGTTGTCGCCCCCTAGTGGTTGGCTGCAGGATCATTTTAAACTCTCCCATGTAAAGGAAATTAACTTTTTTTTTTACAAAAACAAAAATTTCTCTGTGTTTGCTGCTGTTGGTTCAAATATTAATTTTTATAACGTGTAAGTGTAATGAATTAATTGACGCTTAAAACAGAATGTTTTTACTGAAGCAGCTGTAAACAGGATGTATGTTGTACAACTTTATTGACAGTCTGTAGTTTCTATCAATTCTGAATAATTCTGAATCCAGTAGATTTTCTTGTTTCATAGTTTTTAACTTGTTCTTTTTGTCCTTCCAGGTTTTTAACAGGACCGACTAACCTCAAAGATCCTGAGGCTAAAATCAGATTTCCAAAAATATTTGTAACAGCAGAAGACGGGTACGAGGAGCTGCATCTGATCGTTTATAAGGTGTGTAAGTTTATTCAACAGCGGAGGAGGAGGTTTTATTTTTTCGTATGATTCTCCTGTAATCTGTGACGGGAGGATTTGTGTTCTTGTTTTGATTAACAGTAGATTTAGGGTGAAGTATTCCTCTGCTCCATCCATGAACATTCAGGATTAAACAGCTCAATTTTAAAATGAACCACGTTCCAGTCTGATCATCACATTAATGTGATTTCTGACCTTTGCGACCCAGATTCTGTTTGTAACCTGCACTGATATAATTGTTTTTCCCCGTCAGGCTATGAGCGCTGCAGCTTGTTTTATGATCAATGGTAATTGTAAAAGCCCTTTTAAATTCATCCTTCTGTACATTTATTATTTTGACCTGTTTATTGTTGGTAACTGACTTCTTGCTCTCTTGTGTTGTTCTCAAGCCTCTGCAGAGCTGACGAGGGAGTTCTGCGAACAGCTGGACAGCTTGGTGGGCCCTCAGCTTACGCTGCTGGCATCAGATATATGTGAACAGTTCACCATCAACCGCAGGATATCTGGGTCAGTGTCGAAGCAGTGATGACGGGTTTTACCTGAGGGTTAGAACATTGTGTTTGGCCCTGTCCCAATATCCGCACTTGCGCACTTCAAATGCGCGTTCCCGATGAGGGGCGCAAGTGTGTAGGGTGTCCCAGTTCTCCAAGAGTGGAGAGTCGTGCCCTTGGCTCCGCCCCTTTCGAACGCTTGATCCGCACTTCACCGAAGCCCGCATCAGTGCAGACTTCAGTGAAGGGTATTACCCACAATGCATTGCTGCATGTGAATTTTGATGATAGAAGAAGAATGTGGAGAAATGGCTGAACCATCCAGACCAAAAAACGTTTTCTCAAGTGTAGACTACAAATAATCAGTATTTTATTTTATTGTCTAGATGTGTAATTACAATCGATTGATTCTCTTTTGGAAAGATGTGTCACATATCTGATAAAAAATATAATTAATTAATAACGGTACTGACGTGTGTTTTCGGACATGATACGCTAACAGTTTAATCACTTATTCTGTTTTATACACCTCCTTTGGTTCCTGCGCTTCATTCTCCTCAAAATAATAATTTTTTGTTTGAGTTTTAAAATAATTTCTAGTATGAAAATAGCACAAACAGCAACCAGTACTGCCATTTTGGTTGTCATGGAGATAGAGTAGTGCTCGCTGTCCCAATACTGCTATTTGTGCGCACTTGTTCACTACACACTTCGAACCGTTATGTGTCCTTCTGCTAAGTGCACTTCGTGGAAGACCGTAGGGTGCGGGGCGGGTATTGGGACAGGGCCTTAGTCTTCAGAAGTTACTGCAGTCATCTGAAAGCAGTTTGGTTACAAGTCGACCTTTGAACAGTAGGAAGGTGGAGACATCGTCACATATTTAGCCGAGTTTTTGAAGCCTGCACGAGCGACTTTTCTATTCTGATCAGTTTTTTTGTGTATTTCTGCATTTTGTATACATTTGTATTTAAAATTTGAGGACGGTTTTATTAGGCGACAGTTTTTTGTGCAGCAGATTGGAGCAATAGATTCACACTATGATACACAAAAGATCAGCAACAATAAAAGACGGAAAGTCAATTTTTAACAAGAGCTGCTGCAGTCAGAGAAAATGTTCTATTTTTAATTTGTATTTTATTCTCAGAGATTTCCTGGAGATGTTGGGATTTGATCTGTCTTTAGAGTTAAACCTCTGTCTATTTAATTAATTAACATATATAAGTTATTATTCTGATAATTAAATAAATGTGGATTTTAATATTTTTATCGTTATTGTGTTAAATAACAGATGACGTTGTGATCCAGAGTAAAAATCCTCCTTTTACTCGTTTCTAGAATTTTCTTAAGCATCTGATCAATTCAAGGGTTGAAAATGGCGAAAACACCTGCAGACAGATTAAATGTTGATTCACCAAGATTCTATAAAGATTTTATAAAGTCAAATTAGTTTTAAAACAAATAACTAGTGTAATAAATCTAAACTAGAAGGGGCGTTTGTGTGTCTGGAATTTTCCCCTCTGGCTCAACGTTCTTGGTGTCTGGATCGCTGATGTCACTCCACCAAGCACACAGTGATGGATACGACTCTATTATTACTGGATATCACTGTGGCACTACTTAGTGGTAACTCAAGCAGCACAGCATTAAGGACTGGCATCCTGGTCCACGCTCCTTTAACCCCAGCTGTTAGCTTCAGACAGGTACTGCTCTGTAATCTAAATCCAGCCTTGGCAATTTGATTGACTCTTTGCAATCAGCTTAGTGAAGAATACGTTGAATAAATAATGAGGGTCCAAATTCCTCAGCTGGCACTCGGGCCTCTGTCCTGAATTTGACTTGGTAATTATACACATTATTGATTAAAAACTGGCTTTGTGGCCTTTATGAAGAAGATTCACACACTCGTTCAGTTTTGTTCCTTTTTTTAATTAATTTGTCTGATTTGTGATATTTTTTTTGTCCCTTTCAGACCAGAGAAGGAGCCTCAGTTTAAGTTCATCTACTTTAACCACATGAACCTGGCGGAGAAAAGCACCATTCATATGAGAAAAACCGCCAGCGTTTGTCTTACCTCGGTTCATCCTGACCTCATGAAGATTCTCGGAGACATCAACTGTGACTTTGCGAGGTAAAAGCAGGAAACGCCAACCTTTTAAATCTGTTTTTAGAATGAACAAACCTCCTCCTTATTTCTTTAGGTATTTATTTTTGGTAATAACTGACTAAAAAGTTTTTGTTCCATTGATGTTTTTCCCAAGTTGATCCATTTTGGTTAAAGAAACTTTAGACCATCTTCAGAGGAAACACCTGACCGTGTTTTTAGATCTCACACATCCTGCATTTTGTTGTATTTTTGTAAACCGATTTTTTTTCTGTCTGTGGCATTTACATCTGTTCAGTAACAATTCCTCTTTTTGAGCTGATGCTGCTTTTTATTTTAACCTGCTTAAAGCAGCTGTAAGGAGTTTGAAATTTTGCGATCGCCCCGTCAGGCCAAACGCGTAACAGCAGCCTTAACGGTAAGCTCGTGCATGAGGCGCGTGTGCTGTACGTGCACTCGCAGCTGAGTTAGTCCTGTATTCGACAATTTACAGATTTGCAGGCATGACTTCGACTGAGATAATAAACGTGATGATATTTAAACCAAATCAGCTGTGAGCACGTCAGGCAGCTTAAAAATGTTTCTACAACAGGAAATATGTGGAAACTCCTGGAAGCATCAACTTTTCATGGACTCAGATAAGCGTTTGACTCACATGCAGAACTCAGGCTGGACTCAGATTTCAGAGTTGTTAAAGAGACCATTTCATACAAATTTCAGGACTTTGTGGTTATTTCTTAAGTATTAACCAGTAATATGAAACATTTTATATCTAAAAAACGTCAGGAAACACTGATTAACAGACCTTTCAATCTGTCTGCGTTGAAATTTGTGTGTTTCCGGCTCCTTCCGTCAGGCCTCAAGCAGCAGCTCGTTCATATTCATTGTTCGAATTTGCTGGAATCTGATTGGCTAACAAACTAGCCTATGAGAGCAATGCATACTGTTTCCTGCCCCGCTGCGCATGGTAACATCAGACGTTGTGTCTTCCTGTTTGCTACGTCTTATGCTAACAGCTTTTAGCCAGCAGCATGCTAGGTGTGGTTTCAACTGCAGGAGCTGATGAAAACTAACGAACAAAGGAGTTGTGATGAAACAGATACAGGCCGTTAGAACTCGTGTTTTATCACCATCTTGAGTAGTTTCAGAGATAAAAACTGAAAGAGAAGGTAAGAAGGTAAGAACTTGAAGGTAAGAACACCTGTGGAGCTAAAATATTCAACAGAAACCTCAGAAAAACTGTTTTTAATGGAAGGGCCTCTTTAATCAGAGAGAAATACTCTCAGGATCAGACATCAGTAACTCCAGGACAAATTTCTGCTGGATTTTGGTTCTTTTCTGTCTCTCCTTCTCCTGCTCTGATCTGACTGTTTAATGTTCATTTACATCTACAATGACACTGAGTCTGACTGTGTTTGATCAGCAGAACTCTCTTCATATTGCCTCTTCTCATGAGTTGGTTTCTCATTCTGAAACAGAAATGATAGATTCTATAATTTTCTTCTTTCTGCCACAGTAAATCACTTTGTTTATATCTCCCATTCCTGCATTTTGTCACTTCCGGTAAATGTGCCTTCCTCAGACTTGGGCATTGAGACGCCATAAATCTGCATATTTGAGACTTTATTTCTGGAAATCTGCACATTTTGTTTTATGTAGAAAAGTGTCCACAGGGCGCAAATGGACTATTAATAGAAAGAAGTAAAATTATATAAAAATCACATGTCAGAGACACTTTAAATTATCATATTTGTATTTTAATCTCTTGTCACTATTTATTAAGCTGTAGAAAATGTTTTAAAGAGAATTTTCATGTGTGGTGCTCGTAAATAGATGCACCAGTTGGGAAATCGACGTCCTGCTTTGTAAAAACTTTGATCTCGTGCACTAAGAGCTGACGCACAAAATTAGCATCAGTTGCAGCGACTCAAGTTGTTTTTCAAATAGAAGAAAGTGTTTCTTGAGTTCCAGTTATCTTGATTACAGTTTTACATTTAAGGTTTTATATCAAAAACCAAAAAGAAAGTACATATATGTATTTAACGCCATGCTTGCCACTGTACCGGACTAGGGATCGTCAATTTTACATCAATACCAGCAAGTTATACATCGTTGGAAAGCATTTCTTCTCAATAAAAATGTCCAAAACATAATTTTTATGCCAACCAGTCACCCTAAAAACGTAAGAGCTTAAGCTGGCAGCAATTTAGGTATGGAAGCTTTTGTGTGCAAGCTCTAAAGAGGTGGATGTTATGGGGTTAAAGGTTGTTTGCTGTCTTCCAGGGTGGATGAAGATGAAGAAATTATTGTAAAAGCTATGACTGACTACTGGGTAGTCGGCAAGAAGTCAGACCAGAGGGAGCTGTACGTGATCCTGAATCAGAAAAATGCCAATCTGATTGAAGTTAACGGTACGTTTTCTTCATCGGACAGTCAGTGAATATGTTTCATTCACCTGAATATAAGCTGTAATTCTCCATCTCATCCATTTCTTTGTCTTTTGCAGAGGAGGTTAAGAGACTCTGTGCGACGCAGTTCAACAACATTTTTTTCTTGGACTGAGCAACACAAAAAAAATCCAATCTGCATCACGGGATTTCAGTGACAGCATCAGCGTAATGCAATAATTGCATTGGAAAATAAACAATGTTATTCAAAAGCTCTCTCACAAAGTTTTCTTTTAATTTAACCTACAAAAATTGTAAAAGTTTTCTTGTAATTAACTGTAAAAATGCAGCTTTGCCTGTATGTTTACTTCATTTGGCTTTCTTTGTACATACTGTAAGATTTTAACTGATTTTTCTCCCTATTTTTGTTTTTTCTAATGAACAAATCATGATTATTTAAAAACTGACATGCAGAACATGGTTTTCCTTAATTTAATTTGATGATCAGTGATTATTTGAATGCATTTTTCATGTCAAAAATATTGTGGTTTGCAGAGAAAGGCACTATATTGAAATAAATTAAGAAGTAATTTCCTTTTGTGTAGAAAATATTTATTTTTACAGGGTTTTTGGTTTCTGAAACAAACGCAGGTTTGTGAAAATCTGCTATGCCTGGATTATATTGAGCCATAAATGACTAAAGTTTTATGGTGTATTTTATTTTAAACAGGAACAGAGTGTAACTTTGTGCATTATTTCAAGGTATATATTTTAATCATTTCATTTTTAATCAGGAAATTGGTCTTTTTATATGAACAGATTAAAGAAATTAAATTGTTTTGAAGATTATGATGAATTTGCGCTTGCTCCAAGGGTAGGTTTGGGTTCGTTCCTTTGTGTTCAGCCGGGTGGTGACCCGTGTAGAAGTAATGAAGAGCTGGGAGGGAGGAGTTTACCCCGGGAACATTATGAATCAGAATCAAGTTTATTTGGTAAATTCTGTTATACAAACAAGAAATTTGGTCCCAGCTCAGTTTCCACATTTACAGACAGACATCTAGACAGTGTTGGACACATACGAGAAACATGAGCAGCGTTTTACCACCATGAAAGTCTAGTTGGTGGTTTGAGGTCAGGTGGTGTACAGGTATTATAAGATATTATTTTAAGATAGAAAAAGTAATTTCTTCCTTAAACATGTTTGTTTAACATGGTGACGGCCTGTGGGGAAAAAAACTGTTGATGAACCGTCAGAGGACGGACTTGATGACTGCTCTGTAGAAGTTCACCAGCAGCTCCTGCGGCAGGTGGAACTTCTTGAGCTGTTTGACTTCTTTTATGACTGTGTTTCAGGTCCTGGGTGATGGACGTCCCCAGAAACCTGAATGTGTCCACCATAGTGTATGATAATGGGGGACAGGGGTGGAGGCTCCTCCTGAAGTCCACTGTTATTGCCACAGATTTTAGAGTGTTGAGGTTTCGATGGTTCCAACTACACAAGAGGAGCAGCTGCTCCACTTCCTGTAGAAGGTTGACTGACTGCATCATCTATTGCCCTGTTAGTCCTGTCTGCAAACTGCAGGGGGTCCAACAGGGTCTTGTGATGGACTTCAGGTGGTGGAGAACAGTGGATGATCTCTATACAGATGGAAGGTGTGAAGGACAACTTATCAACTCTTTAGAAAACATTCGGCTCCTCAAAGTGTTGATCTAGTCTTGTAGTACATCACCTTGTTTTATTGAACATGACACATCAAGACTCAAGTAATAAAAATGCTTGAAATATTTTTTTTTTCTGTGATAGCTGATGTGTGCAGATCATGCAGCTTGAATATATTAATGAATATATTAATATTGCAAGATTTTATTCTTGTTATGTCCATGTTGTCATTTTACAACAGTGGGATATAGGCGTAGCAAATGTTTGGTGCATCTTGCACTTCATATTGAGGAACTTGTAAGAGCACATTGGATGACAAAGTGAGCAATAGATCTACCTGATGGAATTGCTGATCTCTGAAATGTGTGGGATTTTAGGGACATGCAAATCTTTTGTTAATTTGCGTTGCAGTAAGTGAAGGGACAGATGTGAAGCTGTTGAGGTCATCAGCCACTGAGGGCAGAGAGGCTATTAGAACAGAATTTTATTACCAACCAGGTACATAGTTATTCCTTATGGGTTCTCTCAAGTCAGGCAAATAAAAATACACTTGCAGATAAAAAGGATGTCAAATCCATCCATCCATTTTCTGAACCTGCTTCTTCCTGTTCAGAGTCACAGGGAGCTGGTGTCTATCTCCAGCGGTCATAGGGGAAAGGAGGAGGGGGGGACACCCTGGGCAGGTCGCCAGTCCTTTGAGGATTTTAAATAAGAAAAACAAAAATGCAATCCGAAGATGCAGTGATAAAAAAAATACCATATCTTGTAATTGGTCATGTCCTGCAGGCCTCTCCATGCTGTTGATAGGTCATTGGGTGGTTCCTCAGCATCTCAGAGTAAATGTGCAGAAGGCTTTTGCTGACACAAGTTCTCACAAAAGTTAGTGTAACAAGTTACAGTGTTCATCCAGGTTTGATTCAGCAGCTTCAAAAACAGTCCAATCGGTGCAGTCAAGGCCTGTTGTTTCTCCTTTTCCTCAATTGTCTATCTTCTCACAGTTTTGACTACAGGGTTCACATATTTGAGTTTCTGCCTGTATGTAGGGAGAAGACGAGCAGTGATCAGACAGATCCAAAGCTGCACGTGGTGGGACTAAATCTCAGAGTGATCCAGGTTTATTTTATTCAACAGTTGTTAACAAATGGGCAAAGGGATTTTAAAATGCAAGAAATTGCCTTCTGGTTGACACTAATTTATCAGATTATCTTACTTTCTTTTACTTATTCTTACTTATTTTACTTTCTAAAGTTTTCTTAGGAAGAGGCTGGATGTGAGACTGTTTGAAATGGAGGCCAAACTCCGACCGCGTGGCTGCCCGCTATGTAAGATGGGCGTTAAACAGTGTGCAGTCTTTCTTTATGATGAAAAATAAACCAGTGTGAAACATCCCACGGGTTTATGTGATTGTGGGGAGGACATGGAAACAGTGGAACATGTGTTGTGTAATTGTAGTAGGTATACAGAAAACAGGAAAAGTTAAGAGTAAAGGGGATATGGGGTACTGAGTTTAAATAATTTATTAAGTGGGAGAAGGGGTAATTATAGATTAGTGCTAGAGTTCTTAAGAGGAAGCGGGTTAATACGGAGGGTTTTTTTTGTTTTTTGTTTTTTTAAGTAAAGCGTAGGTCCCCGCTCTGATCCACACTCCTACACAGTAGGTGGCGGAAATGCACTTGGACGTTGGATGCCACCCGCCAATATAACAAAAAGAAGAAGAAAATAAACCAATCAGAGCCTCGCATTTTTCTGAGGTAGCCAATCAGCGATTGCTTTTGCAGTACGAGTGTGTTTCAAATTATTCAACTGTCGTAGTTGTGTTTTTTGCTAAATTTAGTTGAGACGTGCTTGTGTTTTTGACCTGAATAGTAAATATATCGATTTTTGTACGGCGTTTTTGATAAACTGCAGGTAAGCTATATTTGTTATCAATTTCAGGTTGTTTGTTGCTAAATGAACTCGAATATTTGCTTTTTGTGAGTAGTTGGAGAAACCAGCTTATCAGCTACACTATATACACTATACTTATTGCACTACAAGCTGAATTTGGTGTTCAATCGTATTTAACAGTCTTATGTCGAAAGCTTAGAATGTATGCCTTGATTAACACACACTTCTAAGATGATATGATAGTTAACATGCTAGTACGACATGATAGTTAACATACGACTTTTTCAGGTACATTTTAAAGTGTGTTATGATTTACATTACGGGCTGATTTTACTTTTTTGCCTTTATTTTGACTGTAGTTTAAGTAAAGCTTGTTATAAAGTTTTACTCGTGTAAAAAAACCTTTTCAGTCGGAAACATAAATTACAATTTATTTAACTGCATCACAATAAAGAAATATGCTTTGAATAGGGATTTTCAAAAGGAAAAGAAAAACAAGATCAAAATTGTCTAGTCGTGATTGTAAATAAGGAATCGGTTTTCAGTGGTCTTAACTGAATAAATGTACTTTTGAAAGAAAGACCATTCAGATGTTAGAGCTACGTTTTTATCTATTTTATGACGTTTTGATCCTTTTATATTATTGACGGTGTTGTTTGGACTGCAGGAACATTTTCATAGTTCATGTGAATCATGTTATACTTGGGATTTTTTAAATTATTAGTTTGCTCTAATTTGTGTTCAGAAATGGTAACGCATGGCTGTTACATCAGTTCTACATTAGTGGGTCTGATGTTTAGCTGTTAGTTTGTTTTCATCCCTGTATTTTATAATTTTGATGTTTTTTCTGTTCTTCTTTGGAATTATTTTAGTTGCTTGAACATGGAATCAAAGTTTTCTCGCCTTCGGCAGCGGGACACAAGTGTGTCAATGCTGAGGGTAAAAATGTCCCGCAGAAAGTCTCAGTCCCAAAAGGAGAACCGAGAGCGGCTGGTGAACAACCGAAGGCGGCTGGATAAGCTTCCAGAACTGGATATATCTTCACTGAATGCTTCTATCTCAACAGTAAACATGTCGATTATTCAAGAGAAGACCAAGAATGATTCAAAACCTCCTAAAAGTATGGCTCAATGTGTCAGAACAACAATTCAAATCATCTTGTTTTTACTGTTGATGACATGTTTAAATTTTACCTTCAATTTTTCCACCAATCTGTGCTAATTTCCCAAAAGCTCTCGCTCAAGAAGAGAGGCTGAAACGACTGGTGCGCTGGAAAGAACAGAAGGCTCTGGAGAAGGAGAAGGAAAAGAGAGAGAAGGGGAATACAGGAGTATTCAAGACTGGTGTTTATCAGCCAAAGGACAAACTTTGTTTTACCTCACTTCCTGTGGTTCCACCTGCCTCGTCCAGACATAAGGAGGTGATGATCTATTGATCCGAACATGCCTATCTCCATTGGTTCTGTTTGTGAAATGAAAGATTTCAACATGTTTAAAGTTGAGTATTAATATTTGTACTTGTTGTTTATTAAAATACTTGCATGTCTTTCAGAAAAAGGTGATCTCTGCTCCTCCCCAGAGCTCACGAATCACCCGTTCTATGAAACAGCAGCAGCTGCAAGAAGCACAAAAGGTTCTATATTTTATATTCTGATTAGTATACGTAGTTTCTCATGAACTGCTGACTTATTGCATAACTTGTTTTGCTATTTTTTGTGCAGCCTCTGGCAATGAAGGACCCAAATATTGTGGAAAACAAAGGTAAAGTACCAAGAAGCCATTTCACAGATAATGATTCATACACAAGGAATTTTTATTTTACTTTTTTTTTTTTTCCTTTTCTAGAAAGATCAACCAGGACACGTACAGCTTCTGTCAAACCTGCAGCAGCTGCTGCTGCCAAGTCCAAAGTTTGTGCAGGTAACTAATAAGAATCAGAACATGACGGGACCTTGATACTAGCTATTGTGTTTCTGTATTTGCATCTCAGTTTGTGTCTCTGTGTCAGGCTATCCTGCCGTACCGGGGGCCGTCCGAGCTTTATCAACCAGATCAGCCCACATGACTCTTGTTACAAAAGCTCCTGTGGTGAAAGACAATCCGAAACCCATGGTGGCAGGTACTCACTGAACAGCGTGTGCCAGATTTTCAGAATGTTTTATTCTGTGGTTTGCTGCCAGAGAAATGCTGTATTATAGAAGAAAGATGTTTTCTAGAAAACTGAGTATCTTGAACATCTCTGTCTGCTCTCAGATGTCAGAACTACAAGGTCCAAAGTGGCTGTTAAACCTCTGCCTCCCTCATCTGGTCAAGTAGAGAACTGTAAAGGTACCATTATATTTAATCAGAAGCCATTAAGTTCTTTTCATTCAACTGAAATGATTTAAATTCCCTTGTTTTTCCCTGCAGATGTGAGAAACACCCCCTGCACTGCTGTCCCCAATGTGAGTGCTCCCGTGAACATTTCAGTGTTTTAAAATCTAATTTTAGAAATTTGGGTATCATTTTGCTTGCTGTTACTTTTTTGTTCAGGATCAAGAGTTAAAGGAGCATCAAATCCAGGAGCCAGAGAAACCTGTATGTCCTGAGGAGGAGAACAACAAGATAGTGGCCCGAGAACCAGAGAAATCCGTTTTTGCTGTTCGTCCCTCTTTTGCTCCAAAGGATTTTGTCTTCCAGGCTCCTGCTGGTTTGTCGTCTTTTCAGTTTGAGCCCCTGTCTCCTCACTCAGCTGATGCCTTCCTCACACCAAGGTCTGTTTTTTCTTCTTTGTTTTTCTCCTTGTCTTTAGTTTCTGAAGATATTCTTTCAGACAATATGTTGGAGGAAATCGAAGTTTTTTTTTGTTGATCTGGGATTTTTTTTTTTCCAATCCAGTTCTAGTTTCAATCTTTCATCCGCTCCAGCTTTAACTGATGAGCCACAATCTGATCCAACGACCCCTGCAAAGACTCCTCAACCCTCCCCTCCTCATACGTCACCTACAGCTGCTCCTTTGACTGCAGGGACTCCCCCTGAATCAAAACGGGATGTTCCTTATTTCAGGTGTGTTTGTTCTCCTTTTCTTTTCATCTATTTTAAGGCTTGGTCTGAAAAATCCCACCATACTTTGTTTTTTTTACCTTTTTTTTAATCAATTTATTCAGATCGGAAATCGCCAATGAAACCGACAGACTGACGTCTCTTTGTCTCCACTGGGAGCCTAAAGTGGAGGATGAATCCATCCCAGAAGAAAGTGAGTTCATCAGGAGTGACATGTTGAGTGGATATTTGGATTTTGTTTTCATGACGGATCTTTGCTAATCTATTTCAATTCTGTGTCACTGTTGCTCTTGTCTTATAGTGAGAAATCGTATGCGTACAGCTGTCGGACAGGCCAGGCTGCTGATGAAGGAGCGTTTCAACCAGTTCAGCGGTCTGGTGGACGACTGTGAACTGGGACGTGGGGAGAAGATCACCACCTACATGGACTTGCAGGGATTCTGGGACATGGTTTATTTCCAGGCAAGTGCTTTGTGAGAAGGAGTTGTTTCAGATTCCAGTACAAAAACAGCACAATAATCAAAGCTGCTGTATGTCTGCGTTTTGTCAGGTCGAAGATGTAAATAAAAAGTTTGATGCCCTCAAGGAGGCAGAAAGTCGAGGTTGGGTGGAGGAAGACAAGCCCCCACCACGTCAGAGGAAAGTGATAAAGGTGAAGATTAAAATCCCATGTGCACCAGCTTAACACACCAGATACAAATAGTTTTAGATTTAATTGATTTTCTTTATTTTTCAGCTACTTTTTTGTTTTCAAAGTCTTTGTTTAACCTCTTGAAATGCAAATGTTTCTTTTTTTAATACTCCAGAAACCACCAGCAGCAGCTACCAAGCCAACAGGAGCCAAAGCAGCAGCCAAGTCTCGTCTGGCAGCTGTGAAAGCTGCGATGAGAGCTAAACAACAGGCAGCTGAGGCAGAGAAAGCAGCTACGGATGCTGCAAACACTGAAAGCCCAAAGTCTCAGGAGCAGCAAACTCAAACTGTGGTGTTTGATGGAGGTTTCTTTCAAGTGGAAAGTCCCATCAAACCACCAGGTTAGACAGTCTGCTTGTTTTTATTTCACTTTTAGCAGTAAGACTTGTTCTCTAGTTGCGTGACACATTTGTTGTTTGTGTTTTCAGTCAGGAGATCAAGCCGCCTGAGTGCCGTTGCACCTCATCAGGCTTCTCCCTGCCCCGTGCTCACACCTCGCAGAGTTACTCGCCGGTCTCTAGCGTTGGCCCGAACCCCGGCTCGTGCACAGGCTTCTCCTGCTCAGCCTGTTTGTGCTCAAGAACAAACTCCAGCACCTCAGACACAAGACACCCATCAAGCGTGTCAGAACAGACCAGACACAGTAAACGCCTCTCTTCATTTCTCACCTGTGAAGGTACTGCTTTCAGACGAGGTCCAGTCTGAACAGAACCTCACACAACATTCAGGAAGACTTTCCATGCAGGAAGATGTTTCAGAACTGGACACACAGATGCACATCCTTCCAGTGGTTTCTGTGGAAACGGAGGAAAACACACCAGCTGATTCACCAAAACCTTCCCTTGCTCTGTGTAACGCTTCTCCATCGTTCCTGAGTTTCACACTATCTCCCTGTAGGACTCCAGACCAAACACCCTCATGCTCTGCTGCTGTGTCCCAGCAGTCAGTGTGTCACACACCAGATGGTTCCACCACTGAGGTAAACACTGTTTTATTTATTCAGCTCTTGTTTTATTTGAAACGTTCTCTTATCTGTTACGTGATTGTTCTACTAACTTCAGGCGATTCCTGGTTTGGACTTTGAGCGTTACCTCCAGCCGTCACAGAGATGCAGCATCACACCGATGGACATGGTTGCAGATGAGGTCCAGTCTGAGCAGAACCCCACACAACAGTCAGAAAGCCTGTCCATGCAGGAAGATGTTTCAGAACTGGGCACAGCGGAGTCAGCGGTTTCTGTGGAAATGGAGGAAAACACACCAGCTGATTCACCAAAACCTTCCCTCGCTCTGTGTAAAACTCCTACTGTCCTCCATGCTCCTCCATCGAGTTTCACGCTGTCTTTCTGTGAGACTCCAGACCAAACACCCACCTCCTCTGCTGCTGTGTCCCAGCAGTCAGTGTGTCACACACCAGATGGTTCCACCACTGAGGTAAACACTGTTTTATTAATTCAGCCATTTGTGTATTTGAAATGTTCTCTGATTCGTTACGTGATTGTTCTACTAACTTCAGGAGATTCCTGGTTTGGACTTTGAGCGTTACCTCCAGCCGTCACAGAGATGCAGCATCACACCGATGGATACGGTTGCCGTGGAGATGTCACCCTTGGAGGCAGATGTAGTGATGGAGAGTCCTAGAGGTCAACCTGAGGAAGTGTTAATGGAACAGGAACCAGGTATGATTGGTACCATGTTTAACCTGCAGCAGGCAGGTGATCACAGAAAATGTATTTTTAATAAATAAATCTTAAACCTGCATGTAGCAGCTTGTAGGTGAAAATGTACCTCACAAAAGCCTTACGGTTGGGTCACGTGTTTTTATCACTACAGCACAGTCAGCGGTGTCTCCGGTGTTTTCTTTTCCATCACCACAGGTTAAACTTTACTGTTAACTTAAATCCACATTTATTCTACCTCTAATGCAATTTATTTCTAGCTCGATTTTTTTAATACTGAATTCTTCTGGTTATTTTTTGGGTCCAGACTGCAGAGTCGAACCTGCTTCTCTTCACCCCGGACCCGTTGGACAGGATCCGTGAGTCCGTCTGTCCCAGTGACCTGATGGTCTTCACTCCTCCCCGCATTTAGCCGCAGATCGTTTTAATGTTTGATTTTAATCTCCTAATCTATCTTTTTTTTATACTTTAAATGTGATTTTTTTGTTCAAAGATTTATTTTTTGACAGGAACAAACTTGTTTTGGAAAAAGTTAAAAATAAAGTTTTTGTTACAAACTTTCAGGAAAATATTTGGGTTTATTTACATCCATCACAAACCAGATGAACATTCTTTGCTTTGTTGTACTTTCATTTTATTTGCTGTTTTTCATCATGTTCAGAGTGTCTCTTATCATTCCATCTTCTACCTGCAAAACAATAAAAATTTTACTCATTTTTTGTAACCAAAGATGATAATATTCAAATAAAACTGAAAAATACTAAACTGTTCTGTATAATCTTACAGTGGATGGGCTACAAATGCTGCCCTTGGTCTGCTAGATTCCTTTCAGGGAACGTTTCCTTCATTTTTTGAGACACTAACAGGTGATTATCAACTGCGACAAACAAACGCTGGTCAAAAAACAGTTGAAGCGTCTGGATCCTGTGCTGTAGTTGATGGGTTTTGGCCTCCGTTCTGCTTCTTTGAACATCTTTTTCTTCGTGTTTTTGCTCTAGAAGTAAAATAGAATCACATTAGATGGAATATTGACTCTTTTACTATGAGCTTTTCCATATTCAGATAATTTCCTGGTTTCTTCTAAAACCAGTTGATCAAACCATGAACTTCCTGTATTTAGCGCACGTAACTGCGAGATACAAACCTGCAATGTGACGTATTTCTTCTTGATTTTTGACTTTTTGGTGACCTTCCACATCCTGAGCACTGACAGTTTCTCTCTGTGATAAAATGTTAGTTTAGCAAATTTCCTGTTGTCTTCATCTTTTCACAGAAACAAATCAGGCGCAAAACAGTTAAAGACTTCCGACGTTAAAATAATTTTACATTATTTTATTGATAGATGGTCATTTTACGAGACACTTTCTGTCGGGTGGAAAAGAATCTGACTGATTTCGAATAGCTTTCTGCTGTTTGCATCTGTTTCATTCACCTCAGGAGGATTCTCACTGTCCCGATCCTGGACTTGGTCCTCCTCCTCCTGAACATCAGAAACCTGCAGATGTTTCACTTCTCCACAGCCCACAAGTACCTCAAAAAACTCCAGGAACATGATCTATAACAAAAGCACAATGTGTATATGTATGAGGGTGAAGATGAGCTGTGCAGCATTCAGTGGATGTTGTTCAGTAAGCAATAAACACGCCTCCAGTTCCAGACAGGAGCTCTTGTTGTTTGGGTCACAGCTCTCGGCAGTAATGACCTCTAATAATCTTGTTGAGGTCAGCTGATGATCAAACAGACGCAGATCCTGGCAAGAAAAACAAAACATTCATCATCACAAAGTCTAAAACACAATAGATTTAATACTGAACCAAAAGGATAATTTGCTGTTGCACCTGGAACATCCACATCAGCTGTCGGTAGGTCATGGACTTACTGTCTCCATGAGACACGTTGACCCTGCAGAAAGCTTCAAAGATTTCCCAGCACCTCTGCGTGTACTTCACAGCCTCCAGTGCAAATTCTGGCTGCCTGAACAGGAACCCTGCTCCACCAGAGCAGTAGTTTTTGAAAATAATACAACATTAACTAGCAAGAGTGACAGGATGTAATATACAAATGGAGTTTTTTATCCTAATTTTAAATCCCACCCCCTTCTTTGTAAGCAAATTAAATTTTTCTGACTAAAAAAGTCAAATAACACCTGATTTTTTTCCAGGTGTTGACATCCAGACATTCGTGTAGTTCAGAACTAAAACCTAATTGGTTATGTGCTGTCTCTGTGTCTGCTGTCTGTCTGTGTCTCCCACGTCCTTATTAGGATTTGTGTTGTTTTGCATCTGTGATTTAGTTTCTGTTGGTTTTCATTCTCCTTGGCGTGACGTCTGGATTATATTTGTTCCTGATATATTAGTTTCTTACGCCTCCCTGGGTCTCCTGTGCAGTGTGAGTTTGTAGATCACTTTAAAAGGTGAAATGTGTTGCTGTGATTGTGAATAAACAAAATAAAATCTGCACCTTTGACGTTCCGAGCATTTGGTAGAATGTTGTCTGTCATCAGTTTAGAAAAGCAGGCTGCCAAAAGGTGCTTTTCTAACCTGCAAATAAGGAAAACAAAGAAAATCAACGTGTTCAAGTATTTATTGTAGCTGTTTTGGTTTTTTTTTTATATAAAGTGTTTGATGGTTTCAGATGGATCAATATTAAATGTCTTGTTTTATCTAAAGGTTTATGCTGATATACACTATATTACCAAAAGTATTCGCTCACCTGCCTTTACTCATATTATGAACTGAAGTACCATCCCATTCCTAACCCATAGAGTTCAATATGATGTCGGTCCACCTTTTGCAGCTATTACAGCTTCAACTCTTGTGGGAAGGCTGTCCACAAGGTTGAGGAGAGTGTTTATAGGGATCTTTGACCATTCTTACAAAAGTGCATTGGTGAGGTCACACACTGATGTTGGTCGAGAAGGCCTGGCTCTCAGTCTCCGCTCCAATTCATCCCAAAGGTGTTCTATCGGGTTCAGGTCAGGACTCTGTGCAGGCCAGTCAAGTTCATCCATACCAGACTCTGTCATCCATGTCTTTATGGACCTTGCTTTGTACACTGGTGCACAGTCATGTTGGAAGAGGAAGGGACCCGCTCCAAACTGTTCCCACAAGGTTGGGATCATGGAATTGTCCAAAATGCTTTGGTATCCTGAAGCATTCAAAGTTCCTTTCACTGGAACTAAGGGGCCGAGCCCAGCTCCTGAAAAACAACCCCACACCATAATTCCTCCTCCACCAAATTTCACAGTCGGCACAATGCAGTCTGAAATGTACCGTTCTCCTGGCAACCTCCAAACCCAGACTCGTCCATCAGATTGCCAAATGGAAAAGCGTGATTCATCACTCCAGAGAACGCGTCTCCACTGCTCTAGAGGCCAGTGACGGCGTGCTTTACACCACTGCATCTGACGCTTTGCATTGCACTTGGTGATGTGTGGCTTGGCTGCAGCTGCTCGGCCATGGAAACCCATTCCATGAAGCTCTCTGCGTACTGTACTTGGGCTAATCTGAAGGTCACATGAAGTTTGTAGCTCTGTAGCAATTGACTGTGCAGAAAGTCGGCGACCTCTTTGCACTATGCGCTTCAGCATCCACTGACCCCTCTCCGTTACTTTACGTGGCCTACCACTTCATGGCTGAGTTGCTGTTGTTCCCAAACGCTTCTATTTTGTTATAATAGAGCTGACAGTTGACTGTGGAATATTTAGGAGAGAGGAAATTTCACGACTGGATTTGTTGCACAGGTGGCATCCTATGACAGTTCCACGCTGGAATTCACTGAGCTCCTGAGAGCGGCCCATTCTTTCACAAATGTCTTGCTTCACAGTCTGCATGCCTGAGTGCTTGACTTTATACACCTGTGGCCAGGCCAAGTGATTAGGACACCTGATTCTGATCATTTGAATGGGTGAGCGAATACTTTTGGTAATATAGTGTATTTAGTTATTATCTGATAGTAGAGGTTGTGTTACTCACGCCACATTTTTATGGTAGATGTAATATGCCACAATCACAAGATTACTGAGGAACTCCCGGAGAAGCATCGATGTGAAAGGAGAGCGAATCTCTGTTAAATTGATCTTTTCTGAAACAACAAGTCAAAATGTGTAAACGTTTTACATATTTAAGTCAGATTAAGACGGTGGAGATGTTGAACTGTGGCGTCTTTCACCTGTGATGAAACGGTCGATCTGTTTCAGAGTGATGCCGTGACGATGGACGTTACAGTCTTTAAGCAGGCGCCAGAACTGCAGGCGGGACAACCTGAAGGTGTTATCTGGAGTGTGGGAACAACCGAGCCGGCTGTAGAAACTGTAAATGAGCCTCAGCTGTACGTCTTCTCTCAGTAACACACACTCCACCTGTTAGACACCAGCTACAGCATCACAGAGAGAACGACAGGTTGCACTGTGAAAATAAAAGCTCACCTGTTCGCGCTCCGTTTCATGATTCCTCTCGGGCATTTTTTCCCAAAGACAGTCAATGTTTAGAGCCATGCACGACCCTTTTATGGATGCATCTATCTCCGTCACAGGAAGTACACCCGCAGTAAACGTCACTATCTTTGGAATAACTTTTTTGAAAAATGTCTAATCTGTTCTTACCAAGAGGTGTCAGAAATCTGATTCCAGTTAAACCTGGTAGCATCATCTGATCATCCACAAACTCTCCTTCAAATACCTGCCCATCCTTAGAGGTATATTTACCCTAAAAACATACAACACACAATTTTAGAATGTAATAACAGACAACGTATTACAGTGTAAAAGCTTGTCCAGGTCTGAGGGCAGTTGTAAGTTTTGTATCTCCCCCGCTCACATTTTTTTTAAAGTTATCTTAAAATAAAGTCCTGAAATAAACCTGGAGAGGATTAAAGGTTCTAAATCTTGAAACTTATATTTATAAACAGGAATTCTGGTGAAGTCTGTCAGCAACCAAATGAAATTCCTCCTGCACCACGTCAAACAATCGTCCCTGAAAAAGTGATTTTCGTGAGAAATTACTGAGCTAATAATGAGATCAATGTCAATCTGATTGCTAAAGGTGTTTTCATGGTCAATAAATATGATAACATAGAAACAACAAAGGCAAGCCTGTTATATTTGGTGTAAATCACAATATGGGGGAACTGAGGTGCTTGATGGAGGTCTGCACTCAGCAGTGACTTCTAGTTTTCATTGATGCATCTTCCAGTGCTGTCTCTGTCTGACCTGTCCATGTTTTTTGTTGTTCCTCCACTCTCCTTGGTAGATTGCACCAGCAGCATAGTAAAAGGTTCCTCGTCCGTGCCTCTGTCCCTTATAGAAATCCCCCTCGTACTGATTGTTCTGGGAATACTGGGATCCAGTTACTCGCTTCAAGTTCCAGACGTGTTTGCCAAAACCATGCTGGCAAAAAACAGTAGAGCTTATTAGATTAACAAAATGTATATTGTTATTTATACTGTTTTAAAATGATGACGGCAGCCTTGAAATAAGATAAAACTGTGTTTGTGCTTTTCATACCTGGAGTCCACGTTCCCATTTCCCAGAATACCACTGTCCTGCTTTCACCCAACTCATCGTGCCGTCTCCGTGTCTCATATTGTTCTTCCATTCACCAGAGTAAATGTTACCAGAGGGGTAGCTGCTCAGAAACAGATGTTAGCTCTGAGCGTTTGAAGTGCAAAACAAGCTGAAAACACATAGTTGTGCATATTTGATACAGACCGTCTTTCTCCAGAACCTTCTCTGTTGTTCATCACCCAGTCTCCTTTGTACCAAGAGGTCTCCTCCTCATTATAATACACTGTACCCTAAAGAGACATTATTTATTTAAATAAATGCATGCATTAACATTAAGGATACATGAGAAAAGGGAGTGGACCGCACCTTTCCGTGGATCCTGCCCTGATGCCACTCTCCTGAGTAAGATGCACCTTGTTTGGAACATTTATAGGTTCCCATTCCGTGTTGTTTTCCTCTGTAAACTTCACCTGTATAGGTGCTGCCATCTGGCCAGGTGTAGGTACCCTGTCCCGCAGGTATATTGCACATAAATCCTCCCTGTCAGATGAGACAATTAAACTTTGTAACAACACTTTTTTTTATCTTGGAATATTTTTAAACAGATGACTGTGTGGAACCATAATTAGACACGGTTAGATTAAAAATGACTTCTTCAGTTTTTTGGATGAAAAAATAATTGATCTTTAGATGTAGCTGACCTCATATTTAATTCCATTTGCCAGCGTGAAGATGCCGTGTCCGTCCATAAGTCCTGCAGAAAACATTCCCTTCAGAAAAAGGAGACTATTTATTGAAACATTTTTTAAAATATAAAATTTAGTACATTTTTATGTTGCAAAGCAAGTAAATTCATCAATGTATTTTGAATCTTTTAGTTAGTGCATGATTGTACCTTGTACACATGTCCTCCTTCAAATGAAGCCGCACCTTCTCCATGAAACTTCTCTTCACTAGTTTCACCATCGTACCTTCAGTAATCCAGAGACACAGTTATTTACACTCAGCAAAAAGTTTGTTTCTTTAATATTTTCTCCAAATTACTGACACTACCTTAGAACTTTCAAATAAATAAGTGCGGGGAATTCGTGGACGTCTTCGTTATCCTGCTGCAGGAGTTTAACTCCATCCATTTCCACTGGATCTAACACGCTTTTATTTTTAATTTGAGAATTTGAAAGACCACTTCCGGATTTTTTTCGCATATCCTCCATTGTTTTTTCACTGCTCTGCATTTTAATGTGCCCTGGACGGTTATTTACGTGTAATTTTGACGATTAAGTGTGTTCATCTCCATGGCAACGCTGAGAGAAACAACTACGGAAACCTCGTGGACTCAAAAAGCACATTCGGGTAAACAGCTAACAACTAAAAAAAAAGCACTAGAAATGATTAATCAAAAAAAGGAAGTTATTAGTCGTAATTTGAGGTTTTAAGCTGTTTAAAAAATTTTTTTTTAAAAATAAATCATATCAAATATATACCAATAAATCTGGAAATTCAATGCAAAATTCTGAAGTTTGATGATGTGAAAATGTTAACTAAAATACAAATTTTGTTACACATTCTTGAGTGCTATTTTAATGAGAAAACTTTTATCAAATAAAAATTCAAGAATATATCAAGAAAATATGATAAAAAAAAATCGAAGAATAAACCCTCAACATAATGTATAGAGGAGGATTGAAAAGTTAACATTTTATAATGTATTTATTGTTAAATATACATGAAAAAAAAAAAGATTGGCATCTGTCCATTAGAGAAAGAGAACCTCCAAAATGTAACTGAAATAAGTTGAAAATAACAAAAGCAATAGCTTTTCTTCACAAAAGATTAACCAATGAAAAACAGGCATTGATTTTAAATTAGCATCCCAGATGTTTTCAATATTGTAATCAGTCAGTTTACTTATTTAAACGTCACCACTGTGTTTTCCTTGTTGCATTCGCTAATTATTCAACAAATCTATCAAAGCCAATGACGTGGAATTTATTTTCCCTGAATCCATATTGCTGTTCACAGTATCTGGTGTTTGGCAGTGAAATCATTTAACTTATTCACAAAATTTTTGAGATTAACAGTGACAACAAGAACAAAATACTGGATTGTTCTGAAGTGGCTTTTTGTATGAGCCCTGATCTAAATCCTGATGAGCATCTGTGGAAGGAGCTGGTGGAAAAACCCAAACTGTATTTTAGATTATTTGTTCAGAACCCAAAATTCTCTCAATAAATTTCCTACCCTGTTAAAATTCAACACAACAGAACACAGTGTATATTGTTTTATTTCTCATTTATTAGTAATTAAAACAAATATATACACAGTATGTAAAACTCTGATAAAACCAGAATGTATTAAACAAACATAGTGGGTATAAAGTATGTAAGCAATACACACATCAGTGGAGTGTTTGCTGATAGAAGTAAAACAGAGTGAAGGCACATTCTGGACCTAACGAGTCAATCCTTCTGTTCCAGAATCAGTCCAGTGAGATGATGTTCAGATTGACCAGATGTCTCATTGTGGGCCTGCCATGAGGACAGTTCCATGGATGCTCAATCTCCCCCATGTGAACTACAAGTTTCTTCATCTCACTGATGCTCAGAGCGGTGCCAATCATCACCTGAAGATGGAAAAATATAGCAAAGCCTCATGATTTGATTATAAAACATCTGTGTGCCCAAGCGTGCACTGAGTTGCTCTTGTTTCCAGCTGTTTTCACTGTTATAATTTTAATAATGAACTTAATGCACATGGAGCAACAACTTCTAACTCTGAACTTGTTTAAAATAAAAACTGAAAACGAGTTTATTATTGATATAAACTCACTGATTTCCGACAGGCTCTGGAGGCAAACATCTGCCTGACTCTGGACGGGCGGCACATGACACCCGGGCTGTCGCTCAACATGAAGATAAGCTCTTCGATGTCAGCTGGGCCGAAGGTCCAGTTCTTACTGGTGGGCAATGAGACCAGCTTGACTCTCTCCATCACCGGAGCTGCAGTGACAGATGAGAAGTTAGAATTTACCCCAAAACATTAGAAATAATCTCTGGTCATTAACGATCATAAAATAGTCATACCGTCTTCATCGATCAGAAATTCAAAGCCATTTTTTCGGAAAATCTCAATGTTTTCTATGAGCACAGACTCACTGACTGCAGTGAGTTGAAGTTTCTTTGGGCTGTAAAGAAAAACAACACAAATAAATCTGATTATAGAAGCAGGACGCTGAACGTTCAGATGTATAGTTCAGTCGAGACGTTTGAATTCATACATGATAAGTTTCTGTCCTTGAAGCACAGTGTGCTGCTGCAACATCTCAAAGTTGTATTTCTCATCCGTGGCATGCTGGTCAATGATGAAGATGTCTGAATTCAGCTTGGCGATGATGAAGCCCAAGTTAAACTGACCGATGATCTCCATGTCCTTAAACATTTCTTTACTGGAAGATAAAATAATAAATATTTTATAATAAACTCCAGGCCCCATCTAGAGTAAGTCTTGGCTACGTGGGTAGAATCTTACCTGATCTCCTTCCTAAGCTCGTCCTCTGCGCTTTGGTTTTCTCCAGGGCTGATTTTGGCCCTGAAGCGTCTGTATTGCAGCTCCTCGCTGGCTCTCTGGTTCCGCTGCTCCTTCAGCCTCCTCATGCTCGCTGCCAGCTTTTGCAGAGAGAACTGTAAATGCAGCGTCTTCTTCTGAAAACAGATTGGGGCATCCACCTTCGAGGAAGTTGTATCAAAGCAGTTGGATAAAGTATCAGACTGATGTTTTACAGTGTAGTCAGGATTCTCTGTTTTGGCTCTTTTGGCTTCTGGACTAATTATGAAGTCCTCGTTAGATGAGCATGCTTCAGTCTGTAACTCTGGTTCTTCAGGAACAGGTGGACTGATGTGTGTGGATATAAGTGGCTCATCTTTTACACAGGAACTATCAACAACCAGTTTAGGAGGCTGAAATGCATGTCCAGAACACTCAGAATCTGTTATTGACATTGTAAAGTCAAAACTGGACACGGTGCCGTCTTTGTCACTGCACGACGTCCCATTATACCTAAACGTGTCCAGCACAGACCTTCCTGCTGGAGAGGATTTAGATCCCTCTCTTGTGGCTTTTAAAGGAGACGTGGTGCTTTCGCTGCAGACAGGCTTTGCAGGATCCTTAAAAAAACACTGCAAGGTTTTCTGAGTCGGGCCACTGTTGGATGCTTTGTTCGATTTGTTCCCAGAAACGCTGGTGCTGCTGTGATTTGAGAAAGCGGCTTTGAGGGCGGCCAGGTTCATGGACGACTTTGGACTTGGACTCAAGTTCTCTCCAGGTTCTCTCGAGGTTTCATGAGACAGGGAAACTTCTTTGGATGCAGATGATGCAACTAGAGGCAAACAGAAAAACAAAGGTACAAAATTAAGGTGGGATAATCAGTCATTTCATGTCTAAAAGATATATTATAAAAAATGTTCATCTTTTCAAGTCATGAGTTGAAGGTACTCCTAGAGATTTCACAGCTGGTGAATGAAGCTTTTACAGACTCTGATTCTTTTTATTATATTGGCACAGCATCTCAATGTAAAGAGGCTAAACTGTTTTTCTTTGTTTTTCTTCTGTCTTTCCTTAAAATACTCTTCCAGGAGGGAAGTGAGACTCTGATGACTTGCTTAGTCATCTTCATCACACACACTGCTGGATTCTCTTGTCACTGACATTACAGTCACCATACCAATAAGTGAAGAAGCTGGTCATTAGTGTCCTAGTAAAAGATGGTGAGAGATGTTTGAGGGAGTTTTTGCACGATTAAGTCCTCTAAGAAAGATTCTCAGTGATGTGGACACTTTGTGATTTTGTGTGGTCGACCCTCTTCACAGGGGAGCTGTTACTGTACAACAGCCTTTTCTTTTTCCCAACATCAATTCTCTAGTTTTGCTAACATTAACACTCACTCACAGCTCACTAGCTGTTCCACCTCAGTTCTCTAAGATGTTCATTATCACTAAGGAGCCTCATCACTCTTGTTTCATCAGTAAATTTGACAAATAGGTTTGTGCAGAATTTCGCAGGTAAACAGAGTGAAGGGAAAAGGACTGAATACACATCCTTGTGGGACCCCTGTGCTCAGCAGGATGGAAGGTGTCTACCAACTAAAACAACATGCGCTCATCCTAACAGGAAGTCCAAAATCCTGCTACAGAGGGAATTTTTAACCGGTTGACACAATAAGCAAACGGAAGGGGGTCCAGAGAAGGATTGTAGTAATCCACAAAATATGCTGGAATTAAAAAAAAAAGTTATATGAGAATTGTGTAATTATATATTCTTACTGGTTCTGGGTGTATAGTTCAAGCTGATTTTATTGACTCCAGATTCATACATATTGATGAGAGAAGTCTTTAGAATAGCCAGCAAAAGTTTTTCCTCCTGAAGTAAAATCTGTCGTTTGTCTGGGGTAACATTCACATCCACAGAGTCTGAAAATATGAAACCAAAACAAAGACAAGAGTTGAGAAAAATCAAGTGTTTTCCAGAATCAACTCTGATTATTAATTCCAACTCTCTCACCTGAAGCAACAGTTATGTTTAAGGCAACAAATGGATACTGATGTCTGTTATACATGTGATAAACTTCATTCACAACTTTGATGACCTGCAAAAGAGAAGTAAGGAACACCAGGAGGAGAATAAAAACAAGCCTAAATAAACTGAAGTTAACATGAATTACCTTCAGGGGGTCACAAGGTCGGTTGTTAATGAAAAAAAACTGCCTGTCTGTGGCACTTCGCCCGATTCCGTGGTCCCCCCTAGACACGAAACCCACGATTCTGCCAAGAGAGATTTTATTTAAAGAGAACAACAACTAAAATTCTTCTTAGACAAACATCAGGCTTTTATATATTTACTCACGTAAATAGCTGATTCTGCAAATCAGCATCTTTAAGTCCATATTCCTCAGTGATATTCTCTGTAGGAGACACTTGCTGAAAAGGTATAAGACTCTGAAGCTGCAGGACAGAAAATCACAGAACAGTTTGTAAACATATTTATACCTCAGCAGCTTAAAAATCACGTAGAAAACTGGAAACACACCTGTTTTGGTCCGAATATGGCTCCAATATTGTCTCTCATACTCTGGCTGCCACTGGTGCTGAGGACGGTGCTCCTCTTCCCCTGCCCATTTTGATTGGAGCAGGTGATTCGCACACCTGTGGAGATGATGCAGTAGGCCTGCAGCACATGCATCATCTTTGTATATTCCTGAAAACAGATTAATAACAAATTAGACTGGTTATATTTCAATAACAGACTTTTGTTTCTTTTATGAGGATTAAAGAAAAAACAATAAATCTAAAAAAACATTAAAATGTCAATATTTATGTCAGATCCTTTCATGTCTGACCTTCTTAATGTTACGTTGGAACTCCTTGTGTCGGACAGGTAGAGTGTAGAAGAGCTGCTGCAAGGTCACTGTGGTGCCTTGCTGCCTGGGATGAGGGGACCTCAGCATTAGGTGACCTTTATGGTCAAACACCAGCTTGGTGCCCACCTGGCTGGACTCGTGGCATGTGATCACACTCAGGTCACTGCAACCAGATGTTTAAACAACATTTAGCTGATGAACTGATAAATAATATTAGGCTAATGTTCTGAATTGTTTACCTCAGAGCACATAAAGAGCTGAGAGCTTCACCTCGGAAGCCAAATGTTTCCACGCGGATGAGATCAGAGAAATCCCTGAGCTTCGACGTGTGATGCTTCAGTGCTTTGGAAAAGACAGAAAAGATGTCACACACAAAAAAAAAGGTGAAAAGGTGAAGAAAACTTGAACGCAAACACTTACTTAGTCCCTCAAAGTTCACCTCTTCAACACCTTTACCGTTGTCTGATACTTCTACTTGTTCCACGCCACATTCCTTCAGCTTGACATCTAGAACATGCACAGGCAACATTAACATTGTGCAATGACACTCCATAGATATGCATATTTGAGACATTCTTACTGGAAATCTGCACATCCTGATTTATCCTGATTTATGCTGAAAATTGGCTACTTGGCACAAATTTAATATTTATTGATATGATAAATAATAACTTAAATAATAACTTACACATTGCATTTCAAAAGCACTATTAATGACTTATTTATATATTTTTTAAGAATCAAACTTGAAATGTTAAAGCTTCGTATCTTTTTGCTTACCAATGTTGGTGGCTCCAGCATCAATGCTGTTCTCCACCAACTCTTTGACAGCAGTGGCCAAACTCAGCACCACTTGTCCTGAGCAGATCTGATGCACTGAGTGTTTGTCAATGGCCCTGATCGCTCCAGCAGGTTCAGATGTGCTGAGATGAAGATATATATTGCAGCTTTAGACGTTTATTTAGTGCAAAGATTATACAGTCACAATTTTTAGATTCTAACAGTATTAATATCAATTGAAATGGATAGCGTTAACATTATTATTAGTAAACACTTTGCATTAAGACGTGGCTTTTTTAGTATAACAGGTTCCGGGATCAAATCAAGAGTTTACGTCATGAATTTGAATATGCTGCACATTTGCGTGGGTAAGAAAACATATGAACAGATAAATATATCAAAACAAGTTTAATTAATAAAAAATAAAAAGTTATTGCTAGCTTACCAAACATCTGACATCTTCAAATGATGTCCAATGAATTAACACTGGCAGCTTAATTAAATGTCGCTAGTTTGTTTACACTGACTCCCCGCTCCTCGACATCATGAACAGAGGCTGTCCCGCCTGGTTTGCGCAACTTGTTCGAGAGCAATACCTATGCGCACAACATGCGCAGTTGATTCGAACACGCACTGAAACTGTATGAGTGTAAAAAAAACAAGAAAGAAATTAAAACTCTATAATAATTAGTAAGAAAAATATAAAACGATACATACGTGTTATAATGTACATCTTGTTGCCAAAATTTGTGAAGAATTTCATCACCTGGAAATTTACGGATTTAGGGAGCGAGTGCAATTTTCTCATATTGTAAAAAACGAAAACAATATCTTGCTGAATAGTTAATGTCAGTGATTTAAAATCAAACATAGATAGTTATTTTTTAGAAATGGAATATATATTTATCCATTAGTTTTTAAATGTGATTTGTAATGTAATTATTATTGTAATACTTATAATGACATACGGTTTTTTTGCAGTTCACATATTATACGATGGTCCCTCGCGTCAGGCTATTCTTGAAACATGGCCGACAGTTGACTTTACCACAGATCACTGCAGGTGTAGTTGTTCTCATGTACATGAAATGTCAGAGTTTGTTAATCGGACGTGTTTCACAGTTGACATGGGGTAGCTGTTGTAAACTTTTAAAGTGACTTTTTCTGTCTAAGGAAATTATTGTCATTGAAAATGTACTTTTCAACACCGGACAACAGTATCGTGTGTTCTGAGGAATGTTCTGGCAGCAGCATGTTGGTCCGCCGCAACCTCACAACCGTCAGGACCCGGGAGGTGGAGAGGAGGTTGTTAAGCTTAGCTAGCGAAGAGGACGACGACGTTCAGTTTGACAGTAAGCAACTTTAATGTATGTATTTAATTGTTTGTGTTTTCGTAAGATTTCTCATACTAAAGGGACTTCGCGCAGTGTTGCACATCTCGCGAGACTAACTTGCAATCTAGTTTGACATGAAATATTTGATCATTTCAATCTAAATTGTATAATAAAATTTTCATTCTTTGAGGATTCTCAATTCATCTACGGTTTATTTTTTGGTGGAGTTTATTCACTTCCTTAACACCAGGAACGACCAGTTAAATAAACTGTTTGCTAGAACCTGATTTCTGCATTGATTATTTTCAGCTAAAAAATGTGAAAACTGCTCAGAAAACATTGTTTTTAACTGAATAAAACAAACAATCCAAACGGACCCTAATGAATAAATAAATAAGCGGATCGTCTAGATTTAAGGCAGTTTTTTTAGCTTTATATTGGCCATCCCAGCTAATGATTCAAAGCTGTATAAAATAAAAAATATGAACTTTTAAAAAATGTTGGATTTGTGTCTAGATTTTCACTTTTTTGTGTTGCATTTTCTTTTTTTACTCTTACTTACTTTGTGACATAGTTAAAATGATGAAGTAGTGATTTTTAAATTTGAAAATATAAATATAAAGCTCATGTAAAATATAACATGACATGACAAAACGAGTTGACAGCTAAAGTATTTTCTTGTAATAATCTGAATTTGTTGCAGTTTTTATTGAGGCTGTGAACATTTTTCTTGCACACATGAGATCTCGTCTTTTATTTCTATTAATTCTGACAGAGTGAGCGTCTCTCTTTTTTTTTTTTTTTTAATTTTCTCACTCGATCGTACACATTAGGTGGTAGGGAGGGGGCTGGTCTCCACTGGACAGAGCAGATAAGCACTGCTTCTGTGCACACTCCCTTATGTATAAACAAGATGCGTTCATTTTATGCGCTGCAGTTGAAGGGGAATAATCGTTAGTATAATTCTGAGAGAGTAACATTGCATCAGAAGGGTTTTTTTTATTTATAAAGGAATATGGACGTAGGAGAAAGAAACATAGTTGAAATGATAGCTAAAGTCATTGAAGAAGGTAAGATGCAGAACATAAAAAGTGCTAAAATATTATAAACACTAACGTAGTGTTTGATGTTTTTAAAATTTACAGACATTTTTTTTTCTTATTGTGTGTTTTTCTTATTTTTATCTTCAGCTTCTGATACAGACAATAACCGAGAGGTCCTGATGGCTGGTAGGCATTACCCATCAATCCAAGAGTTTGCCTCAGCTATTCCTAACCACCTGCTTTTGGGGTCACTGCTTGAGCACCTGTGCTGCGTTTACGAGAGCAATCCCACCCGCTCACGGATGCTCTTTAAAGGTATTTACTCAGAAAAGCACATGTATATGTTGAGTATTCTGTCTCCATGTCATGCTGGGTAAAGTTTTATTTTTTTCCATATCCGTATTTATGTTACTTTCCTGACAGTAATCGGCCAGCGTTTAGCAGCCATGAACCTGCTCTCACCTTTGGCCATAAGTGATGAATTCAGCACCGTCAGACTCCAGCACAACCGGGCCTTCACTGAGCTGCTTAATGCTGCAAGCTCCTCCTTGTATCCACAGGTGAACTGTGCTTTTAGAAATGAGCTGATCCAGCTGATTTAATATGTTTTGCAACATTCTAAGTCTGACTGATTTGCTGGATTCTGCTTTGCAGGGTCAACAGCATTTTGGTACAAACAGTCCTGCTGTGAGGTAAATTAGAGTTTTTAATGTTGCGTTTGTTCCAGTAATTTTGAAGTAGTTTATAAGAAACTGTTCTGTTTTTCCACAGACCAAAGGAGGGATTATTTCAAGCACAGACGTCACGTTATCTAAGTGAGTTTGAGGAAATCTGTAGACTTGGGAAAGGATCATATGGAAATGTTTTTAAGGTACTCTGTTTTTACTTATTCCATACATTTTAATTCTCTAAAACTCCCTTGATCTGTCAGATTTCAGTCAACATGATTGTGATACATTTGATCATTTTGCAGGTAATGAACAAACTAGATGGACAGTTTTATGCTGTGAAGAAAATTCTCATCAAAAAAGTGTCAAAGGAAGACTGCATGAAGGTGAGCTCACTGATATTATTTATGCCCTAATACAGAAATTATTCATTTAAACTAAATCTGGTGTTTTGTGTGATCTAGGTGCTCAGAGAAGTCAAAGTATTATCCAGCTTGCAGCATGTAAATATTGTGGGTTATCACACTGCTTGGATGGAACATGTTCAGCCAGCAGCTTGTAAGTACTTGTTATCCTGCAACAAATTTGCTGAACTGAAATAAAAGCTTCGGGAATAATCCCTGTGGTGTGTAACTTTGTGTATAAACTGTGTTGATGCAGATCCTGAGTCAAACCTTCCAGCACTGGAATCCCCTGGACAACCAGATGGGTAGGATTCAAGTCACAAACGGCATTTGCACCATTTACTTTTAACCTGTTCTTTGTCTGCAGTGACACAGATATCTCTGCTCTCTTTCTTTCAGTTATGGTGACAGCCCTGACAACAGCAGCACTGGCTCCTCTATTGTTTTTCAAAGCCAAAGTCATTCAGAGACAGATGCTAATTTAGGTGCCAGAGGATCTGCATCAGAGACTCAGCCTGTAAACGCTATAGTTCCTACCAAAGACAGCCACGTGGTGTGTCCGAGAACGATGCGTCGTGTTCCTGAGAATTATATCCCCTGCGTGTTTCTGGGGCAGCAAGAGGCCAGAAAGGGCTCCAAATGTCCCGCCATGGGCTGGGACACTTCAGCTCTGTTGGACGAGGACTCAAGCAGGAGCAGCATTGAACGGAACAATAACTCTTACGTTGAAAAGGAGTGCCAGCAGCGGGCTGACAGCCATACAAAGAGACCCTCCAAAGAGGTATATGCTCAGGGATTAGCTTGCAAAGGGAAAATGTTCAACTTTTCAAAGTTTGCAAACTCTTTTTCCTCTTTGTGTGCAGGTGCAGTTCCACCTGATGCTTTATATCCAGATGCAGCTGTGTGAGCACTCGTTGAAGGACTGGATCTCTCGGAGGAACGCTCGGTCCGAACAAGAACAGATCTCAAACTGTGAGTCTTTTACATCATTTTAAAGTGAAGATAGAAATAAAAGAAAATGAACCCTAGATTTGTTCTGCTTGCGCTTTTCTTTTTTGTCACACTTGAATGTTTCAGATCAACAAACATGATGTAATATGAAATAACGATAACCAAAGTAAATACTTTGTTTCTTTTTCTTAACTTTTTTATTTTTTGGTATTTTCAGCTCCGTATGATTGTGTTGACGCTGAACACACACTCAGGTTACTGAGAAACATACTTGAAGGAGTGGAGTACATTCACTCCAGAGGAATCATGCACAGAGATCTGAAGGTAACAATTTATTTTATTTGACCAGCATATGACTGTAATTCTGAGGTTTGTTGTTTCATGAAAAAGCTGCTGCAGGAGTTTACACTCACATATCAGTTGAGTCTTATGTTAGGTCTGATGTAATTATTTAACAAAGTCCGGCTCACAATCGTCCACAAAAGAGGCGCAACGAATCGCCCAGTGATTGAAGACAAAGTCATACAGACTTCCTGGCAGGGCTGTTTTTAATTCATCTTTCTTTCCACCAACATATTTCAAGTAAATGGCACTCTTGCAAATATCCAGAAGTGTCCTTGGCTGCTGCATTAGTTCTATTAGTTGGTCTCTCTGTTTGAAGAAACACGGTTGAGTCAAAGTTGAAGGTAAGCAGCCGTTCTGGTTGAAGACTGTCAGCGGGGAGGTCAGGCTGTGAAGTTTCATCAGCAGAGTTCTGTTCTTCACATTATTGATGTGGTTCAGAAACAGGAAGAGACAGGTCTCCCCTGCTCTGCTCAGCTGATTGACATTCGCTCCATATGACAGCAGCAGATCCACCAGCTCCTCTTTGCCCATGGTACATGCCAGGTGTAAAGGTGACATTCCAGCTGTGTTCATCAAGTCTGGTTTCGCTCCTTGCTCAAGCAGCTCACAGATGCAGCGAATGTCAGCCTCTTGGGTTTTAGAGGTCTTTGTTGCCATTGCCACAACTGCTAGATGCAGAGGAGTGTTCCCAGAATGCTGCATCCTCTCAAAAAGGAAAGATATAAACTTTAGAACATGTAGAATATTAAATATGTACATACTTTACTGTCTACACATAAAGAATGACGCAATACAAACCATGTTGATATCTGCTCCTTGTCTGATCAGGCTAGCTGTCATGTCCTTATGGAGGACCCCTGCAGACATATGCAGGGGTGTCATAGCACTGCTGTCCACAGCATTAACATCCGCCCCAAAGCTGGTCAGAATGTGGACAGCGGACAGCACCCTGTATTGAACTGACAAGTGGAGCGCGTTCTGATCACCTTTTCCCTTCACCTGGAGAAGAACACCAAATAACACATAACATATACTATGTATTTAAAGAGGAATTATTCCAGAATTTGTTTTTTAAAACGCTGACCTTTGCATTGATATCTGCACCGTGCTTGCAGAGGAGGCGTAAGCAGGTTTCTGCCTGCCTACATGCACCAATCACGGCTGTTCGATGCTTGGAGTCAGATTTAAGTGATGTGCTGCAGATTGTCGGCCAATTGATTATCATCAAGTGTAGGGCAGTTTGGCCAAGCTGGTCCCTGTAAAAGTGTAATTTTCAGTAAAAATCATAGACATATAAAGTTTCTTGTTAAAAATTGAGGACATGTAAGTCCTGCCTACTTACATTAAGTATTTATAACTAAACATGTGAGAAAAAACATGCAACAGGAAGTTAAGAGCAGCATGAGTTCACACCTGGAAAAAAAAAAAATTTCATTTTTTCTCATCCGAAATAAATTCCTATTGGTTTATATGGAGGGGGCGGAGCTTGAATCCTACAAACAGCCACAAGGGAAATGTATTTGTTTATTTCTTAGGGACATTAACAGCAAAATTGCAAATGTGCCAGAATTAGCTTAGAGGCTATTTTTCATCTGCAGTCCCCCAGGGGGCTTTTGTTTTTCCTTAAACGTCTGGGTCAATTACAGGTATCTAGTTTCTACTTATTAGTAGTAAATATCCAAATTTGGTCAGCAAAAAATTATTTTTAATGTTTGTCTGATCTTGCTTGTTGTATAAAGTATTTTATTATAAAAACATGAACAATTTTAGTTGAGTGGTTGTTTTCCTAGAAGATAAAATGGTCTTCTTTAACAGTCGGATCTTTATTGGAAGGAAGTTGTAAAGGATACATCCATATTTATGCTTGTTCGTACTTCATTTCTGTGTCGGCGCCTGCTAACAGCAAACTCTGCAAACTCTGTGCTCTTCTGCTGGAAGCAGCCAGATGAAGAGGAAGAACAGCAAAGTCCTAAAACATGAAGACAAACAAATACAGAAGTTGTTTAAGTACAAATTCCTAAATATGTTTCCCTTCTTGTTAATATAATGTTCTTTATGCTTTAAAAAATAGAATCTTATATTCCATGTTTTTTAGGTTAAGACTTGGCAGTAAAGTTCTTGTAAATAATTCAGAAAGATTAATTCGTTGCATTTACCTTCCAGAAAACTCCTCCAGATCCACCACTTTGTATCCTAATAAGAAAGTCACTCCCGTATTTCTTTGACATGCATTCAATGGCTTCCAAGTCTTCATCCATAACTGCAGCGTAGAATTCATTATTGTAAAACCTGATAACTTTACCTCTCTTGGTTGTGTTCTTACGCTTCTCCTGCATGACTAACTGTTCACTGTGTTCCTTTTTTAATTGGGGTTCTTCTCGTTTGCTGCTTGTCTTCCTTATTTGGTAGTTTTATCCACTAAAGTACTTCTGTTTTTCACTGTTTGGTTGTTTCGAGTCTGATTTTATTTTGTTCGCTTGTACGCGATTAACTTTGATGCACAGACTTCCTGTTCAAACTGATAACCCTTCGTTTTGCACGGGGCCTTTTATGGGGACTGTTTACACCTTCTGAGCTGCACTTGTGTTTGTGTCACCTCAGTGTTTCTATTTTTGTAGAACAGTTTTCGCTTTGTACTGATACATGATTTCATTTTTTTAATGCAAGAACATAGGCAGAGTTTATATTTTGGTTTTTAATTAGATTTTCTGAATTATCTTGCTTTAGAAGATTTTTTTCAGCATTTGCATAATATTAATTTTGCATCTTTATAGTAATTGAGAGAAAACTGATTATGGAATATTATATTGGATATTTTTGCCCTTATTAAGCTTAAAGAGGCCATTTCACACAAATTTCAGGACTTTGTGGGTATTACTTAAGTATTAACCTGTAATATGAAATATTTTATATCTAAAAAAACTTCAGGAAACACTGATTAACAGACGTTTCAATCTCTCTGCGTCAAAATTCGGCCCGTTTCTTCAGGCTTCGGCAGCAACTCATTAATATTTATTATTCGAATTTGCTGGACTCTAATTGGCTAACAAACTAGCCTATGAGAGCAAGGTATACTGTTTCCTGCCCTGCTGTGCATGGCAACAACAGACGTTGTCTTCCGGTTTGTTACGTCTTATGCTGAAACTCTTAGCCAGCAGCATGCTAGGTGTGGTTTCAACTGTGGGAGGTGATGAATTCTAACGAGCAAAGGAGTTGTGATGAAACAGATACAGGCCGTTCTGACTCGGGAGAACTCGGGTGTTATCACCACCTGCATAGTTTAAGAGATAAAAACTGAAAGAGAAGTTGTTGACCTGTTTTCACACCCACTATGAAGGTAAGAACACCTGTGGAGCTAAACTAATAAAACGGAAATCTCAGAAAAACCGTTTTTAAAGGAAGGGCCTCTTTAATTAAACTTTTTTACACACTACTATAGACAAATATGTCCTTCTAATTGAGTTCATTCTTTTTTCTTAGCCAAGGAACATTTTCCTTCATGGTCACAACTGTCACATTCGGATTGGAGACTTTGGTTTGGCCTGTAGGGACATTATAGTAGATGACCATAAAAAAACACATTCTCCAAGCTGTGGTAAGATTGTACCTCTTGGTTTGCTGTACTTTTAGTCCCACTTCTTACAGTTAGCAGTAGGTGGCAGTATGTACTCCCATGTGACATTTCTTCTGTGTTTCGCAGATTATTCTCATACTTCAGGTGTCGGTACATTTGTATACGCTTCACCAGAGCAACTGAAAGGCTCCCATTATGATTTTAAGGTAATATCAATAAAACAGCTTAGTTTTTGTAAATTAATGTGATATTTATTTAAATAATAAATTCTCTTGTATTCCTCATATTTTACTTCTCTTTTCTGAGATATAAGTATCAATGTTGCTCTTGCAGTCAGACATGTTCAGCATCGGAGTTCTGGCCTTTGAGCTGTTCCAGCCTTTTGGGACAGAGATGGAGCGAGTCCGGACCCTCGGGGATCTGAGAGAAGGGAAAATTCCAGATTCATTCTGCCACAAATGGCCAGTTCTGACAAAGTACATCATGAAGCTGATGAATAAAGAGCCGAGTGTTCGGCCTACAGCCAGCCAGCTCATAGAGAGTGAACTATTCTGCAAGAAAGACATGGTAGTTTGGGATGTTCCATTTTTTGTTCCATTAATTTGGTGCCTTAATATTGACCCCTGCAGTAATGTTGTTTGTAATGATGACTAACCAGTTGTTATTTTTCCTCCTGTTAGGTGATCCACGGTTTGCAGAGAAGGGTTGAGGAGCAGGAGGAAGAGATCATGCAGCTGAGGATGCAGATCAGTCAACTCCAGAGCTCAAAAGTCACAATTAGTTTCTCAGATATGGACAAGACCTGAGCCTTAAAAATTTAATTGAACTGTAAAAAACTTTATCTTTCAGTTACTGTTCTATTTGCAAGCCATATTTGGTTTTTACTTAGAATAAGTGGCTGCATGTGTGTGGATATTTAATTGTCTTTTGCTGCTGAAAATGATGGTGTTTTTATTTATATTATCATCCAGGTGCTTAATAAAACCTCTTTCGGATACTTTTGGTTATTTGGGGTCTTTGAGGAAAAGTGGCAGACAGATTGTACAGTGTTTTACTATATTATTATTATGAATATATTTTGATGCGTTTATGGTCCAACGAGCGAACCTTAAATTTTGGTTCATTTTAGTGTTTTTCTTGCAACATTGAATCTGTTCTGCTGAATATTTATTGTGGGAACTCATAAAACGTGGAAATACTGAATTATTTGTGCTTTTTCCTCCAAATCTCGTAACAGTGTTTGTACATAATGCACGCTAAGGTCAGAGTTAAGTACAAGCGACGGATCTTCCCGAAACATGTTCCTCTCAGAGACGTGAACCTATCACAGGCCTCGATGTACTGCAGGTACCCGGATGTACCCGTGGGGTAATTAGCTACGTCATTGTTCACCACCGGACACCCGCTGGAAATAAGAAATGGATTTAAAATCGCTATTAACGTGTTCATAACAGACTCCAGGTGAGTGCTAAGCTGCTTTTACGAGAGAATATTGCGTTACGTGTGACGCCGGTGTGTTTAAGTGGGTGTGAAAAGCTGGGATTTGCCGTAGTAGCGCTATACCGGTTCTGTATGTCATGTCGGAGACACCAACGCAGTAAGCACACAGCCGCCCGGTATCGTTTCTTTCTTAGCTAGACGCCCTGTCGCTCGGGCCCACACGTTTTAAACACAATTTATTTCAAAGTGATACATGCTTTCTAGCATGCTAATTCAAAGCTACGAGTTCTCCACAATGTCAACCCGCGTCAACGTCCCTGCTAACTNAGAGACAGAGCTTGTAGGTTAGCCACGTTAGCAGGATAGTGCCGCACTTAACGTTGCCTTCATTCGCTATCAGTGTGTTCTTCATTTTTATCGACGGATTCGCGAATTAGTTGTTCGTTATCACTATTTATTTTCCAAAGAACGTTATGTATCGCATCTGTAATCCGCCTCGTGGATAAACTTAGTTTGACTAGGTGTTTGTTCCTGTTTAAAAGGCGCTGCGTGTTAAAGGCCTTGCAGCCGTCTCTCAGCCAGTGTGAGTCGGTCTGTCGGAGCAGGTGGGAGGGAACAGCTGCTGCTCGTAACGTGCTTCCGACAAGGAAATCTGTTGAATAACCGGAGGGCTTTAGCTCGGGTCTGTTGTACCTGAAAGTTTCATCATTCTGATATTGAGCGTCATTCATTTTAATCGAAAGATGCTTTATAATGTGAAGTTGCATCAAATTGACATTTAAATTAATGAAGACTGTGACACAGTGAGGTCCAAAGCAACATTTAGACATTTTTAAAGGTCCTCATAGTTTCCCAATAATAAAAAATTAACTGATTTTAGAATCTGTAATTCTCAGTTGGAACAATGGCATAAACAAATCTATGAAATCTAAAATATACACCAGCAAATACTGATCAATACTTGTCTTTTTACCCTTGTATTGTTTTATCTACTGTTCTTATTACCTTCTCCAAGGTGGTTGTGTATTTGTTGTTAATTTATTTTTTATTTGTTTGCTTTGTTTATTAGAAACAATAACTATAACTCTACATGTTATAAACATATATGAACATTTTCAGGATAAGTTGGGAATGGCATGATCAATTGATCAGGTTTGGGAATGTTTTGGATCATGAATTCGATCCTTTTTTTAAAAGACTCTTTATTATTGTGAGATAGGACAAGTTTCACTGTTTTACTTTTACCTCCACAACTAACACCTGAACATTTTGTGAGAATTTACCAAATGGCATATGTTGAATCTGAATTTTAGGGATATTCTGGATATGGTTATCTAATAAGCTTGAATTGGGAGTTCTTTTTGTTGCTAATAAAGGTATTGTGAAGTAAATAAAATGTATTTAAAGGTATCTAAAGGTACATATTTCTGTTTCTGTCCCAAATGCAGCAATGAACAATGACCATAGTTGACAGGTCGTCAGAAAAGTCTGACCACGAGTCAGTCGGGTTTAACCGATCCTCCTTCACTAGTGGAGACGTGGGGATGGATGGGAGTTGTTCCAGCAGCTGGGCAGTGGGTCCCAGCTTGCCCAGTGACTCCCCGAGGCTCAAGTCTCCAGGAGGCTGCCTGGGTCCAACCCCTGGTGCCGCAGTCTACAACAGCACATCCTCCTCTGTGGACCGGCCCAAGGATCAAGGTAAAAACAAAGACTTTCATCTGCTGAGTTTTAAATTCAGGAGCCCAAATTGGTATTAGATTGATTAGATTCAGCTTGATAATCAAAGCAATAAAATTATCAGACCCCTTAAACATTAAACACCTTGAATATAGACCTGAAGACCTGCTGATGCTCACAGGTAATATTTGGTTATGGTGTGTTCATGAACCGATATAAAGGTTGGATTTGTAATTGTTTTCTTGCTTTTGAATGTATGTTTATGGACCAGGTGAGTATTGGATTTTTGATTTCTGGATTAGCTGGTCGTCTGTGAAGCCTAAAAAGTTGATAGTTCTGGGTTTGAGCCAGATAATTGGGGAATCCTTACTTCAGATAATGTCTTTACATATGTTTGTTTTTTCCTGAATCAGATGTGTCTGATTTAATTTGGAATGTTGTTTACAAATAAACTCAGTGCTGTCCTCTGTAAAAGCTGTAAACAATTCAAAGCTACTCCAGTTAAGCTCGGTCTTGTTTTTGCTGTCTCACAATGGTGTTCACTAGTGTCGTATTGCTGCTTCCAGTCTTCAGTCTTGGGTTACATAACCCCGCCTGTTTAAAAGCAACAGCATGATCAATCACTTGAGCTTGTGACGCAGAACAAAATGAGATTAAACAAGCCGAAGTGATTTAAAAAAACAAACTAGACACCATGCTTTGATTCTAATTTAAGCTATTGTTATGTCTGGCCAGTTATAAACAGTGGTGATGGAATTGACTTGCCCCAGAAAGTCCTGTTTCCTCCAGAGAGGCTCAACCTGAAGTGGACTCAGGTTCACCGTGTGGGTGCTGGTCTGCAAAACATGGGCAACACGTGCTTCCTCAACTCAGCCTTGCAGTGTCTCACCTACACTCCACCGTTAGCCAACTACATGCTGTCAAGGGAGCACTCCAAAACATGTAAATACAGTTTTTTATTCATTTTTGTCGACAAATAAATAATGATACATCCACAATAAACATCCCGTTGTTCTTAGTATTTATATGAAACTTTTATTTCATGTATTATGCTTAAATTCTCATTGCTCTAGGTCATGAGCCAGGGTTCTGTATGATGTGCACCATGCAAAACCACATTGTTCAGGTTTTTGCCAACTCTGGGAATGTCATTAAGCCCATCGGTGTCCTCAACGAGCTTAAAAGTAAGTAGATTTCTGTAGAGCTGAACGACTAATGCTGAGCCCAAACATCTGACTGAAACCAGACACAGGACAGACGCGTGACTGTTCATCATCAGTGGGAAAGTTTTTGGTTCTAGCTTTTAAAATAATGTTTAGCGTTGTGTGTTCATGCGTCTCCTTCTTCTTTTATAGGGATTGCAAAGCACTTCCGCTATGGAAGCCAGGAAGATGCTCATGAGTTCCTGCGGTACACAGTGGACGCTATGCAAAAGTCCTGCTTACCTGGAGCCAAGTGAGTGAAATCAGAAACTTAGTTACTTTTTTGACAGTTAAATAGAAGCTGCTTACCTTATGTATTTGGTCGTTACCCGTCGGCTCATGACTATAGCTGAGGGTTGGAACATAAATCTATAGTTTTGCTTTTTGTCTTAGCTATGCAGTGTCTGCACCACTGTCCCAATCCTCCTGGAGATCTCCTGCTTCTTTCTACCATCACTGGTAAACAAGACTCAGACTTGAACTCATGTTGCAGAGGTTTGGTGTGTCTCCAGTGAGACCCTCTGCTCATAAAAGTTATGAGGGAGTTGGTGACAAGGGTTAGGGTCTGGCTTATTACCAACAATAAAAACCCAAACCCTCACTCTAGTTGTACAGGATCAAATAGTCCTTAGTCAGGTTCCCACAAGACACCTCATGGGACAAGCCTTCTCCAAATCAATACAACAGCCATTAAAACATTTATTCTGTTTAGCTACATTGTGTACATGTACATTGTGTGTACACAGCTAACAGTTGCCTCCTCAACTTATGAATCTTATTTGAAATGTTCCCACCTGAGCTGTTTGAGCTGGATTACTTTGTAACTCATCAGTTACTATCAAACACAAGTTTGCTTTTCTGTCCCAGTGGGATCAGAATTATTTATACTGTTGTGTTGATTTCCGTCATTTACCTGATTAGAACGTTTACATCCTGTCTCTTATGTGGCAGGTTGGACCGGCAAACGCAGGCAACCACTTTCATTCATCAAGTGTTTGGCGGGTACCTTCGATCCAGAGGTAAAATATTCATTTTGGTTTCTCTTTAATTAGATTAATGCATCACATTGTTTCTATGTTAATATCTAACGCTTCTCTTTTTCAGTGAAATGTTTAAACTGTAAATCAGTTTCTGATACGTTTGACCCTTTTCTGGATATCACTCTGGAAATCAAGGTAATAAGACCTGCTTCTTTTGGACAGGGTCTGTTATTCTACATAAATGTTACTGTAAAGACTTTAAAAAAATCCCTAAAATCCGTATTATTTTCTCCATGTAGATGGCGCCCAGTGTCTCCAAAGCTCTGGAGCAGTTTGTCAAGCCAGAACAGCTGGACGGTGAAAATGCTTACAAGTGCACCAAGTAAACTCCAAAGACACCAGACATGCTCCAAAGTTTTAGTTTCCATATTTATGCGTCTCTGTCGACTAAAATGTCAACTTTTTCCTTTTAGGTGCAAAAAGATGGTCACAGCCTCAAAGAGATTCACAATCCATCGCAGCCCCAACGTGCTCACGCTCTCTCTCAAACGATTTGCAAACTTCACTGGAGGAAAAATCACAAAGGTACTGTCACGTGTGTAACAGCTCGTAAGAGTTAAGCAGATTTATTTAATGGATATTTTGACATTGATCAACTGTTTTGTGATCACCAGGATGTTAAGTATTCCGAGTACCTGGACCTGCGGCCCTTCATGTCTCAGTCTCAAGGGGAAGCCCAGATCTACGGGCTGTACGCTGTTCTGGTTCACTCTGGTTTCAGCTGTCATGCTGGACATTACTTCTGCTATATTAAGGTGCTGGCGATCATATAAACCACACATTTCTCTCAGCACCTTACAGATGATCAGTGTTCAAAGCACACAGGAAGTTACAGATTTAGTAGAATATGTGGTAGTTATTAGTCGACCATGTTGAAGCAACATGAGGTTATTATATTGTTAAACATGTTCTCTGTTGGTATCTGTAGTTTAAACACGTCTTCCTCACAACACTTTGTTTTAGCATCTCACCCACTATCATATAGATCATCATCATGAGCCCATGATTCATCGTATTCACGTTGTTATAGTTCTGTGTTTATATTGAATTTTTCACAGTGTTTATTGTATTTATGACTTCAGTTCAGAAATTGAATCTGTGTCAAACGTAATGAGTCTGTTGTGTGTCGCAGGCCAGCAACGGTCAGTGGTATCAGATGAACGACTCCTCTGTGTCTGTGAGTGACATCCGGTCTGTCCTCAACCAACAGGCCTACGTTCTCTTCTACATCAAGTGAGTCCATTTTTTATTCAACTATTTATTTTCTGTAAGTTTTTTTTTTCTTTAAACAGTACAGACGATGTATGAAATGTATGTTCTTAATTTCATTTAAAGAATATAGAAACAGTTAAAATACTTCAAACTGAGAAATTTGAAATGATACATGTAAATTTGGTGTTTTGTTGGAATTATTGGAAAATTGAAGCAGGCAGGTGCAACAAAGTGACTAAAATAACGAGCTCATGCTTGTGGCATTTAGTTCATTCTGATATTTTCCAGTATTCCTGCTTCACACGTTCCACACACACCAGATAGAACAATCTGGTTTGAGGGAAATTAAATATAATAACTCAGTTTATGGAGTGTGGATTTTTTCTTCGACTGTGTGATAAAATTCCAAAGAATCTTTAGGATTAGTGCTGCGTTCAGATGTTAACCGTTATCACGTGTTCACATCTGTTTAGTTATTTGATTCAACGTCAGTCCTGCAGGTGTGAGAGTTTAGAAATGTTTCAGTTGTTTGGGCAGGAATGTGTTTGCTGAAGTTTTCTGTTGTTGTGTGAACAGATCCTCTGATGTGAAGAAAACTGGGGACTATAACAACTTTGTTCATAATAACCCCGGCGTCTGCGGTCAGTCGTCACCGAGACCGGTGGTGACGCCTCGCATTCACACCGCCACCAACCACAATAGCATCGGCTTCATAGGTCCCCAACTACCACCTCACATGACCAAGGTAAAAGATGTTCACGTTGGCGTTTGAACTGTGGAAACGTTTCCTGTTTTTTTTTGTTTTGATGTGATAGTACGTGCACGTGTTTGTGTCACCTCAGAACTCTCCACATGTTAATGGGAATGGATCTCTGAAGGATTATCCCAGCAGTTCCAAGGCCAGCACCAGCAGCAGCGTAGTCGGAAAGTCCGCCCACGGACAGGCTTCTTCCTCCGTCTCCCACTCAATCAGCCGACCCACTATGATCCCAGACCAAGAGAAACGACAGAAGCTTTCGTTTTTCATCGGACAAGGCAAACAGAACCGACCATCCTCCTCATCCTCTTACAGCCGGCCGTCCTCTGCAAGCAGCTCCTCATCTTCCTCACAGTCTACCTCAGAAGTTCGCTTTGTTCCGCATCAGCTGAACCACGTTAACGGCACGTCTGGCAGCAACACGGATCATCCCACTGGGAATGGATCGTCTTTCCTGGTACCGTACAGCCAAGAGTCGTCGGAAGAATCGGATCAGGAGAACTGTGGCTCACTGGATAACGGCTGCTCATCCAAGTCTCAGACTAAAGAAAATAACATCACTGAAAACATCTGTGCTGCTTCTTCAGAGAAATCAAACGGTGAATCAGACGTACATCAAAATGTTGGTGAAATAAACGGGCCAACCTGCGGCGTCTCTAAACCCAACCAAAATGGACACGTTTATGGACACCACAAAGTGAACGGACACAACACTCCTGAAAAGGTCAATGTTTCTCTCTTTCTTTAAGAGGTGCGCACGATTTGCTTTGTGGGGTTTAATAATAATTAAAATAATTCTGTTGTTTTTGTGCTCCTCAGATCTCTGTTAGTAATCACAGCAGTTTGTCGTCTGTGAATGCTGCTGCTAACGGACTCAGCAGCGATCAGAGTCAACTAAAGTAAGATAAACATCCTGAACTGTAACAGCTGTTATTATTGTTCCTACATAAAATAGTGAAACTTGTTGTTTTTGTTTCCAGCAAAGAGACACCAGACTCTGCTGCTTCCCTGGCCACTTCATTTCAGAACATTCATTCTGCTGCTAATCAAAGTGGACACGTCCCTACTGTTGACACAAGGGCTAAAACAGTGTCCGAACCTCAGCCGTTACCACGCACGTTACCCTCTGCTGTTAGCGCTCCACCTTCAACTACAGTAACCCTCTCTGGAGCGCCTAGAGAATCGGCTCTTTCTGAGCATGCTGGGAACCTTACAGCCTTATCCTCGGAGCCTGACGGTTGTCTGAGTGCTGGTGGGATAACTGCTCCACAAAAGTTTAGCAAAAATGAGGATGAAGCGAAGGATTCCTCCCAAATCAACGGTCCATCAGCAGGAACTGAAGGACAAACAGAAAATAAAGAGCAGTCCAAACCCAGTTCGAAAGGCAACGAAAGACAGTCCTCCCCAAACAAGGAGAGAGACAGACACTATGCCTACTGCAGAGACAAAGACAGACACTACAGGGACAGGAGTCCACTAAAAGACAGTCACAGGGATCATCATCGTCACAGACGAGACTACCGAGATCACTATCGCTCATACAAGGACCGTTTGCCTCCTTCTGAACGTAAATACAGGGACTGGGAGTTCGAACGTCACCGTGAACAAGCCGTCCCGCACTACTGGGATCATGACCGTGACAGACGCTCATACTATTATAGCCACCACCGGTCTGATGATCGGAGGGGTTATCTCCACCGCGAGGAGTCTCACAGTCGCTGGAGGTGGCAGCAGGACAACCGATCATACAGAGCGACGGACAGAAGAAACACCTGGGAATGGGATCATTACCGCTCAAAAGAGAGAAGCTCTTCTCCTGCTGCATATCCAGAAACAAACCGTTCCAAGGCCCCCCCCCCACAGGCTCACCCCCCCACTTCAGACTCTTCCCTCAACAGGGAGGGTCAGAATGACCAAAAGACTGCTGATATCGTGAGAAAGGAGAGAGATGGCAGCAACGACGCTCACCGCTCTAAAAAACACAAAAAAAGCAAGAAAAAGAAGAAGTCAAAAGATAAAGACAGACATCACGAGAGCAGGTCAGTGCAAACCTAAACTCATCGTCCATCCGTCCGTCCACTCATCTGACTTCCTGTTTCAAATGTTTTCACCTTCAAATTTATTACCAAGTTTTCTTGTTTCTTCTTAAAGCTCAGACATCGACTCGGACCGCGTCACTGATGCACGGAAGAAGAAGAAGAAGAGACGGCGGCACAGAGACAGCGAGTCAGAGCAGCGGAGTCCGGATGCAGCTCGAGGCCACTACAACAGAAGCAGCGAAGAAAAGGAGAGTCGTAAACGGCATCACTCCGAGGCGAAAAACTCCAAAAGCGACGATGGCTTTTCACCGAAAAAACAACATCACACAGACTGCGCTGACGGCAGCAGGGACTATCCCACCCCCTCACATCACAACCCCTCAAATAATCCGCCTCACCACCATCTCAACGGATACACAGGTACGATCAGAGACGTCATTTCAAACCATCTGATTAATGACATCATTAAAGAGTTGATTCTGTCATGTAGGAAACGGATCCAACCGAACCAACAGTAACTCCACCGGATGCTCCGGTGGCTTTAAACACTGACTCTGTAAGTATCGACCCTCTTTATCGTCTCTGAAGACTTCAGATCGGTGTCTTCAATGTCTCTGTCTCGTTGCAGATTCATCTAAACCATCTGACAACAGCAGAGGAATGATAACAAGAACTTTCTGAAGTGGTGCTTCTTCACTGGAATTTAAACATTTTACCAGAACAAGTGTTTTAAATGTGCAAAAACCCTTTTGTTTTTTAAATCCGTAACCCTCCGATGGTTGAAAACGGTCACCAGATGATCATTTATGATTAAAAATATTAATATATTCATGTTTGAATACAAACAAAGCCTGGAGCTTGAACACCTCAGTTGCTGCTCAGTGGAACTCAGGACTCGTGAACTTTCTAACATCAATCGGTTTTCCATCTGCTTCAAACTTGTTTCCTGAGAGAAGAGCGACAGCAGATCGCGATGAGGGGAAGAGCGGCGGCGTTTAGAAGTGGAACCCGCGGCGTGCCGTCACACTAACAGAGGGGACATATTTCTGAACGGGACAGATGAGACGAGCGCGGTGAAGAAACTGATACCTCCATATTGACCCTGGACAGACTTGAGAACATTTCTCAGATGGTTTTTCTTCTTTTTTAAGCATCTTTTTTCCCTCTAAAGCATAAGATTCACTTTTTAAACTCATAAGCACTCTCTCTCTTCTCTCTTCTCTCTTCTCTCTTCTCTCTTCTCTCTTCTCTCTTCTCTCTCTCTCTCTTCTCTCTTCTCTCTCTCTCTCTCTCTCTCTGAAATCTGCTCATTCTTGTTCTTTTTCTTTTTAAACATTCAGAAAGAATCTTGGCTGTGGACCATTTGTGTTAGATTTTTATTTGGTGAAAAATACAGTTTGTGTCTTCAAGTATCAACAAATATACTGTGAATTTCATTTTAAACTGTACTATCAGTTATTTTTTCTAAAAAAAAAAAAAAAAAAGAAAAATCCTGCATCAGGATTCCAGTTTTGTTGCTTTGCTTTTGTCTTTAGAGGAACTTTGTGTTGATTTGGATGATATTCTCTGGATTTTAGTCAGTGATGGATATAATTTAGCTTTCTGGAAATTTCTTTTTCAATTTTTTCAACTTTAGGAAGAAGTTGAGAAAACTGTTGTTGTAACGTTTTGTTTAGCATGTCTGAATTTATACATTGTATGAGGTAAAGGCCTTAAAATACATTTGTTAATGTCAAAAATTGTATTTTTTTTGTCCCAGGACTTTGTTTACAAGTTTAGATGAATGAAAACCGGTGATTGAAATGTCGGGGATTTAATTGCCTTTGTATTTTAGACAAAAAAAAAAATCACTGATTGTATTTGAGCCTCTTGTTGAACAAAATGTTTTTTACAAGCTCAATTCAAATGTAGATTATTCACTAACCCTATACAGAATATTCAGGTTTTATTAAACATCACAAATACTGTTTTGGTTGTTTGGGTCACCAAGATGGCTCAAGTTACACAAGTATTAACAGTTTTCAGAATTCAATTAACCAAAGACGGACAAATTTAGTGATCTGAGCTTTCAGGTGCACGCTAAAGCTGTTAGCCGTTGTTAGCATGTATTTTTAATTCAAATTGTACATCAAAGTATTTGGGAGTTAAAATTGAATGGTGTTAGATATCAATTATTCTAAACTAGTTTCTTTGTAAAGTGATTGTTGGAGATCAGCTGAAGACTCAAAATTACAAGAAAAAAACTGCTAATTTAGTTTTTTGTTGAAGTTTAGCAACAAACTCCTTCGTTCTGATTCAAATCTTTGTCGCAGTGTTGTCGAGCTCGAAATGCCAAACTGTTTTTTGGCTTCCAGTTTCACGTGTCACCAAAGTTGTCCAACATTTCTCCCAAATTGTGATGACCTTTGTTTTAACAAGAAGCTCATCTCTTTTTCGAAGGAGTCCTGATTGGTGGGGGAAGCTGATATTGAACCAGCAACCCTCCGGTTGCCAGTGAGCCACCCAAACGTTAACTCGCAGAACCGAGACGGCTTCCTGATGTCTGTGAAGACTCTGTTACTACACCAGACTGAGGTCTTCTATGGAAAGCCAAGAGGACCAAAAGCACATCATCTGTTGTGTGTAAACAATACATTGTTGTTAAATGCATGTTGGGTCAAAGTTTCACACGTATGTAGTTGAAAAATGTGTTGAGTTACACGTCAGTCATATGTATGCATGGCATTTTTATTTAGCATAATACAGCTATATGTGTATATACATACATATATATGTATACACTCTGATTGGTCCAAAAGTTTGACGTGTACTTAACACAAACATCTCAAGATGCAAAAAGTCTCGTGTTTTTGGCCTTTCTGGCCTTCCGTACCCAGCTGTTCACAGTAGTCTGAGACGTTTTGGGAAGTCCGTGGTGAATGCAGTCGTTACCCAGTGACACACCAGCTTTAAGCTCGTCTTTCTTTAACAGCATCATTTATTATCTGCTCAGTGAAACTCGTCTGAGGAGGCGTATAAAGTCCTTCCTCTATTTTCAGTTGACATGTCAAAAAGAAAAATGGGGCTGGTAAAGTCTACAATGAACATCCCATAAAAACAAAAACATGTACATTACATACTTCACATGATAATGTAGTTGAGCGCTGCCTCTTGTGTGAAACTTAAAAAAGAATAAATATAAATGAACTTGATTACAAAGATGGATCCTCATATACAAAATACCTTCAGGTGACGGATGATTTACAAACTTAATGGATGACTCCAGCTTTTTAAAACATGTTATATTGTATTTAACCCGTTTCTATTTCTTTGTATTCAAAGATTAAACTTTTGGGCTGTAATTTAAGAATAAAACAGTGTTTGCATATGTATAAATCAATAGACTATCAATCAGGCCAGCTGAAGGACAAGCCTGAGACTTTAAGAAGTTTTTAAAAAGTTGTTGGCAGTTGTTGAAGGAGGTCAGTGTTTGCACGCTGCTCTGAATGACACAGGTTTTTGAAGTGATTTAATTCCCTCTTAGTCCAGCAGAGGGCGATCTCTTCCGGAAAAGATCTGAGTTGCAGCCATTTAAAAAAAAAATGCAGTTCTTCATTATCATTTTTCTTGGCGTTTCTTCTTTGTTTTAACATTCAAACTCCATGTCAGACAGTCTTGATTTGATGTCAAGATTCCCGTCTTTTAGTCCTGAAAGAACTAACAGGAGATGCTTGAGACTCCTGTTACACAAACAGACTCCAGCTCATAGAAATGCTACAGATTAAAATAGCTGAAAGTCTGCAGTCATCATTTCTTATTGGCTATCCTCCTCTTCCTGGTGGCCAGCATGTCATAGAACGGATCCCTGCTGATGCTCGCCCTGTGAAAGAGGACAGGAAGGAACAGATGAACGACCAAAAGCTCACAACATCTAACACATCTGCTATTTTCTTTTAAAACAATCAGCAAAAACGCATCCTGCCTCGTGTCTGCACAGCATTTTGACCCTGAGAGGCAAAAAGCAATAAAGCTTCAATTCATCATCAAGAAAACCTAAAACTGCTTTAAAGAAATAAAACAAGTGTTTGTTCAGTGACATATTTGTGGTCCATATTTTAACAAGATACTTCAACAGGTCTGTCTGTCACTTTTATTTTGTAAAAACAACTTCCTGCTTGACAGAAAACCCTAACATGAGGGTGCTGAAACCAAAACAGTAAATAAACAGAAGCTGCTTCATGGAGGAAAACGTCAAGGTGAAGAGATAAAGTCAGAATCTCACCGGTGCTGACGACATTTTCAAATATTTTTCTTGTCTTAAAGAGCCCGTTTCATACACATTTCAGGACTTTGTGGTTATTTCTTAAGTATTAACCAGTAATATGAAACATTTTATATCTAAAAAACATCAGGAAACACTGATTAACAGACCTTTCAATCTGTCTGCGTTAAAATTCGTCAGGCTTCGGGCTGCAACTCGTTAATATTCATAATGTTAATTTGCTGGACTCTGATTGGCTAACAAACTAGCCTATGAGAGCAAGGTATACTGTTTCCTGCCCCGCTGCGCATGGTAACAGCGCACCGAGTCTCTTCCTGTTTGCTACAACAAACAAAACAAAAAGAGAATCCGTCATTCTGAGTGTCACAAAATTATAAAAAGAAATTTGAAAAAATTGCAAACAAATAAAGATATTTAAGACACCGAGTGACTAAACTGTGAAGAGCAAATTTACACAATGTTCACATGAACGTCGCAGTTTATTCACATTGTTTTTCATCTGATTTGAAAGATTTGACAGCAGTGTGTTCAGTCAGCTCCTCGTCGGCCCACTTCCTCTTCAAAAGACTGACGGTTTTATGTCACTCGCAGCAGATGGATAAAAAACGCTGAGTAATTAGCAGCTTTCCCAACAACCTTGAGTCAGGCTTCATTTGTATGTGTGAGTAAAATGTGCTGATTTCTGATCCAAGTGAGAGCAGCTGAACAACTCCGTCCTGCTGAGTCCAGCCTGCTATTGTTACTGTTCCAGCAGTGACGAGGTCCAGATCTGTGTGATCTTAGTCCAGAACACAAACCAGAACCCCTGCTGTCACCACAAACTAGCTCATCCCAAGAAGATTTCACTAACTCACTCTGAATTCTGCCACTTGCATTTAGCAGATACACATCAGCTGACGTTAAGAGGTTTTATAACTTCATTACATCATGGAACAATAGAATAATATCATTTTCTGTCCTGATATCGATCGCGGACTGGATGATGTCCAGGGAGTCGATCAATAACACACTGGATCCACTTCACAGCAAACACCCACTTTCCCCTGCTGGATGACGAGCTTTTAGAAACTCGGTGTAAATTCTGTTAAAATACAGCGAAAAATGCAGCAAAGTGTTGAACTGTGTGTGTTTGTTGAGACCTGGTGAAAAGGAAGTGACATCATCCAGCAGAGCAGGAATCACTGCTGAGTGTTATCTGCTTGGAAGTGTGAGAAACGGTGTGTGTGTGTGTGTGTGTGTGTGTGTGTGTGTGTGTGTGTGTGTGTGTGTGTGTGGGTTTGTATTTCTGACCTCCTGGGGACCCGTTTCCTGACTTTTACTATCTTTCTGGGGTCCGAGGGTTCTTGTGGGGACCGAAGCCTGGTCCCCATGGGGGGGACTCCCCTTTTTAGGGTTAGGGGTTAAGTTTATAGGTATGGTGTGAATAGAGTTTTAGTTAGTCTTAGGGTTAGTTATAGATCAGTAATGGTTAAGGTTAGTAAAAGGGTTTGGGTTAGGTATAAATCTAGTTACTAAAATCAATGGAAGTCAATGGACGGTCCCCATAAGGATAACAAAACACACTTGTGTGTGTGTGTGTGTGTGTGTGTGTGTGTGTGTGTGTGTGTGTGTGTGTGTGTGTGTGTGAGTGGGTTTGTATTTCTGACCTCCTGGGGACCCGTTTCCTGACTTTTACTATCTTTCTGGGGTCCGAGGGTTCTTGTGGGGACCGAAGCCTGGTCCCCATGGGGGGGACTCCCCTTTTTAGGGTTAGGGGTTAAGTTTATAGGTATGGTGTGAATAGAGTTTTAGTTAGTCTTAGGGTTAGTTATAGATCAGTAATGGTTAAGGTTAGTAAAAGGGTTTGGGTTAGGTATAAATCTAGTTACTAAAATCAATGGAAGTCAATGGACGGTCCCCATAAGGATAACAAAACACACTTGTGTGTGTGTGTGTGTGTGTGTGTGTGTGTGTGTGTGTGTGTGTGTGTGTGTGTGTGTGTGAGTTGGTTTCTCGCAGTCTCAAGGTCAGACATGAGAGCCTCCTGTGGGAGCAGCAGGTTCTGGCTAAGTGCCCTGTAAGTGTAAATGGATCTACAGTAACACGACGAGTCTTACTTGATGGATTTGATCCACTCCTCCTTCTCCTCCGGGGTGGGGGCCGATATCCTGTACACCACATGGTTGCCCTCGACGACCCGTCCGTCCGCCTCTGTCTTGCAGGCCTTGATGACCTGACCTTTGTGGCTGGGGTTGTAGAGCTCGAAGCAGTTCTTGTGTGTAGAGAGATACAAGATCACGGCACAGAAATCAATATTTAATAACGTCTTTTTATTTTGTTTATACAATAAATTCAATACTAGATTTGGTCCTTACGGGCTTCCGTGGCTCGTCCACCTCTCTGATACTGAGGTTTTCTAGTGGAATGATCCCACGAGGCTCTTTATCCTGACGATACAAACACAAACAACCCTGAACATCGACACACATAAAACATCTGCAGTCAAATGAGCCGCCTGGAATCATCATCCAAACGGCGGCGACTCTCCGAGGCTCCAGCTGATGTTATTCCATAAAGAGGAGAGGATGTGATGAACTCTGGCACCTGTTGTTTGGTGCTTTATTAATCCAAACAGTGGGAGATTCTAACTGCAACACGTTTCCTTCACGTGTCACATGTTCCTGACAGCTCGGCGGCACGAGAGGTAAAAAGGTGGCTTTAAAACACTATTTATTTTCTGTATTCATCCTGGTCAGAGAGGGGACACCACCCAAGGGAGGTGTGACCCTCCCTCTCTCTAACGAGGGGGAACCGCTGGTGGAAGGAAATGCCCTGAGACAGCTGCTAACAGCTGGCTGAGTGTGTGCTGAGAGACTCCTGCCTCTGGGACTTGATTTTTTTTTTTTTCGTGGGGGGTGGTATCAACAGCCAGATGTGTTGCTGTGGCCTTGCAGATGTTTTCAATAATGCCTGGTGTTAATTGCCGCAGCGTGGCTCATTTCGGTCAAAAGTGGCTGCACACGTGAAACGTTAAATCTTTGGTGTGTGTGGATGTTAAAAATCGACTGAAGTTGTTTCACGTGTTTTTAATTATTTCAAAATAAAACAATGTTCATCACATCTGCTGTTTGCATGCAAAGATCTAAATGGGCACAACATATATGTTGGCGATTTTAAGACATATTGTCATCATTTTGTTACCAAGCAACCAGCTTCTAGAGCAGAACGGAGTGACATCGCTTATTATCAAGCAGATTTCTGTTCAGATCTGCTTCATTCATGTTTCTTCTCGCTGTCACATACTTACTGTCGTGTATTCGAAGTAATAGAGGCAGTTGTCAGTCAGAATAAACCACCTTCTCTTCCACGTCTTCACTCGACCGCCTGTTATTAAAAAAAACAGCACAAAAAACAAAACATTTGAGTTTAAACTGAGGAGCTGAGAGTGTTTGTGCACCCCGCCCCCACTCAACTGTGACTGATGCCCGCAGGCAAGAGCGACGCATGGTGATGGGACGGGGGTGGCGTGGGGAGGGGGAGGGTGGGGGTGTAAAGACAGCTGAACCTTGTGTCACCTTCCAGGAAAAATCCCAAACGTGTGCACACCATCTGATAACTACATGTATGAGGGCGCCAGCGAGAGTTTGGAGTTATACAAGCTGCAGATTCCTGAAATATAAAGAAACATCTGAGTATAGGAAGGAAGTCATCAGGACCAAATCTCCCTCTGCTTCTGGTCCACAGATTAATGGGATTACTAGAGTTTCAGTTAATTCCGTCATCCATGATGCAATCTGGATCTTTCTGTTATAACCAGTAAACAAAAGGCAACACATGAATCCTAATGATTCGCTCGTTAAACGTGTTAAAGCTGCAGTTACTGATGTAACGTTCACAATAACTAGTTTTATTCGTGCAGGGACTCTCAGATTTACGTGTCTCTTATGTGGATTTATTATTTAGTCATTTATAAGCTGCACGGTGGGACGGATGTTAGCACTGCTGTCTCACAGGAAGAAGGTCCTGGGTTCAACTCCCAGCAGGGACGTTTCTGTGTAAAGTTTCCTCACACAGACCAGACACATGCACGTTGGGTTAATCTCCACCTCTAGGTGTATGTTGTAGATTGTGCATCTGTCTTACTGAGGAATCATGTTTGCATCATGTAAGATTGAGTTAATGTTGCATTTATTCATGGACTTATTGCAGTTTTATTTCTGGTGCTGAAACATCAGCTGGTTCTCCAGGTTTTCTTCTTCTGTCTGAAGCATCCTTAAACAAATCTCTCATTTCCTTTAATCTGTACTGTAGTAGCAGTAGCTTACATTAAATACTCTTACCATGAAACTATTTCATCCAAACAACAAGATGTTTTCCTGTATAAACGTATCTGGGCCCGTTGGAGAGCAGAATTAGACGAGCAGCTGAGCGGATAACGAGCAAAACAGGAAAAGAGCAGTTTCCATGGCAAAGCAGTGAGACGTACTGAGGACTGCAGAGCGGTAAAACACAGGAAGTGTGATGGGAAGGGACAGGGGTCTTCTTTATGTCACTGCATGACCAGCCACACAGCAGCACGTGCGCATTCCCGCAGCGCAAACTCAAGCAGCCTGTTGACTGAAGCTCGAGGTGAGGAGGAGCTGCATGACGTCCAGGGTTAGTTTGAAGAGGTTCATTTTATAGTTTTACATTTATTTGGAACTGATTCTTTTAGCTTTGACAATATATAAGGTGGTTCTTATTTTTTTTAACCTTCTTCTTACATGTTTCGGTTGCGTCTGCAGCCTTCATCACATGGGAGTGGCCGACACCGCAAAAGAAATAACCATGTGATGGATCGGGACAACACGAGGATGATCGGGACGGAAATCAAAAGGTACAAACGATGGATCAAGGAGTCCATAGAGATCAGGAGGAGGGGCCATAGCACCATCAACAGGGACGAGGGATTCTACCTGCTCCCACACACCTGGGACTCCATCCTCCAACATCAGGGGGAGTGGCCAACACCGTAAACCTGCGGTGTCGGCCACTCCCATGTGAAGGAGGCTTTAAAAGACACGTCATCTACAATGTCCAGATGACAACCCCTGATGACGCAACCGAAACATGTCGGGAGAAGGTAAAAAACTAAGAACCACCTTATATGTTGTCTAAGCTAAAAGAATCAGTTCCAAATATATGACGTCCAGGCTGGTCCAGTTTATAACGTCCTGTTCAGCTAATTTGTGAATGACTTACAGATTAAAAAAAAAAATTTTTGTTTGAAGAAAGGTTTTAATTATTTTATTGTTGTAGGAAACATACTTTTGTTTCTTACTGAGTTTTATAAAATGAATATTTTACTTCGTATTTGAAGGTAGAAGGTTAATTTAGCAAAAACAATCTTGGTACAAAAGGGTCAAAATGAATGGGATGCAACGAGCAGAAGTTTGATTTAATGACAGTTATCTTTTAGATTTGGAGTGTTTTGCAGTAAGAACTCTGCTTGAACCATCGAGGACGAGGCCTGTCCATCATCCAGCCCCTCCAGAGCCACAAGAGGAATGCAGTCGATCCCCATGCAGATCAAAGACCTCAAACTCAGCAGGCCTGTGGAGGAGATAACCCGTCCCCTCACAGCGTCCTCTTACAGCTCTGATACGAGAAGCCAGTTTTATGAGGTGTCTTGCATGTTCAGGGACTACAGATGTAAGAGGACAGAGAGAACTGCCAGGACGAAGTGTTACCTACCTCCTAACATAAAGATATAAGAGAGAACGGCCATCACAGAACAGAATGAAAGAACACGACAAAAAGAAGATCACCATGACGATGAGAAATCTGAGAGCAGAGGACACAAAACTAATAGATTCATAAGACGATGGACCAACAAAGACATCAAACGTGATTCATTTTGAACAGTTTTTAGACAAACAATCAGGCTGCATGTTTATTTACAACATTTTCACTCAAAGCTCTAAAAGTTTGAAGATTTTAAATGAAGAAAACTGTCAGTTATTTGCTTAAAAGGTGTGAATTCAAGCCAACGTTCATGTGATAAATCATGATATTTGCATGGCTGCAATATCACACCTCCAAAGTTAACACGGAGTGTGCAATAAAAACACTAATATAGGTTGTTTCCTGGGAAACGTTATCTCAACCTCATGCTGGTGTCGACTTACAGACATGAATATTTTGGGGAAAACTGCTTTTCCTCTAGAGTCAAACATCCGTCCAACATGTATTCACCAGCTGGGGACAGTCTGTTTGAGATTTCATACAGAAAAAATGAGTTTTCCGATTATAAATAACTGTTTTTAGAGGGTTAAAAACTTGTAAAGGTCTTTTTACTTCCTGTTAGCAGTTAGCTGCTCTGTTGTCCTTCACCTGAGAGGAAGCTGCATCATGTGGTCAGGAACAACCTGGTTCCAGTTCACAGCTGTTGGTCCAATAAAGGAGTTCCTGCTCCAATTTCTACAACTTCAAGCTTGACTGGTGTTTACACGTGATCACATGAACAAATAAAACATTAGGAGAGAGCGGTTGGGAATTAAGCTCTTAATCCCAGTGAATTAAGGGAATAACTTCCAGCCTAATACTGGGTATTAACACGGTGGTAGAAGCGTCATGATTTGGGATTTTTTCGATAAGTCAAAGGAAGTAAATGGAAGAGTTAAAATAAAAGAAAGAAATATAAAACCCAGTCAGTTTGTAAAAACTTGGATTTAACTGTTTATACATGACAATGACCTTAAAAAGCAAAAGCTGTGGAATCGGGTCAGATGACACCCTGGTGGAGGGAATCAATACAGAATGAGATTAGAATTTAGAAGTAATAACGAATGCGCGTACCGAGCTTTAGGAGCCAGCCTTCTCTGTCGGGATTGAAGAACGTGTGCGTCAGATCGTTACCGTCGTCCTCTGGAATTTTGAAGGGCTCGTTTTTGATGCTGTCGTAAAGATTCTGTGGAGAGGAAAAGGAAACGGTTCATCAAACAGGCTCGTTTGCGTCGAGAACGTACGACTCAGACATAACGACCACACAGTCATTACCCTGAGAAGCTCCTCGGGCAGATCACCTCCTCCATTGATGCCTCTGTTCATGGAGATGAAGCGCTCGACTGGGGGCTTGTCGCGCACGTTGGGGTTGTGCAGACTGGTGTTCAGCATGATGATAGCAAATGACAACACATAGCAGGTATCTGCAAATGTTTATAACATCCTGTCATACATTTTGTTTATCTGTAATTTGTTAATAATAGTTTCATGTTCAGACAAAGTAACATGAAAATACAGAGAAAGAAAACGTACTTTATAGATCTGCTTGTTTATTTCCACGTATTTCTGATTTTATTTGAGGAGCAGGTTGGATTGAGGGTTTAAAGAAGTTTTTTTTTTTTTTACCTTTAATGTTTTCATGAGAGTTTGTTTGTTTGTCTGTTAGTAGATAAAAAGTTCTGGATGGATTTGATTACATTTTCAGGAAATGTCAGAAATGGTCCAAAGAAGAAGTGAGTAGATTTGAAGTGATACAATATGCCTCGGTCTCTTCAGCATGAGCCTCCAACAAGCACCTCAGTTCCCCCATATTGTGATTTACATCAAAAATAAGAGTCTTTGTTGTATCAACATTATCAGATTCATTGACCCTGAAAACACCGTTAACAACTGGGTTGACATTAATCTCATTATTAGTTCATTATTGGTGGTTTTTCTTCTGGATCAGGATCAGAGATCAGATCTGTTCCACACGTCTGATTCCAGAGTCTCGACTATCTGTTTGTTGCAGGTTTATAACATCATTTGTTCTTATTGTGATAAAAAATCTGAAGGTTCTTTATTTGTTTCTTTTCTGAATCAAATTATCTTGAGTTTTATACCAATCCAGATCAGTTCTTGGTTCAGATCAGTCCTTGATCCAGATTTGTCCTTGATCCAGATCGGTCTTTGATCCAGATTTGTCCTTCAGATCGGTTCTTGATCCAGATCAGTCCTTGATCCAGATCGGTCCTTTATCCAGATTTGTCCTTCAGATCGGTTCTTGATCCAGATCAGTCCTTGATCCAGATCAGTCTTTGATTCAGATCGGTTTTTAATCCAGATCAGTCTTTGATTCAGATCGGTTTTTAATCCAGATCAGTCTTTGATTCAGATCGGTTTTTAATCCAGATCAGTTCTTGATCCAGGTCAGTTCTTGACCCAGATCAGTCCTTGGTTCAGATCAGTTCTTGGTTCAGATCAGTTCTTGATCCAGATCAGTTCTTGATCCAGATCAGTTCTTGATCCAGATCAGTCCTTGGTTCAGATCAGTTCTTGATCCAGATCAGTTCTTGATCCAGATCAGTTCTTGGTTCAGATCAGTTCTTGATCCAGATCAGTTCTTGATCCAGATCAGTTCTTGATCCAGATCAGTTCTTGGTGTCATGTAGAACCTATTGAGAACTCGTCCTGTATTTTTTAACAAACACCTGGATCATTTATTATGGAGTTACATGCAGATATGTTAAAAACAGCTTCTATCTCACGATGATGAAGAATCATTAAAAACGTTCCTGGATCCAGACGATGATCCGGATCCCCCCAAAATCTATTCACTTCTTCTTTGAGCCATTTAAACAAAATCTATCCATAATTTTTTGAGTTATCTTGCAGACAGACAGATTCTGGTAAAAAATGGTAAAAAAAAAAACATGTGGCACAGACAGGTTCACAGTCTCCCCAAGTGTGTTAGCGCTCAGCGGCTGCTTGAAAATGAATGATTCATCCCCGTCTGTCTGTCTGTCTGTCTGTCTGTCTGTCTGTCTGTCTGTCTGTCTGTCTGTTACACTGACACACTTTGTCATCAACCGTCTCCATAAAACAAACATGAGCTCTGTACACAGTCCAGTGCAGTGAAGAGGATGATGCTGGAGGAAGATGAAAGAAGGAAGAGACCTCACAGCTGTTGTAATTAAAGACCTGTGATCATGTGTTTTTGTGAGCTCTCTGCTTAGTTACTACACACACACACACACACACACAAATATGCATGCACACTTATTTAGGAATGCACCCAATGAAGAAGGATGCACACTTCATTCTTTAAACAGTAATTTGTTTAGCTGTAGATTTGTGTGTAAAACAAAATGCACATTTAGAATCTGGATTATTTCGAACACCTCGTGTTTTAAGAGACTGCTCAACTGTAAACGAGCTCCTACAGCCTCTAACATGCTGCCACCATGGAACCACATCCACCTGCAGCAGCACATAAAAAGTTGATTTCTAAAACCTCTTTAATTATTCATTGACAGATGTAGCTCTAGGCTTTGTTTATAACAAAACCATGTATCACTCAGCCAGGTGGACGCCTCTTGAATTATGGATGGCTCTTGTTTGTTGCTTCTTGTTTACTGTGACGCTGCTGTGAACTGGAATCTGCAGCTACAGAAACTCTTACGGCTATCACAGACTCTCAGGCTGTATTTCTGTTGATATGTTAGAGTAGGTTGCACGCTATGGAAGATTTTCTTCATATTTATTTGCACAATCAACAAGTAGATTCTGGAACTGCAGAGTTGATTTTTAGTTGTGCCATAATCATAATTTGAGGTAAAGGTCGGCCATCTTTAATTGGAATAACTGAAAGTGTAGGTTAGAATCTAGATGTAACACATATAAGGAATTTTGCAGTATTTTGGAGTCTCAAAGACACTTACAGTAAAATATGCACTTCATTTTGTTCATTATTTGTCTTTACATCTAGACATTTTTGCCCAATCTGTGGTTAAAAATGCCAAATAACAGCAT
>SSNP01000106.1:762284-813271 GCA_006937955.1 Pachypanchax playfairii
CACCACAGGAGAGGAGAGCAGGATGACAGGATGACTGCACCAGCAGACCACTTCTGTTTACTTCCCGCTATGTTTTCTACTTGGGTCTGCGAAAGCGGAAAGACGTCACGCTGAAGTTGTACGCATGCGCAAAGGGCTCTTTTCACCCTTTCTTTCCAAACGGGTGTATACATGCACGTCTATCCGAATGAAGATCAGACAAAACCACCCCTCTCGATCGGAAGTAAATTTCATTCTGATCAGGCTGCATCGGATCAAAACATTCTGATTGACATGTTTACATGACGTATTTTTTATCCGATTGGGCGTTTATTCCGATTAAATGTGCCCATGTAAACGTAGCTAGTGTGCGATTTCAAGGGGATTTCACCATGATTTTGCCGTCGCAGACCCCGCTGCGTCATCGTGGAAACATCGTAGCGTTGGGATGTGCGGTCGGGAGGTCGTAAGCCGTACAGTGTGAGAACACTCACGAGGAAGGATTAATTGCTGCTACGTTCTAACGATAATGCTGCGACCTCCCGATCAAACTTCTGGCATGTCAGAAATTTTCGCCGTAGCTCGAACAGTGTGACCTGTGTTACGTCACGATTCTACGTTCGCACCTGCGCAGAAGACACCCGTGGAGCAACATTGGCTGGCTAATGCTAATGTGAAACTATCATAGCTACTGTAAAACAATATATAGTTTAACATTAATGTTACCTCAAGCCCCTGATGAAGGATGGACATCCCATACCGACCACGTCTCTTCAGCCATTCACGTACCCAAATCCTTTTCTTTTTTTTTAGTTTCAGCGCACAAGACAGCGCACACAACTGCAACAACTTTCTGCCTGCTCGCCATCTTGTTGTCAGGCACGCTGTGGTTGTCATAGGAACTAGGAACCTTTGTTTTTCGTTGTTCAGCGCGTTGTGCCGTCACACGCCGACTGGTAGTCGTGGTTGTCAATAATCGTGGCTGACAGCAGTCGTACATTATAAATAGAGTACGAGTGACAAACCCGGTCGTGCAGTGGGAGCATCTCCCCGACAGTCAGATTTCTAAAATCACACAGTGTCCGCCCAGCATTACTCATTTAACTCGGCCCATCACATACCACCATCGTGTCTGACTGTTAGTGTTAGTTTTACAGTACCAGGATGCACATCTACCAAAAAATTCCCCATTAGTTTTGTCAATTCTCATAATATTTTCCAAAGTCTTTGAGATCATGTATCTATTTACCCTCAGTGTCTTGTTGTTGAATCATAAAAACTTCTGATCTGTTCTTAAATTGGTTTTAAAGAATGTTATTTTCCTGAAATAATTTAAAAACTGCATTTTATATTTACTGAGATTATTTTTGTTATTAAAATGTGTTTACAAATCTAAGTGCAAAAAAAAAAACAAAAAAAACGGAAGAAGTCTGTAAAAATACTTTTCCACAGAACTATAATGCAAAAAGACCCCCCCCCCCCAATACCACAGGGATTTATTTTGAAGGCAGCTTAGTTGTGTTTTCACTGTTTAATCAGTAAATCCTGTCCATAATTTCCTTCTTTAATCACAGCAGGGGGTGTAAATCTAATGTTCGGAGGACTTCTCTCACCGCTCGCCTAAGTAGTCTCCAATAACTGTCTTGTTGAGCCCCTCCCCTTTGTAGAGGAACTGGGCGATGTCTTCGGGAGTGTGTTGGAGGAGGTCATTCTCCAGGAGGAACTGGATTCCCTGAAGGGGAACACAAACCTCAGTCATGTATAGATGATCACAAATGACAGGATTTCACACTTCAGCACAGAAAATAATTCCGTTTAATGCTGATATCCTGGATTTGTTATGCAAATTAAATATAGCAGCTTTAATGCTGCAGAAACACTGAAGGATTTAGATAAAAGAATGTTCTCACAGAGCTGAGGGGGAGAGAAGAACAGACTACCTTTTTGGGATCCATGTTGAATTTCTTTCTACCCATCGCAATCTGTTTGTTTCTCTGGGAAGTTTTACTGTAACAGGTGAGAAGATCCAACAGGATAATGAGCTTTAATTAGAAACAAATAACATGAAAATACCAGAATGTTCCGGCAGAATAATAAATCAACAATTCCTAACATTTCTTATAGATATGTGAAGCTTCATATTGTCGACTCTGCAAATCCTAAAAAAAAACTGGGTTTAAAAGTGAGTTTTCTGTGTTTTATATGTTCTAGAATAAACCTAAAAAAAAACTGCACATCACTTAAAAAAATACAAATAAATAACTTCTTTTAAATTTAACCTCATCTATTTTCATGATTTATTGTGTGCTATGTAGCACAAATATCAGATAAAAAGTCTAAACGCTCAACATGAAAAAAAAAACAATCTACGTAATCAAAAATTAATGACAATAATGATGATAAATATTGTAAAATATTGTTTGTTTTGGAGTTACAACATCTCCAGGTGATTGGGGGGAACAAGCTGCGTCTGTCCAACAGCGAAGAAAAGATACAACAAATATGTATAAGAGAGTCCAAATGACATAAATTTCTGGACGTACCTTTCTCCAACACACGTCAGCTGCTCGATTTCCGTCATGACCTCTGCGATCTCAAACTTCAACCTCTGAGAGAAACACAGCAAACAGCTCCAGCTAAGAACGAAGCTGACGGGTGTAAAAACTGATAAACAGCTGATCCATCCTGTGCATCATGCAAATACACCCGCCGCACATCATGCAAGCAAAGGTCAAACAATATTCAATGATTACGACAATAAATTCTCTTATCTATGATTTTTATGCCTCTGTGGACATAATCAAAGATGGTTGACCACGTTGCTGCTCCGACATTCTGGATCGATCGTAATAAAACGCACCTCGATGTCATCGAGCAGCTCTTTCTTCCTCCGTCGGATGTTTGACAGCTCATCCCTCTCTTCCAGGGACAGATCCTCAGGAACTGAAACACATGGTGGAAAAAACACAGTCCTTCATTTCTGTTTCCAGGAAAAAAAAAAATAATTGAGAAGTATTTCCACCCAAGTAAAAGTTTTGTGAATAAAAGATCACTGCAGCTCTTTCACCTTGTTCAGCTGGTACAGCAAATACCACGAGGGCGTGAGTTCGTCTTAATTAACTAGAGAACGAAGAGTCTTAATTATTCCACTTGAAAGTGTTCTGCCTCATCCCTCCTTCTCCATCTGGCTCAGGGGAATATGCTATTAATAAAACTAATCCAGATTAAGTTTTCTTTCATTAAATGTGAATTTGGCAGTTTAGAACAGCCTACGACCCAGATACCCAAATGTTTCACAACTGAGTTTCAATCTTATTTTTCATTCTTCCACCTCTTTCTTATTTTGACTGTATATGTCTCCATCTTTTGGAGGTATTAAAATGTGTTCAATTTTAACCATTTGGCTGGTGTAGAAGCTGTAAATGCATCAAAAAAAGCATGACTTTAAGACTTTAATGCTGTGCTTTGCTAAAAAAAAACAAAAAAAAAACAAAAGCAGCAGAACTTGTTTTTCAAGCAGGATTCTACACTAATTAAAAGAGGAAGAAGAATTCAGCTCAAGAGCTGCTCAGGGCAGTCAAGTATTGTTACATACAGCCATAATAAATACCAGAAAGGTGTTTCCTAAATGAGTTGTGTAACCCTGAAGCCCTGTGATGACGAGCAGGTCTACAGCAGAGAGCTGCAGGAGTTCTTTTGTGGGTTATAATAGACAGCAGAGGGAAATCTGGAGGAACAATGGCTGACTGTATGAAAATAAATGTGCAATGAGCGTTGCTAACCTCCAGCTACCTCTCTGCACTTCTATAATACAACTCTGAGCAACGTGGCTTTAAAACTAATTAGTGCTTTCAAAAAGTTTCATTCAACTGCTACAGTTAATTAGTGTAAAGTCAAATCAAGTGTTTTTATTTATTTGTTGTCACTCAAAGATATTTGGAGATTTCAGACAGGCTCGTTACTCTTGGTGCCCCAGGACATTATGTTTTACTAATAGCTAGTCAGAAGATAGATATTCTATAAAGAGTTACTTCCTGTGTCTCTAACATGTTGTTGTAGACATATACGGTCCTGTGCAAAAGTTTTAGACAGTGTAAAAAATCTAAATGATTGAATATTTGTTGTTATCAGCTGTAACTTTAAAACAGCATCAATTCTTCATGTGCAGCCAGTTTGTGCAGGAACTCAGTCACTTCATGTTCTCTACAGTATAATCCATGATGTTCAGGTCTGCATGAAGGATAAATCTCCATGATTGTTTCAGTTAACTAACAACATCCTGCTAAAGCAGAACTACAGTAATATTTACATGTTTGTCTCAGATTCCCGCGAGATTTGGAGTTTTACAAACCCACGAAAATCCGTCTTGTACCGCTCCATTGACAACCGTCAAAACATTCGCACCAATCTTGTGTTAGCATTGTGCTTTGGGGCGGGTGTTCAGGTATGATTGGCAGCAAGTGTCCAGGCAGGCAAAGCAAAACAAACATGGCTGCACGCATGTACGCATAAAAGCAAATATTTAATCTGTTTTAGGACTAGAGATGGTTTCTTCATTGAAAAATGAGCAAAGGTAAAAACTTTGTGCATTTCTTGATGGTAAAGATGTGTTTTGCTTTTCTTAGTGGTAACGATGTGGGTGTTTTTCTCCCGAATGGAGTCGCAAGAGCTTGATTTACTGTGATTGGCTAAAGACAAATCATCAAAGACAGACACTTGCAGGCTTCGTCCTCCAATCAGATGAAAATATTATACCAGACTTCCCTTTTATAGACAGTTTCAAACGGAGCAGTTCCAGATCTATGTGTATCCCCGAATCAAGAAGAGGCGGGGCCACACACATCAGAACGGCTGAACAGAAAATCTCTTTAGAAGGAAACTGATGTTCAACAGCACATACTGATGTGATTCACATTTTTCCAATAGATAAAAATAAACAATTACAATTGCGAGAACGAGACACGAGGACGACGTACGCACTGATAAATGACTGAGACGAACCGGAGACGCAGAGGAGAGGTGATCACAGACAGCGAGCAGCAAACGGATCAGAGTGATGATAAACATCTGTGTTGAACCAGGCAAGGAACATCGAACACAACTACAACTCAAACACATGATGGGCAGACAAAACAAAATCACTCATGAAACTAAATAAACCACAAAAAGGTTAAAAAAAACCTGAATGACAAGATAAGTAAAGTAAGACACCAGAAACAGATGAAACAGGAAACATGGATCTTCAAAATAAAACAACAGGAAGAAGTAAAAACCTGAATTCCTCATAACTAAACAAACCCATTCCCATGTAGGTCCTGGAACAATTTGCACAGCAACCCTCACAAACAACCCTCTCGTTCAAAAAGATTTTCAGAATCTGGTTCCTTCTTTTCAGACCTGCTTTTTCAACACTCTCCTTCTGGTAACTTTTGCTTTTTTGATGCCAAGCAACTGCCCACAGTTTGCAAATGTCCCAGTCCTGGAGCAACATAACAGTTTATAACAGCTGCTTCCTCCCTTTGGAAGTTTCTCCAAGTCTTTGACGGATCAGCGATAAATATATCGTCTTCATTTTCCAGAAGTCGTTTTAAAATGACTAAATGTTTTCAAAAAATGAAAAATATTCCAAACAAATTGCAAAAGTACAATTATTCTTTTTTTGTAAAGTGAATAAAATGCGGTGGATTATGTGCAAGCAGCACATCTCACTCGGGAGGGGGGTAATGGGGGATGCATTAGCAAATAGAGATTTCTGATTACTGCAACATACGCTTGATTACAATCTTGATTTATTGCAAACCTAATGAAAAAGAGAGGGTGCTCACTTTAATAAGACTCTGCCTCCATTAATGCCACATGATTGCCATTTCCTGTAAGTCCAGACTTCTCCAACTGCATCTCCTTTTAAACCCTCATATTTGATTACAGGGAAGCCCGACTAACAGTGTTTCTGTTTGAGTGGGCTTCTTTCTTCTGCAGAGGTGGTCGACCAATTAAATCATCCATTTCCTCTCCACAATGCTGCATGAGTAAGGCAAGCAGTAAGTTACACAGAGGTAGTCATGGAGCTTAAAGCTGGTTGCCATCGTTCTACAGGATAAAATGGACAGAAATCAATGTAGGTGTGAGTCATAGAAACCAGCAGACTTAAGCTGTAGTTAGTAACAGAAATCCACAGAAGGCTCTGAAGGGTTTAACCCTCAATGTGGCCCCCACAGAACACAAGGCTCTAGTAATTTCCCCCTAAAAACCAAATCCCTCCAAATCTACTTGTGAGACTAAATCCTCTGATTCTCTTCACACCCAAAAACAAACTGTTACTAACTGCTCACCAGCTCCACAAGCTGTTTCAACTACAACAAGAGATCGCACCCGTCTTCAATAACCTCTAACATGTTTACGTTTTGGTCCCATTATGGATGCACAGAGTCAGAAAGAGAAAAAACATTTACCGGTAATTGGCAGGCTGTAAAAATCAGATTTAAAAGTCTCCCTAAATCCAGCATTGAGTGAAAATCCCACGCTCACTTAACACTGACTCTGATCTCGCTCATACTGACTCATGTGGTGGAGAGGAGTATTATCCAGATTCATAGGCTTTAAACTGGCAACTTTAACCACTATAAAGACTGTAAAACTGGATGAGCTTAAAAAAAAAAAAAGTAACTCTGATACCCAGTTTATCTCTCAGCGGGTCACATGACACCGAGCAGGAAAGACAGGTCCCAATCTGAAGCCTATCAGCATCGGTCTGGACAGGTCATATTATACAGACAGGCGGATGGACCACAACCAGCTGGCTCTAATCCCACCCCCCCACATACACTCCTTAAGCCCAACGCGAGCATGTCAAAGCTGAAATGTGGTGTATAACTGCAGATGTTCTCACTGTCTGTCTTTAACCTACTTTATCTCTCAATAATAATACAAAAGTTTGATTAGCAGCAACTTTCCGAAGGGTCAGAGTGAGCTGGACCAGATTACAGGAAGGGGTGAGGGTCATATCTAGACGACGTGATGCTAAATGAAAATGAGGTTAAGAAAAAAGTCTCTCGTTAGCAGCTTAAAACTTTCAACCCTTCTGATTATTTAACTAAACGATCAATTAATTGATGATTCTTCATAATAACAGACTAAAGGTAACATCTGGGATTAGCATAAATTAGGCCCAGTTTGCCACATTAAACTGAGCTGGAGTTTGTTCAGTAATATTTCTGTAGCTCTTGCAGTGAGAGCCGATTGGCTAATACACCCTTTAGATTTTAAATAACTCTGGGGTCACGAGCAGNAATATGAGGCTCAGAGAGCTAAAGAACCCCCCCACTGATTGTGCTGGTTAATCTGTAGTTTTTAGGCCCTCCTGCTGTGAATGCATTTATGTGAGTGTGTTGCTGCATCGGAGGTGGTCTGAACACGATGCCCTCCTTATATCACACATCTGCTCGGCATCAGCACCATGTCAGCATTCGATCCGCTGAATCCGAGGGCTTTCGCAGCCATGTGCTGGCGGTCAGGGAAACCAGAGAGGGAGGTTTTGATTGGTTTGAGGGTGATTGAGATGGATGTTGTTTCTTCTGGCATCTGGGCAGGATGAGTGGCTCTCATAGACTCCTCTGTGTTCAGATGATGATTGACTTTTAAACAGAACAGGAAGGAAGCTGTAAAAATACCTCGTTAATAGTGTTCACTTTAATTTTCTCTCACAGCTAAATGAGTTCAAGTCTTGCGTTGAGACCCTGTACAGCAATTATCATACAGTTTTGTGCTGCTAACGTTGTGATGGAAGGATTAGGAGAAACTTCCCAAATTAAATCCAGGTAGACGAATAGATGGATGCATTATGATGATGACATCAGATGCTATAAAACGCTACTTTTCACTTCTCATGAGCTACAAACCACAGTGAAAGCTTATTTTCACAAGTTTTCAACATCTTTAATAAGCAGCAGCCTTAGAGGCTCGTGTGATGTTTGTGGGCTTCTGTAAAGCAGAGACTTTGGTCACATGGTCACGATAGGACCAAACAACAGAAAGACCAAAGCACTGCTGATGAAACCCCAATCCATACTCCGTCTCCTGCTCCATCATGCTGTCACGCTAGCTTGGAGCAGAAGCTTGTGGCCCGCCCAGTGGATTTTCTACATCACAAATTCAGTCTTTTTTAGACACATTTTTGCATCTGCTATTGATTCACAGCGATTTGAATGCAGAATTAATTAAAAATGCAATTTTGAGCTTAATTTTCTTAAAAAGGCCCTTCCATTAAAAACGTTTTTTCTGAGGTTTCTGTTGAATATTTTAGCTCCACAGGTGTTCTTACCTTCATAGTGGGTGTGAAAACAGATCAACAACTTCTCTTTCAGTTTTAATCTCTCAAACTACGCAGGTGGTGATAACACCCGAGTTCTCCCAAGTTCAAACGGCCTGTATCTGTTTCATCACAACTCCTTTGTTCGTTAGTATTCGGCAGCTCCCTCCGTTGAAACCACGCCTAGCATGCTGCTGGCTAAAAGCTGTTAGCATAAGACGCAGCAAAAAGCTGCTGTTGCCATGCGCAGCGGGGCAGGAAACAGTATACCTTGCTCTGATAGGCTAGTTTGTTAGCCAATCAGAGTCCAGCAAATTCGAACAATGAATAAGAACGAGCTGCTGACGAAGCAGCCTGATGGAAGGAGCCGGAACCACCCGAATTTTAATGCAGACAGATTGAAAGGTCTGTTAATCAGTGTTTCCTGACGTTTTTTAAATATAAAATGTTTCATATTACTGGTTAATACTTAAGAAATAACCACAAAGTCCTGAAATGTGTATGAAATGGCCTCTTTAAGATATGTTCTCTAGCATCAGAAATATGCCACAAGAACAAGTTAACGACACGAAAACATAATTTTCATCCTAGTGGATCTAATAAGGAAAAGTAATTTACCCATATGAATACCAAGATCTAGAAAACTCACCTGTGAGCTGAAACTAACCACTTCCTTCCTCCCAAAACTCCAGAGTATCTCCTGCAACATCCACAATTCTTATTAGTGTCAACTTAATAAGTATTACTTTTACATTCTGTCCGTTCTTTAGTATCTTGGGTCCAGAACAAAGCAGCAACATAATAACAGTTTCTCTCCAGACTCCTGCTCCTTCAATTAGCTTTGCCTTTTTATCTCCCTTAAAGAGCTTCACCTCCTCCAATACAGCTCTGAGTAATAACTCCAAGTTAAAGCAGACATGTCGCCTCACAAACAGCCACAGTGTCTCATCTCTCAGTACCATGGAGATAGCAACATGCTGCAAAGCCTCCACAGGCTGTCTCCTAATCGGCTCCATATGCACAGTTAGTTAGTTACAAGTCCTGCCTTGAACGTCTCCACTGTCTTTGTGTATTTGTCTTGTTACATGTGGTATAATAAACTGTACGCTTTATCTTCTAATGTTTGACACAAAACCCATAATCTTGGCAGGAAAAATGATTTTCTGTTCTCTTCAAATCACCCCTTAAGCCTTTAAACAACACGACCCGCCTACTGGGTCAACCACGAGGATCGTAAAGAACACGTTTCAGCGCTTGTGTTTTTAACACACATAGGAGACTCGTTCGCCTGAACCAAGGGAGACATTTATTTCAGTCTGTCTTGGTGTTGAAAGGCATTTATACCGATGGTGAAAATTCTTTCTTCACTCCAGTGAACAAAAACAGATGTAAAGTTAAGCTGAAGGTTTTCAAATTTACAACAAGCACGGCACAGGCACAGTGGACTTGATATCAGAAATAAAATAAAATAAAATAAAATAAAATAAAATAAAATAAAATAAAATAAAATAAAATAAAAGGCATACCTAACTGACCTTTTTAAACACTGTGCTTTAGTGATGTCACAGCCAGATTTAATATATGCAAACACCTGAGTGGACTACTCAGTGAACACCTGAGTGCAGTGACGCGCTTGTGGTTGCGGAATTTCAACATTGAATATTTAAAAAAAAAAAAAAAAACCTCAGCTACATCCCACAGGCCCTGAAGCGGACCACGAGAGACCAAAATGAGCAAAATTAAATTTTTATGTTAGCATGAAACAGCTAGTTAGCTTAGCTCAGAAAAACCTCAAAATAGTATTTAGGAGTGAGTTTTTTTTTGTAAGGCTTTAGTTAGTAAAATATCAGTTAGTTATTAGCTAAACTTGCTTAAACNAGAGACAGTTCCTGTTCAGGGTCGCAGGGAGTTGGTGTCTATCTTCAGTGGTTATTGGGTGAGAGGTGGGGTAAACACCTGGACAGGTCGACACTCCATCACAGTGACACATAAATTAATCTAATCATTTAAACACACCTTTGCTTCAAAAAGAAAGTAAAAAAAAATCTGAGCTCTATGTCGACTCTGACAGCGAGTCACTTAAAGCCGACCAGCCGCCCACAATGAAAGAAGCCTCAAGTGACAGCCTGATGTCCTCCCACACACTCACCCTGCAGCCACAACCAACTCTAAACCCTAATTACATCAGAACCTTTCCTTCTTAGCAGATCATCTCCCTCAGAGCTGAACAGCTAAATACAAAGAAATCCCATTGATTAAAACATTGGAACGCATGCCTGTTGAGACAAATGTTATTAAAAACTTGCATAATTGCAAAAAAATTAACGATTAAAGAGGCCCTTCCATTAAAAACGTTTTTTCTGAGGTTTCTGTTGAATATTTTAGCTCCACAGGTGTTCTTACCTTCATAGTGGGTGTGAAAACAGGTCAACAACTTCTCTTTCAGTTTTTATCTCTCAAACTACGCAGGTGACGTTAACACCCGAGTTCTCCCGAGTCCAAACGGCCTGTATCTGTTTCATCACAACTCCTTTGTTCGTTAGTTTTCGGCAGCTCCTGCAGTTGAAACCACGCCTAGCATGCTGCTGGCTAAAAGCTGTTAGCATAAGACGTAGCAAACAGGAAGAGTACGTCTGCTGTTGCCATGTACAGCGGGGCAGGAAACAGTATACCTTGCTCTGATAGGCTAGTTTGTTAGCCAGTCAGAGTCCAGCAAATTTGAATAATGAATATGAACGAGCTGCTGACGAAGCAGCCTGACGGAAGGAGCCGGAACCACCTGAATTTTAATGCAAACAGATTGAAAGGTCTGTTAATCAGTGTTTCCTGACGTTTTTTAGATATAAAATGTTTCATATTACTGGTTAAATAACCACAAAGTCCTGAAATGTGTATGAAATGGCCTCTTTAATAAAAGGTGTGTCTTTCCCCCCCAAAAAAATGTAATCCCACTGAACGTTTGTGTATTTGTGATTCTACACAATACAATGTGTCAATGTTAATATTTCCTTCAAGACAAACAGTTATGCAGAAGTCAGGATTTGTTATTTCAGCTCACTCAGACATTCAGTTCAAAGAAAGCAGAACAATTGAAGGAAAGGCCTCTCGTTTAACTTTTCCCACTTTGTGAAAGGGAAAAAAGATTACTAACCGATGTGACACTTACAGGGAACAACCAAAAAACAAACCTTTCTGCATTTTTTTGTGTGTTTGTGCAAACAAATGAGCCCATTTCTACACAGAAGAGTCATCCTGGAAAACTTGATTCACACTCCGCTGGTGCTGGAAAATCTGTAAAGATCAAATGTTCTTATTTCTATAATCTAGAGACGCCAAGAAGGAGAGAAAATACAGGAGAGCCTCCGTCCAGACACTCAGCTTTCTGCTTTCCAGCTGATTTTGGCTTTTTCAGTTTTTCCACGTGTCCATCCAGCCATACAATGTTTCTAATAATAGACACACACGTAAAAGAAAAACACGCTTTAAAGCCTGTTGCTGATTTTATTCAATTCAAGGCCAGGCCCTGTCTGCTCTGTGGCATGCAAACCGAGCAGAGAAGCGCCAACTCTGATTAGTGAAACCAGTAAACATGTACTAATGAATCCCACACTGCAGCAGGCAACTGAAGACAGTAGCAGTTTAAAGGTTTTTTCTGTTTTGTGGATGAGGATTACATGTGGGTTCTGCTTGGCTCCCTTGTTCCAACAACTCATTAAAATCCACTAAAATAAATCTGAACTATTGACATGTGTTTTTAGTCTGAATGGGCAGTGATGGTATCTAAACTCCACGTTTTATGAGACTCTCCTCTGACACATCAGCAGAAATATTTTTCTGCACGCGTGTGATGAAAGTGGCAGAGTTGTTGCGCAGGTGCTGCTGAATGCGTCAAAACTCTCAGAAGTCTGACGCTATAGTGAACCGACAAACTACCACACCTTGACACCTTGTTTTTCCTCCTCCTCCTCTCAGTAAATGTCATGTCATGGTGTTTTTCTAATAATCTGACAAAGACGCGCAGCATTTAATCTGCAGGTGGAAAAACGAGTTCTTGCTAGTTCTATTTTTGGTGTCATAGTTTGAGTTCTTCTCCAGCAGCGAGGACAACGCAGCAAATAATCTGTGTATATATATATATACCCGTGTAATTGAAACTGTAAAGAACTAATCATCATGTCTCCAAACAGGTAAGAAATGAATGTCTCACAAATCTTTCCATAAAAACTCACTTGAAACTTTTGATAATATATTTAAATATAATTGGTTTAAACAGACGAACGCCCCTTTGACTTTTTAAGCATTCAGCTGGAACGGCTGTGTTCAGTAGAAACAGATTTGGCAGCGAGTGCTTGCATTATGATACCAGCATATCGGCGTGTGTCTATGGACATCATGGCTCTGCACTCTCTGACTTCCTGTCACATGATTCAGGGGTCATTATCTCTAACTGACCTCACTGATGCTGCTTGCTCTGTTTGATTATCTCATCGGTGAAGCTCGTTCAATCAACAACAAACAGTCTGAGTCACGATGACTGAATGAGCCGAATATCCGCAAACACTTGAAGTACAGCGTGAAGGTGAAATTTTAAAAAAGAGGAAGTTCAGATTAGCTTTTTTTCTGGTTATCTTTCTCTTTGACCGACGGGTTCTTTGTAGTTTGTTTCCACTTCACTTCCTCTGAGGCCTTCAGCAGACAAGACAGTTTGGATTATCAGCTCCAAAACAGTCTGTGTGTTTCCTACCATGTTATCATGGAACAACACTGAGAGCAGAGATCTGGGTTACACGTGGCTGCACATTTTATTCAGTTTTTGCATCGAATCACACAGTCAGGTCTGTCACAGTTGAGATTAATATTAAGATTTTGCTGCAGCAGCTTTTAATCTTTTTGCACAGACATTTTAAACACTTTTTGGAGGCAAACACAGAATGATTACACAAATTGTAACAGATTATATGATTTTCTTTTATATAAGGCATCAAAAATGATTTTTTTATTGCAATTAGCATTTTTCTCTGTTTTAGAATTTTCCCAGTCTAGTTTCTCCTAAATATTAGGTTTAGATAATGTATTTTTTATTTTCCAAACAGTTTTTTTTTTTTATGTCATTGTTTTATCAAAAAATATAATCAAGTTCAACATAACCCATGCAGGGGGAATTCTCCAGTGGTTACACTGTTTTTTTTTTCCAGTTTATTGGTGTTTTTATGGTTTTGTTATGCAGTTTTTTAATAGATCGGGTTCTGAATTAAGAATTATAGAACTGGTGGGTATGGAAGGCTGTCAGTAAGGACTCTTATCATTTTCCACCAGTTAACAGGCTTCAAATGGCGCCACTTCAAAGCTCCACAGAGAGACACCAGACAGATGAAGAAGGCAAACATGGAATTTTTATTATTTCTAATTACTTCTAAACACGGATGACGTGCGTCTCTCTTTTAAAAGGACAGCCTGATGTTCTCAGATAAATTCTTTATTTACTGTCAGTTTGCAGAAGAAGTGCAGATAATCCAGTCTGGATGTTTTTTCTGGCTGTTAAAACCCACTGGACCACCTCATGTTCTAGCTTTGAATCATCCATCCATCCATCCATCCATCCATCCATCCATCCATCCATACATCCTGAGAGGAAATCAAATAACAGCCTTACCGTGATTGTCTTCATCCATATCGATCCCACAAGCGACTCGGCAGTCCAGCAGAATCTGTATATTTGTGTTTTCTTTCTTTTTTTAACAGGATCCCGTTTCCATTCACAAGCGATATAAACAAGCGAAGCCGGTGATGTGTTCACGGACAACTGGTAAAAGTGATGATCGGAGTTAAAAAGGGAGAGGAAATGAAACGGGAGAGTGAAAGACACGCTGATATCACAGGGATGAGATGTGAGACGGCTGCTCCTCCGGTCTTTCCCTTTGCTCCATCATCATCTGCTCCGCCTGCAATCAAGCAGGTCGGCGTCATCAAACTCCGCCCACTTCTAACGACACCACCCCCACACACCTACGCGCGTGCACACAAAAATTCTTACTGTAACATTTACAACCTCAGGGTGATGAATTTTCTAAACCTGATAAACGTTTTAGAACTAAAAGTATCTAATTTCCTGAGGTCTTAGCCAAAATAAATTAACTAAAAAAATACATAATTACAGTTTTTATCATATCAGAGCTGACAAGGTATGAAGTCGAAAAATCCAGTTCAGCACAAACCAAATTTTAGATTATGACCGAAAAAAACAACAATAATAAAGAAAATTACAATAAACAATGTCAATTCTAGGAATGATACAGAGATTGAGCTACAGATGAGAGATAATTTGGATTGTTTGGTTGTTTTGTGAACCCTAAAAGCTGATTGTATTAAAATCATCATAAAAACAACAAAAAATAAAAAAAACACCAAGACACATGAAATTTCTGTTTCTAACATCAGAAATAAAATGCAGAAAAAGTCAGATTTTTACAATAATAGCTATAGACTATCACATAAAAATGAAACAACCGGTTTAAATAACAGTTATAGTCTTAACTGCAGACCCGCTTGTATTAAAATTACTGTTGATGCCTAAATAGATGTTTATACACACAACACAAATTTAACCTCCTGTGTCATTCCTGTTATTGATGATGTAATCATGGCATCACCCTTTCTGGGACTTTAGGGAAAGAAATCCAGCTTCCTGTCTGTTCCTGCCCATGTGAGCTCATGAGTCAGTGGGAGACTTTTTCAGGATCCCAGTTACACCAGCACTTCTCCCACCGCAGAGAGGAAGGCCGAACCCAGAACACAGTGCTGCGTTCAGGAAGGGAGTTGTGCTGAGGACACATTGTGCTGCAGGGGGACAATAGAAGAAAGTTAGAGAACAGGAAGTGATGAGATGGGCTTATTCTCCTCCACCCTGACAGGATTATAAAATCTGACCTGATCTCACCAAGTTTCCGACTAAAATATTTGGAATACTCATTGAGTTAGTTCCATTCGACAGTAATAATCAAACTTTAAAGTCAGACAATATTGTGTTGCTTGAATATTGTGAATATTTTGATTTTTTTTTTTTCACCTTTTTATCATATTTTCTTGTTTTTCTTTGATGGATTTAATGTTTACGGATTTATTTCATTCATCGACATATGTGTCACTTTTAATGTTGAGGATCCTCACAGATTGAGTCAGACGTGACCTTGAAAGTGATGGAAGGTGATGCCATGCAGTATTTGTTATCTATGTAAGACAGTAAATCACTAAAGAGCTTAAAGAATCAGGATTTTATCAGAAAAAGTGCATTTAGATCAATGGACACAGCTAAAAATATCCAGGGGCGTATCCAGAGGGGTAGCCGGGGGGGCATGGTCATGGGATTACATCATAATAACTCATTTTAAGATGACAAACAGCTGATATTGTATATCTGTCAAAACCTGAGATCATGATAAAGATAAAGATCTTCCTGTAATCGCTGTTTTCAACTGGCTTTAAACTTGTGACAACACATTTAGTAAAATCATCTCTTCTTCTTGAAATAGGAAGTTAATGGTCTGTGTGGTTTTCCTGTGAAAAGCTTCAGGCGTAAACAAACACTGACTCCAAATCATCGCAGTGTGTTCCAATAAATCACCACCGCCCCCCGGAGGCTCGCCTGCAGCTGAAACCCTGAGCTGGATTCTGTGTTAATCCCAAAAGAGAAAGTTAACAGGAAACATGACATCTTTATTTTCACTCTGTCCTTTACTGGCATATTTATCAGCAAAACCGACCAAAATTTCCAAAATGACTGGATCTGTGGGATTAAATAAATAAATGAAACATCTTGTGAGTGAGAATGAAAGTAGTATTAAAGGTGGTATATGGAACTTGGAACACAATAACACAGCACAAAGCCTTCAGTCATCTGGGTGCCAGGCTTGCTAACCCCCCGCGCGCGCTCCGATGCCGAGGTCGACCAATATTCCTCTCTAAACCCACTCTGATCCCCGATCCGAGCAGGACAATAAAATATCATGAGTTCAGTTCACTAATCATGCTCTCCAGCCCCGCTGATCACACACTGACTCTGATAAAAGCAGCTCCTACCTGTTTGTAGCTTAGTCATCGATTCAGTCCATAGCAAAGAGTTCATAGATGTCCCGCGGCTCCAAAACATCCTGAACGTCCCTCTTAAGATCCTCTGTCCTCCTCACACATGATCCTGCACGCTCCACTTATCCAATAAAATCAAAAAAAGCAATAAAATCCTCCGTGGTGTGTCTTCCAGTCGAAAAAGTGCCCTGAAGCTTCTCCACTTCAGCAACATGTAGCTACGTATTAGCTAGCTGCTAATAAAAATGTTTTTTCACACAGAACTTGCACGTCACATGGGAAACCCTCTATGGCAAGCAATTAAGGTACATAATCACCACATGTCCCCGGTGCTTCCAGCTGCTTGACCTGCAGACTCCACAGTACCAGCCTCACTGTGCTGGATTATTTACAGTATTAGGCAACCCAAAATGGTGCCCGCTGCTCTGCCAGCTATTGGCTGGTAGATGTAAAGAAAATGCCAACGTCGTGCCCGTCAAAATTAATATTTTATAATATTTTATTTAAAAAATAATTTTTGAAGGAAATGCTGTATTTTCATTCTACAACCCTCTAAACACCCCATTGAGGCATTATTTTATTAAAAATATTGCTTTTTATGAAAATTTTCTATATACCACCTTTAACTAATGATTAGGAGTGTTAAGTTTTCTTTGGCTCATGATTCATTTTTGACCCATGAACTTGGATCTGGTCCAGATTCAGAGTCCTATCAGTGATACGACAAGGCAGCTGAGAGAAATGCTTCACATCTGGTCTGCAGACACCCCCCCCCCCCACCCCCAACTCTATCTGAGTGGAAGATTTCTGCTCAGAGTCTGATCAGTGAAGCAGCTTCAAACTCAACAGAGGCTCATCTGATGTGCTCATGAATTTTTGTTTTTGTTTATTGACCTTCTGTTAGCTGTTGTGTAAGCTAGAGGGCCACAGTGTGACCCATACACAAGTAACTCAGCTGATAAGTTGTCTTTTAAGTGTCATGTTGAATTACTGGTAAAAAAGTTGAAGGTTTTTATTACAGAAATAAGTCTTGTTTCTCATTTGCTGCTCAGAGGAGATTAGGTGCTACTTTTCGATGATGTTTTTAAAATCCTTATATCCTCTCTAAGTCTTTAATCACTGAATGTTGTTATTTATCACAGAGCTCTCAAAGCTTTAATTCATCTTTGTGTCTCATTCACAGGATATATTTTTGTTCTCGGTACATAAAATCTGTTAGGAATAGGCTTTAGATCAGCTGCTCCAGCAGTTTGGAATTTACTGCTGGATAAAAGGAATTTTTTCATGTATGTTTGTAATTTTGTTTGGGGTTTTATTTACTGATAACTCTGTGTGCTGTTGTCTTATAGGAGGTTTTTCTGCTTAAATAAATCAATTTAATTTAAAATAAACTTTTTAACAAGCACAAGAGAAAACTTTCTATACAGAAAAAGGCTGACTATCGAGAGCTTTCCTTTATTTAGTACAGAGGGAAAGTTCAGATTTTCAAAATAAAGCGAAACTCTTCCGATCTGTTTTCCTGCATTTCACACCAACAATGAAAATGAAAGAAACTGCAGTCCTGTACTCACGCTCGAAAAAGGAGCTAGGAAGGTGAAGGAGGTGGAAAAGGGGGCAAAGGGAGGCGGGATGTCCGGGGACTGCCTGGAATCTGAACACTTCCTGTCTCACACTGCCTGAGAGAGTGAAGCAGGCAGAGAAGAAAGATCGGAAGAGAAACTGGAGTAACAGAAACACAAGTAGAGTGTAAGAAGGAGGGAAAGGAAAATATACAGGACATCATTAAGGGCAAATTGTGGGAGATTTTCCTATTGATTGACCCAGCTGCTGAAAACATATTTATTTACCTGCACATCTGGTTTTAATTTGATGGTTAACTTGAAATAAAGATAAAGGAAACAGCTGGAAGTAAGATACAACATGTTTATTTCATTTGCCAAGGAGCTGTTAAAGTACTTGGTGTGTTATGAAAACATTTATGCATATCTTTATGGAAACGTATCACAAATATTTAAATGTAAAAATGTGAAACTTGTCAGAATGAATTAATGAAGTCATTTGAAACACTGAGTTTTTTCCACATGTACCCTGTTGTTTTATTATTAGAGGATGTTAAACTGATGACTGCCTGCAGCCAGACGCACGGATACAAATAAGACCTCCATGGCGGTTGTCAATAAGGACGAAAAGGTCATAATGATCTGACAAAATATTTTTAAACTACATGAAGGTTTAGTTTATTACACACCAGAAACTCAATAAATTCACTTTAACTCCAGGTCTGAATGTGTAAAATATCCTTAGTTTTTTACTCAACTTTCCAATGAAAAAAAGCATAAAAATACAAAAACAATAGCATGATCAAACAACCCCACGTTCTAAAAAGTTCTAATTTAAATGTACACTTAAATAATCAACATTAAAATCTTTAGTCTACAGCAAGCAGGAGTTTGTAGCTTAACATTAAGTTGAAAATATTAAGGGAAACTGATTAATCTGAATCAGCTGTTCCACTTCCTGTCTACCACTGTCCCAGATGAGACCAATGAATGTTGTGTCCTCTGACAGATGGATCAGTCAATGGACAGTAAATACTTTATACTAACACTAAATACTTTAATTCAGCATTTATAGAACTTCTTGTGCCACGTGGATCAAATATGGATGCAAACATTATATTAAGATTCACGTAATACATCCTGATATAATCTGATCTTCCAGTTTTTATCATTAAAGTGTGTTTATAATGCCTAAGGTGTATCTGGACTTGTTACATGACTCCCTCTGCTCTGTTTTACAGCCTGCTTGGTGTAAATATGTACAATCCTGCCCTCTAGTGCTTAAATGCTAAAATACACATGTTCCGTGCTAGAAAAACAACAAGGACTTTTAAAGACGAGAAATAAAGACAAAAAATTTGCTTTATAAAGAATAAAATTTACTAAAATGTTCCTGGAGAAACTTGTTGTCGTGTTGCATTCACTAAAGCCAGGAAAATCCAAAACTACCTCTTCATTGTGGGGCTTCATGAAAAATATTCAGGGCTAGAGCTGGTAATGCCAAGGCCAGGCGACGCCACTGCTCAAAACATTAAACACCTTTGACATATTTAATCTCTATTCAGAGTAAAAAACAAACAACAACAACAAAAACATACAAGATCCCGATTTTTCTGCCCTCTGCCCCACCAGAAAACGCTTCCACGTCCTATGATGGACGTCCTAAAACAGTTTGAATCTCTAGTACGAGCCTAAATGGAATTTAAACCCAGAGATGACGTCGACTTTCTGTCATTTTGTAGGTCACAAGCGACTCGCTGGGTTTTACTGACAATGTTACACAGGTGCACCCGTTTTTAGTGACGCTGTAGTTGTCAGTTGTCTTGCGCCCGTGTGTCAGCTACTCTGGCTGTGTCCAAATTCAGGGTCTGCCTACTTGCACACCTTATGTCACCTCTACAGGCAGCTGCCATAAGGCCAAAGCGCTGGCACTTTATCCCTGATTTCTTTTTCTGTCATGTCTCCACACACTATATATCACACCTTTAACCACCTCCCTTTGTTCTGGGACTAAGACTTTCACTTTTTTCCCACAAATTTTTACAACTTTTTGGGCCTTAGCCAACTGATCCACACTAACACAGACTATCAAAAGTGCTCCATTTGGCAGAGTTTGAGCCTTCAGATTTTCCCCAACACACCTTAATGATTCAGATATTTTTATTGAGTTCAAAGTCCTGAAACCTTCCCCAGTTTGTTCTTTTAGTTTGAAAACAACTTTGTATTCTGTTGCAGATTTAGCCATTTTATTCTCTCTATCTCCTTCCTTCTCTAGAGAAGAGTCCGATCTATCCCGTTTTCCTGATTTTAACTTGTCTCTCTCACATTCCCTGACAAGGAGGGCATGACCAGAAGACAGGACTGTGGTACACCAGCAATAATCACGCTCCCATCCCAGCACACCAGGAGAAAAAGAAAAGGAGAAATGTTGACACACCAAAGTACCATTCTTATACAGGCCCCCACAACCTCCTCCCCTCACTCCCACAAGCAGCCAAAAAATAAAACTCCTAAGATTTCAACTCAATAGCAATCCAAACCATTAAACTATTCTACTGCCGCTCCTAAGAACCTGTCCAACCGGCTTCCCTCTCTTCCCACCCTCTATGTTATCCACGTGTTCTCCTCCTCGGGAGCTGATTGGCTGATGAGACTTTAAATGGTCAGGTTGGTACTCCTTCGAGACGGTCCTTTTCCCCGACTCCAACTTGCACCGGGACAGATTCTTCTGTCTTTATTCATTGTCTGTCGGTTTTGGGAATTACCGAAAGTCTTGTTTTGGTTTAGTTTCTGAGGATTTTCTTGGGTTTTAAGGAAGCAGCAAGATTCCGACGGTCTCCTGCATGGCTGGTTTGAGGCTTCCTCCCTCATGTCTGATTTGGGGCGCTAAACTTCGTGATATCTGTGTCTATCCGACTTATTTTTATCAAATTTTACTTTTTAAAAGTTGCATTGGTCTGGATTCTGTATGTGTCCTTTGAACCACTTCGACACACGAACTTCAGGTGACAGAAGAAACCTGGATTATTTAATCTGCAGTTGGATCTTCTGATGCAGAACATAAAGTGTGTGGCGGTGGGAGATAAGTAAGTCCACAAAGCTGATTTTATTCTCACTATAACGTTAATAATCAACAGTTTGACCCATCGGATGTAGATCAGACGGCTGATAAAACTCAGGAACAAAAAGAGTGACGCTATTGGATTTTATATGTCTGATGATTATGAAAATATGTGGTAACTGTAGCAGATTTTAGCAAAAAGTCGGGCCGACACACTTCCGCTCTCAGCTGTGTGGCAGAAGAGAGAGAAAGTGAAAATTAAAAAAAGAAAAGCACCTGACATTGAAACAAAGAGATCAAAAGGAGATTATTAACCGGCGTTCTGCTGTTGTCCTCATGTTTTCCTCTCAGGGATGCAGATGTAACATGGATGCTCAACAGCTACACCTCAAATGCTATTTTTGAAGAATACATCTCCATTGTGTAAGACACACATACATAACCACCACGTGGGTTGTCCTCATTCTGAAGAACATGGGCAGGTTTAAGATGTGATGCAACAGTTTCTGAATGTTTATTTTAAAAGCTCATCCTCATTTCACTCCATGCAGATTTCAAAACCAGTGTGTCCAGGTGATGGTGGACCAGAACTTAGTCAACCTGGGTTTGTGGGACCCTTCAGGGCAGGAGGACTACAAACTATTCCGACAAATGACCTACACAAATACGGTACGCTTTCATGTGTTGATTTATCCAAAAGAACAGCAGCAAACAGCCTTAAAGAGACCATTTCATACACATTTCAGGACTTTGTGGTTATTTCTTAAGTATTAACCAGTAATATGAAACATTTTATATCTAAAAAACATCAGGAAACACTGATTAACAGACCTTTCAATCTGTCTGCATTAAAATTCGGGTGGTTCCGGCTCCTTCCGTCAGGCTGCTTCGTCAGCAGCTCGTTCATATTCATTATTCGAATTTGCTGGACTCTGATTGGCTAACAAACTAGCCTATGAGAGCGAAGAATACTGTTTCCTGCCCCGCTGCGCATGGCAACATCAGACGTTGTGTCTTCGTGTTTGCTACGTCTTATGCTAACAGCTTTTAGCCAGCAGCATGCTAGGCGTAGTTTCGGGAGCTGATGAATACTAATGAACAAAGGAGTTGTGACGAAACAGATACAGGCTGTTCGAACTCGGGTGTTATCGCCACCTGCGTAGTTTGAGAGATATAAACTGAAAGAAAAGTTGTTGACCTGTTTTCACACCCACTATGAAGGTAAGAACACATGTGGAGCTAAAATATTTAACAGAAACCTCAGAAAAACTGTTTTTAATGGAAGGACCTCTTTAACCAGGTTATCTACAGGACTTAAACACTATGTGAAGGAGGATAAAGAAGTGAGAAACTGATCTTCCTCCTGTTTGTCTACATGAGAATCTCCTCTGTGCCAGAAACTGAAAGCAAGAATCTGTCTGTATTTAACCAGCTTGATTCGATCAGACTTGTCTGTGACTCTGATTCTGTAAACAAACCAGAAAAGTTTGGATTTATTTGTGTTGGAGACTTTAGCTATGACTCTTCTTCTTTTTCAGGATGTGTTCCTGCTTTGCTTCTCACTTGTGAGTCCAGCTTCATTTGAAAATGTCCATTACAAGGTGAGAAGTGTTGGGGTTGGCCTGATTTAGCAGTGATAAAACACCTGATGGGTTTTTGATTTTTAGTTGAGGATTAAATTTCTTAAAGATTCTAAAAAGGCAGGTCATATTGTCTGTTCTCCTCCTGCAGTGGTGTCTAGAGCTAAAATTCTACTGTCCCAAGGTGCCCATAATCCTGGTGGGCACCATGTTGGACCTGAGAGACGACGAGGACACGATCAGAAAGCTGAAGAAGCTTGAACTCTCTCCCATCACCTACACTCAAGGGCTGTCCATGGCTGAAAAAATAGGTCAGTTTTAACTTCCCGCACGCACAATAGTTTTAATTATATGTAGTTTTATTGTTGTATTTCAAAGACTAGAATAAAAAAAATCCGATTTTTACACTAACAACATGCTATATGTGAACTCCACTTGTTTATTAGCTAAAACACATAGAAAGGATTTTGTAGAAGTAGTAAAAGTTCAAATTCAGTTTTATTTTGGTGACCAGGTGCTGTGAAATACCTGGAGTGCTCAGCCTTGACGAAACAAGGCCTTCAGGATGTGTTTGATGAGGCTATCAGAGCCGTCTTGTACACCCGGCGAACTCGGAGGCGGTGGAAGTGCAACATACTGTGATCGATGGTGATGTCATAAAACTGGGACGTACAGTTAGGACATCATTCTGGACTTTTAAAATCCTCCTGACAGGATGTTTTCATGCTAAGGGTCGTTGCACCAGTTTTCATTGTGTTGATGATGCACATGTTCACAGTGAGACAGAAATAAACCTGGTGTCATAAAAAGTAGTATTTTAACATCTAAACATACAGTTTTGTTCAACATTTTATAATTTCTTTTTACATTTCTGAATGTTTTGGTTGTTTATTTTTTCATTTTCCATGATTCAGACATGCAACTTTAATGCTTAAGTGATGAACTTTGACTGGCTGAAAAAAAACAACCTTTGTGTTCTTTAAAGACTCATCCAGACATTTTTTTGAAAAATGTTGAGAGTCAAACACATTCTTATAAGATCATTTATCTCTAGAAATATTAAAACGTAACAACAAACTCCATTGTGCATGTATAGTTCAGTGACACGGGTTGAATTTAACAATCTTGTTACCGGATGAATGAAACTGTTGCACATTCTGGTTGTTTTTTAATTTCATAGAGCAAAATGTTCTTTAACATATCAGGAGATTAAACATGAGACCCAGGTAGCAGAGGAACTTTGTGTTTAATGTATGGCTGTACCAGCCTTTACTGTCTGTTTATGCTGAATTTGAACTGAGTTTCTGACATTTTATCAGCATTTCTATCTTTGAATTAAGAGATTTACTTCAGCTCCAGGATGGTCGTGTTGTACAGCAGCTCAAAGGTGCATTAAGAACTAGATTTAAACAGTTTTAAGGGACTTTACAGGTTATTCCAGGCATCTTGGAGGACAGACTGTAGATTTTCTGTGCAGGCTGGTTCAGATACTTTGTGTACAATTCTCATTTTGCATATATTTAGAGGTTTACACAATCTTTTAGTATTCTTAAGTTTCATTTCTCCTGAAAAGTGATTCAGTTAAAAGTGATTGTCTAATGTTTACCTGTAAATAAAAAATGTCTAAAGATGCTATTTGGTTTATTGCGCAAAACATGCAAAAACACTATGATGTATGGACACATGAGGAAATTCATCATCAGGATTGGTCAGAGAGGATTTTTTTTTCCCTTGTTACAGAAAGATACTAACAGATTTGGGTGTATCCGTATAACCTATGTATGCCATAAAATAAACCAGTTAACGTGAGTGGACAGAAAAAGTTGCCAAAAGATCATGAAAATGACAGAAACTTAAGAGTTCTCAGTCATTCAGCATATCAAAAGACAGAATTTGCAACATTTTATCATTTAGGTAGGATATTGTGACTGCAAAAGTACAGGAAGAGAAATGCAATACGATAAACCTCAATTCTGCTGCACAGTTTCAAGATGATTTCAGAATAAACCTCAAGCATGATTTAAGGGAACCTCAAAAACCATTCACGCATGCTCAGTCCTCATCTCTACCCATATAGCAGCTGCAGCAAGAGCAACTTCAATGAGAACACAGTCGCTGGGTTTCTCACAGGTAACTCAATGCAAGGCATGCTGGGAAATACTACCCACAACAAGTCATTGTACGATTTGTTCATAATGTCACTCCACCTGGGAGAAAAACCTACATTATGATTTATGTTGTACTATGAATTTTAAATATACACCATCGCGCCCTCTAGTGTTTATATGCTAAACTGCAAGCGAAATCATCGCTCACAGAGTTTCAAAATAAAACATGCTTGAGCTCCTTTCATTCCCCAAAATTCTACTTTTATTTCAGTTTTGTGATTCATAAATTAAAAAAAAAAGCATAATTCTTTATTTATACAACTTGTCAAAATTAAACTAATTTGTATTTTATTTGTCATGATTTCACTTTACTATTCTGCAAATGTGACAAAAAATAAAAACTTCCTGTTTTTCTTGTGTTTTACAATTTTGTGGTACGTTTTGCTTTACTATCTATGACAGGGGATATATTTATGTAAAGAAAATTATTTTCAAAATATTTGGGTGATAATTCAAAGTTAAAGAGCTTTGAGTCAAACCTTTATTTAGTTATTTTATTTTAAACTATTACTTTTTCAGGTTACACACAGTTAACTTGTTCTAGTAAATGATGATAGCTTAAGTTTGATCAGCATTATGTAGGAAAAAACGTACTCTTTTAATCAGCATGGCAAAAATAACTGACTTCTCTGGAAACATCTCTAATAAAGTTTTAAAGAAACTATTTTATTTTACTGCAACAGTTTGACAAAATTTTAACTAAAATTACTCTTTAGAGGTAAACAAAAACCTGATTTCTTCTTTAGAATCTTAACGTGATAATGATATATTTGCAAATAAGAGGTTGAAATCTGTGGTGATAACAAGGGACTTTCAGGAGGAGCCTCCACTTTCGAGTCTGTCAGTCCGTCACAGTCTGGCTAGGTTCTGCAACTAAACTAGACAGAAACGGACCGCAGAGTACCATAAGGTCTTAGGAGAGGATCACTGGTGCTAATCTGAACCCCATCTAGGACCTGTACTCCTCTATGTAGGACTTGTCCTCCTCCACCCAGGACCTGTAGTCCTCCATGCAGGACCTCCATGCAGCATCAGCAGGGACCTTCTCACCCAGGAGAGCTCCAAGCTCCTTGAGTTTGTGGATGACACCGTCCTCATCGGACCTATCTCTGGGTGTGATGAGTCTGCCTACAGGTGGACATTTGACCATCTGGTGTTTTAGTGTCAACCTTCCCTTCCACATCACCCTCAGGGAGTGCCCAGTGGACATCATGGAGTCTGTCTGCTTCCTGGGCATCATCATCTCTCAGGACATTGAGTGGGAGATGAACACCAGAGGATGTACTTCCTGAGGAAGTTCAATGGTGCATTTCTACACCTCCATCATCAAGTCCATCCTCACCTCCTCCATCACCATCTGGTCCACTGCAGCTTCAGACATTGACCAACTGTTCCACTAATTCCTTAAAGTTTGAGAAATGCAGACTTTTACATCATTGTATGAAGAATTTGATTATGTAAATATTGCTGGTTTCTTAAGTTTATATTAGTCTTACTTTACTTTGCTTTATTCTCTGCGGACATTCACCCAAGAGAAATTCCTTGTATGTGTAACATACTTGGTCCAATAAAGATTATCCTAAAGAAGTATTTATTCTTTTAATTTTAATATTTACATGTTCTTCAACCCACTTGGAAATAAATGTTGTATCTGTAGCATAAACTGTAACAGTTCAGTGTTGAATCACACCTTGAATGCATCTTAAAAATTCACCTGCTAAAACCGGAAGCAACCAGAAAAAGGCAGCTTTGTCCGTCCCGGTCTGACCGGAAGTGACTCGAAGGGATCTGAGTTTCCAAAGTGGGGGCGTTTTTTCTCACTCGGTCTGCTTCTCATCTCTGGAGTTTCATCGGGGTGTAACCGCTGGTAAGGAGAAAAAGTCTCTTCATTTCTGTGACAACTTTTGAAATATTTTTGAGTCATTCCAGACGTTCATCCCTCAGTTTGTATATTTTAGGTAGAAGAAGAAGAAGGTTTCTTTTTCGCCGCTATTTGACCTGAACCGTCCGATGCAGGCTATTAAGTGTGTTGTTGTGGGGGATGGGTAAGTTAAATAACATTTTTATTCTCTTATTAAACGCTACAATCTCACAATTTGACATGTATTTAACTAACTGAATGTAACATGGGGGTTTAATGTTGACCCAGTTAGCAACAGTTGGCTAACGAGCCTCAGATAAAAGCGACAGCTGCTGTTGATCAGCTGGTCACAGATTTAACTACATGCTCCGGTTTGCTGAGACAAAACAACTGACAGCACGACATTTATGTGACATGACCCAGTCTGCTGTCTAAGCAACTTGTTATTAAAAAATCCTAGAAGTTTCTTCCGCTTTATGTCAAACTTTATATGCTTTTCTTTACGTTTAGTTCCACAAATTTGTTGGTTTTAGCGATTTAAATCAGATTTTTATTAACTCTCTCTTTGTGTAATTAGAAATTCAGTTTATTTGAACGTACAAAGTTAGAATGGATCACATCTGGAATTTTTCTCCTGCAGAATCCAGATGTTGTGTAGAAAATAACTTGATTTTCACCTTGATATGAAATGTTTAAAAGCTCTGATTAAATCTTAATTCTGGTATCTTTTTATTAGTTTTAAAAAAACAATGTGGATTTTTAAAGAATAATACTGATATAATATAGCAAAATTATAATTTGACATGTTAAATGTTCTTTTTAAATACATGAATAGGCTTTTCTTAAGCGCTACAACAAAGTAAAATATCAGGTATTTTAATTTAAATGTGAAATATGATTATATCAATAAACAATTTTTATTCATTTTCATTTCTGTTAATATGCTGGTGTATTTTTCACTGTTGTTAACCAGTTAGTTAGAAATTTGAAGCATTCTGACCAAAGTTACCTGGAACTTTTATCCCTGAAATTAGTTTTTACAAAATTCATGTTTTATTTAAGGTCCAGGGTCCACGAGTTAAAGTCTCTTCACTGATGTTTGTTACTCATCACGTGTCTGAAATGTGCCAACTGTTGCTAGTTATATTAGCTTTAATTGTACAACTTTTTGTTTGCTGATGCATCTTTCCCAAACAAGTGTCATCATCAATGTAAATATAAAGTGTTTACAGTCATGAAACATTCAACTCTGATTGTCTCACAGTAGTTATACAAATAGAATCTGTCTGAACTCCGAGGAAATGTAACTTTAATAGATTTGTATAAATAAAGCTGCAGCATAGACTCTTGTGTTGTTATTATTCCCACAGGGCTGTGGGTAAGACCTGCCTGCTCATCAGCTACACCACTAATGCCTTCCCTGGAGAATACATCCCCACAGTGTAAATCACACACACATCATCTAACAATCTCAAATTAAACTGGATTAGACTGGAAATCTTGACTGTGCTTCTTTCTCTGCAGCTTCGATAACTACTCTGCCAACGTGATGGTGGATGGGAAACCAGTCAATCTAGGTCTGTGGGACACGGCGGGACAGGAGGACTATGACAGACTGAGACCACTGTCCTACCCGCAGACGGTACAGTTTATACAGAGAACTCGTTTTCACTCATCAGTGCTCATCTGTTATGTGTTGATCAGTGTCAGCTACTGAATATTAGCAGGAACATTGTCTTTGCTTTGTGAGCCGTGACTTGGAGTTATTCTCTGAACCATAGAGCGAGTTTCTCTCAGCAGACTAGATCCTTGTATATACAGTCTCAATACATTGTCTGGAGGAAGTGAAAAGCTCTTGTTTGCCTTGTTTATTGTCTTAACAATCTACGATCTGTGTCGGAGACTCACTCAGTATTTACCAAACCAGGATTCAGATCTGTCTCTATTAGTAAAGTGTTTTTAAATTCAAAAGTAAATTTTAATGTTCAAGTTTTAATCTCTTTTTTTGTCTTTTCTTGTCTCTCAGGATGTCTTCCTGATTTGCTTTTCTCTAGTCAGTCCAGCTTCATTTGAAAATGTTCGTGCCAAGGTGAGAAGAGTCAGTTAAACCAGCATGTGTCAGTGATTTTAAAAAAAAAAAAAAAAAGGTCTCTTGTGCTGTTCTTACTGCAAGTTGAAATCTGTCCTCTTTCAGTGGTATCCTGAGGTGAGACACCACTGTCCCAAGACACCTATAATCCTGGTGGGTACTAAACAGGATCTAAGAGACGACAAGGACACGATCGAAAAGCTCAAGGAGAAGAAACTCTCTCCCATCATCTATCCTCAGTGTTTGGCCATGGCTAAAGAAATAGGTCAGTTGTCTCTTAACACAGTAATAGAATCTAGTTTTGGTTATTATATCAGATTCTTTGTGCTACCCAGGTGCAGTGAAATACCTGGAATGCTCAGCTTTGACACAGCGTGGCCTTAAAACTGTGTTTGATGAAGCCATCAGAGCCGTCCTGTGCCCCCAACCGCTTAAAAAGCCGAGGAGGAGGAAGTGCACAGTCCTGTAATGAAGATTCATAGTGATTAGAAACACAGCTGCAGTCAGAACTCACCCTTTTTTTGGGAAAGCGAAGCTCATGACTTGGTTCCTACGGGGTTCTTTACAATAGTGTTTTTATCTGAAGTTTTTGCTAACACAAGCCCTTTTCACACAACGCTGCCAAGCCGGGCCTGAGACGCCACCTCTCAGCGTCGCTACTGTGTGAGACACGACTAAGATGGAACAGCAGACGTCACGCTGCTCTGACCAACGGCGCTGCTGTCACATGGAAACAACCGAATGCGGCTTGGCTCGTCTTGTGGTCATATGGTGAAGTCGTGGTGTGAAGGGGGTTACAGAGGCTGTTAGAACGGAAACATTTTAGCAATAATCTGTTCCACCTGCTCAGTTTTAATCACAAACACCACTGAAGGCTTTTCAAATATAATAAATCTGAGACGGAGGTTTTTAATGTAAGAGTGTTGTACATGTTTACCTCCGTGTTCTATGCATGAAGCACATATTTACTTTAATAAACACTGAAAGTTCAGTTTTATCTAGAATTATAAAAGTTTGAATCTATATTTTAGCATCAGGCAACGATTCAAGTAGTTTTAAAGGAAGGCGACACATGACGGAGTGATGGTTCCATCCTGGTTTCCTATTAAAAATGCTTTAATCTGTTTTTTAATCTGATGAGACTCTAAACATCAAAAAGTAAGTACAGTTACCTTCCTTTCAATCTACATTGGACAGTATTACTTAAAAGTTTGCAAGTTTTCTACATTTTTATCACTTTTTTTATACTTGTTTGAAGCGACGGGCTTTATCAATTTGAAGTGACAACATTCAGATTTTAGGACAGCGGTCTCTTTTGTGTTCATGTTCCCAAGGAGTTCAATGAAGGTGTTGAAGAGAGCACCGATTATGTCAAATTAGACACCAAATCAGTTATCAATCAGTACTTTTAAATGTCATTTCAACAATATTAAAGTATATTAGAACCAAACATTTTCTTTTGTCTGAATGAGTGTTAATGGGAATTTAGCCTGAAGGACTCTGAACAGTTTGTGTCTGGTATGATTTTAGTTCAGGACTGGTTCCTACGGTTCCATACGGATTTAAGGTTCTGCAACAGCTTCAACCAATCAGCAGAGAGAAACATTTTAGATATAAAGCTCAGATATCGATGGATCAAAGGATTCTGGTTGCTTTCAAAACTTTTGGTGCAAAGGGTCTTTATTTTTTGGGTCAAATGCAAATTTTTGTTGACAAAAACATTCAAAATTTGGTGAATTATGGCCAAGTTCTTTTGACTTGTTTGTAAATTTATTAGCATTTCAACACATTTTCACATTTCTTGCATATTCAGAAGTTTGATTAATTTTTATGATTCAATACAAAACTGTAAATTAACGATCTTAATTAAAAATCAAAATAAGTGTTTTTCCACCTAAAGACTCATCAGTCAAACTTTTTCCCACTTGATTCACTATTTGCAAAATCAAAAAATTTGGTCAAAAATGTTTAAAAAACGTATTAAAAAGTGTGCTGATGTCATTTTGCTGCATTGTCATCAATCTACAGACACAAATGACATTATTTAACCTAATTAACATTCACACATAAGCAGAAACAGGAGTCTGAATTTTAATCCTGGAACATTTTTTGTTTTTAATTTATTTAAATCATTTAATGATTGTGCTGTTTAATACGGAAGAGGATTAGGGCCACTGAAGAAAAAAATAAAGAATTCTGACTTTAATCTCAGAATTTTGAGATCAAAGTCAGAATTTTGAGATTAAAGTCAGAATTCTGAGATTAAAGTCAGAATTCTGACTTGAGATTAAAGTCAGAATTCTTTATCTTTTTCTTCAGTGGCCCTAATCTTCTCATAGTTTAAAAAGGAAAACCTTTATAAGAGTAAAAAAAAATGAAGAAAACAGTTCAAATAGTCTGTATTTGTTAAGTCACAACTACTTTGCTCAAATCTGCTCGAGCCGTTGAGACCACACTTGGCAGGCTTCTGGCTAAAAGCTGTTAGCATAAACACTTATCCAGGAAACAACTCGGTGTGCTGTTGCCATGCGCAGCGGGGAAGGAAACAGGAAGCCTTGCTCTCATAGGCTAGTTTGTTAGCCAATCAGAGTCTAGCAAATTAGCATAATGAATATGAAGTTGGAGCGGAAGCCAGGTAAATCTTCACACAGAAAGATTGACAGGTCTGTTAATCAGTGTTTCCTAACGTTTTTTAGATATAAAAGGTTTCATATTACAGGTTAATACTACAGCAATAAGGGCTTTTTTTTGTGGGGATGAGAGTAGGGGCTGGAATGAAGATGAGGATTGAGTAGGGGTGGAAATTATTTATTTTTAAAGATGTTTTGTGAAAAAATATTTTTCAATTTTTCTGTGGGAGTTTTAGTTTTTGCTTATGTTTTGGGGGAGTTTTACACCTTTTTTTATTTTTGTTGTTGTTTTTTTTTTTTTTTTTTTTTAATGAATTATTGTAGAACAGGACATTTCAATTTGCCCGGAAGTCTTCTGCTATAGGGAGCCACAGTCTCCTCCCCTTCCGGTCGGCCCATGGGTCCCCTGAACGAAAAAATAATGAATGTAAGTCAATGAAGCGATAAAAGTTATTTTCTGGTCCACTTTGTCTTACGCCCTGAATCACACATATGCTGTACTGCAATTTAAATGATAAATAATGATGTACGTTTTGACGGGGTCTGTCAAGTGGATTCGGATTTATTTATTTTTAAAATTTCATAATTAAAATGACTACAACTGGAAAGTCGAACATATGACGTCATGGTAGAATCTCCCGAGTCACCCTGCTGCCTTTTCCCTCTTTTTTATGCGACAATGCCGGTGTGTTTTGTACCTGGATATCACCACAAAAATAGTGGTTTAATGCTCCTTCCTTCGTCCTGATAGAAGGAGGTGAAGCTCGCTAAACTCACCGCCATTGTTCCTATTCTGATTCTTCTTCTGAGCGGTATGGTGACGTCAATTTTATGAGACAAGTGGTTGTAGTCTACTATGTGTCTTCACACAAAATATAAAATAACTTTTGCCGCGTGTCGAAAATGATCGCTTTCTCTGCATCAAAACTCTTTACAACTCACGGACATCACATGTTCAAGCCATAGTGCATTTCAAACTGGATCAGAAAATAACTTTTATCGCTCCATTGACTTCCATTCATTATTTTTTCATCTAGGGGACCCATGGACCGGAAGTAGAAGGGCGTGAATGTGGCTCCCCATATGGAGAATGTAAGAAATGTTTCTGGACTGTGTGTGTGTGTGGGGGGGGGGACCGGAGCGCCCGGAGTAAACCCACTCAGACACAGGAAAGTCTGGAGTAAAGATGATTCTGGGGTGATAGTTACTCCACTGTGCCGCCCGTTTTTTGTGATAAATACTTTAGGGAATTATTTTATAAATGTCTTGTTCTGGATGGAGATGATGATGGTTATTTTGGGGAATTTTTTTTAACACCTTTTTTTATTTTAGTTTTTTTTTTTTTTTTAAATGAATTATTGTAGAACAGGACATTTCAATTTGCCCAGAAATCTTCTGCTATATGGAGAATGTAAGAAATGTTTCTGGACTGTGTGGGTGGTGGGGGGGGGGACCGGAGCGCCCGGAGTAAACCCACTCAGACACAGAAAAGTCTGGAGTAAAGATGATTCTGAGGTGATAGTTACTCCACTGTGCCGCCCGTTTTTTGTGATGAATACTTTAGGGAATTATTTTGTAAATGTCTTGTTCTGGATGGAGATGATGGTTATTTCTCACATCCCTGGTTGCAGCAGATTGATGTTGGTTACTACTTATAGATCATGTCTTTATCTGGCACTGTTTGGTCTTTTTGAAGCAAAAAATTCTATTCCAGCAGGAAGGCTTCTTTTGTGGTTCTGAGGTCGGTTCTTCATGGATCTCATTCACCTCCACAGGATCAGAGTCTGAGATGGCTTCTTCTTTTGCTGTTTCCTCCATCTCAGCTGAGAGCTTGTCATATAGTTCAACCTGCTCTTGGAGCTGAATCCTAAGTTGTTCCAGCTCTGATATGAACATTTTCTCTTTGTCAGAGAATGTTTCTTGAGCAGTTGAAAGCTCCTCAGATATATCCTGATACAAGGTGTTCTTCTCAGCCTCCAGGAATGTAATCATTTCCTGGTATTCGATTTCAATCTGAGAACGAGACATTTTCTCCTCGTTAAATTCCTCCTCAAGTTTCAGACAGCTGGCTTTGAGAGCTTCAAATGATTTTCTGACCTCCTCCAGATCTGCCATTAAATGGACATTTTCCAGCTCTGTTTTTTGGATATTCACTGTTTGTTCCTCCATTTTTTTATTAAGGTCTTGGTTCTGAGCTTTCAGATTATGAATCATCGTCTGATGTGTCTTGTTTTCGTCAGAGTGAACTGTTCTCTCTCTGTGCAGCTCATCTTCCAAAGTTCTTGCTTCTTTTATTAAAGTTAAAACGTCCATCTCACCGTTTGCTCGTAGACTTTCAAGAGACGTTAGGAACTCCTCCAGGTCTGTCTTTAGAAGGATCGTCTCCTGTTCAGTGAGTTGAAGTCTTCCTGCTAGTTCGTCCATATTTTCATGAAGATCTTGATTCTGAGCCTTCAGATTGTGAATCATCTGCTGATGATTCTCTTCCCTCTGAGAGTGATCTGCTCTCTCATTGTCCAGATCTTCTTCCAAAGTTTCTACTCGTGCTTTTAAAGTAAAAACATCCATCTCATTGTTTGCTCGCAGAGTTTCAAATGAGATTTGGAGCTTCTCCAGCTCTGTCTTTAACAGGATCTTCTCCTGTTCATTCATTTGAAGCGTTGCTGATAATTCCTCAATATTTTGATGAAGATCTTGATTCTCACACTTCAGATTGTGAATCATCTCCAGATGATTCTCCTCTCTTTCTGAGTGAGCTGCTCTTTCATTGTGCAGATCTTCTTCCAAAGTTTTAACTTCTTGTATTAAAGTTAAAACGTCCATCTCACTGTCTGCTCGTAGACTTTCAAGAGACGTTAGGAACTTCTCCAGGTCTGACTTCAGAAGGATCTTCTCCTGTTCATTGAAATGAAGTCTTTCTGATAGTTCATCAATATGTTGATGAAGAGCTTGACTTTCACCTTTTAGATAGTGAATCATCTCCAGATGATTCTGCTCTCTCTGCGAGTGAGCTGCTTTCTCTTCATGCAGCTCTGCTTCAAAAGCCTTTACTTCCGTTTTTAAAGTACAAAGTTCAATGTTGCTGTTTGCTCGCAGATTTTTTAAAGATATCTGAAGCTTCTCCAGCTCCGTCTTCAACAGGATCTTCTCCTGTTCTGTGGTTTGGAGTTTGGCTGATTGTTTAGCCACAATTTCTTTGAGATTCTGATTCTCAATCTTCTCCAGGTCGGCCTTCAAAATTATATTTTCGTTTTCTATTATTTGAAGCCTGTCAAATAATTTGTCCACAGTTTGATGGAGATCTTCATTCTCACTTTTCATATGCTGAAATATCTCCTGATTAGCTTCTTCTTTTAGAGAGTGAGCTGCTTTCGGGCTGTGCAGCTCATTTTTCAAAGTCTTTATTTGGTATTGTAAAATAAAGATTTCCACCTCGCAGTTGGTTTGCAGAGTTTTAAATGACATATGGAGCTTCTCCAGTGCCGTCTTTAATAGCATCTTCTCCTGTTGAAGCATTGTAGATAGTTCCTCCACATTTTCATGAAGATTTTGATTCTCACCTTTTAGATTGTGAATCATCGCCTGGTGATTTTTCTCTCTCTGTGAGTTGGCTGCTTTTTCATTGAGCAGATCTTCTTCCAAAGTCTTTACTTTTGTTTTTAAAGTAAAAACCTCTGTCTGACTCTTCACTTTAAAATCTTCAAAGGACATTTGGACCTTCTCCAGGTCGGCCTTTAAAAGATTTTTTTCTTGTTCAGTTACAATCAGCTGATTTTGATTCTGAGCCTTCAGATCATTAATCATCTCCTGGTGATTCTTTTCTCTCTTAGAGTGAGCTGTTCTCGCATTGTCCAGATCTTCTTCCAAAATTTTTACTTGGGCTTTTAATTTAAAAGCGTCTGCCTCACTATTTGCTCGCACAGTTTCAAAAGAGATTTGGAGTTTCTCCAGCTCTGTCTTTAACAGGATCTTCTCCTGTTCATTCAATTGAAGCGTGGCTGATAGTTCCTCCATATTTTTGTGAAGATCTTGATTTTCTCCTTTTAGATTGTGAACTTGGGTTTTTAAAGTACAGTGTTCAACCTCACTGTTTGCTAAAGAGATTTGGAGTTTCTCCAGCTCCGTCTTCAACAGGATTTTCTCCTGTTCTGTGGTTTGGAGGTTGGCTGATTGTTTGTCCACAGTCTGATGGAGATCTTCATTCTGAGTTTTGATATACTCCAATATCTCCTGATTAGCTTGTTCTTTTTGAGAGTGAGCTGCTTTCTCTCTGTGCAGCTCATCTTCCAACGTTTTTACTTCTTGTTTTAAAGTAAAAACTTCAGTCTCATTCTTCACTTTAAAATCTTCAAAGGACATTTGGACCTTCTCCAGGTCGGCCTTTAAAAGATTTTTTTCTTCTTCAGTCACAATCAGCTGATTTTGATTCCGAGCCTTCAGATCATTAATCATCTCCTGGTGATTCTTTTCTCTCCGAGAGTGAGATGTTCTCTTGTTGTCCAGATCTTCTTCCAAAGTTTTTATTTGTGCTTTTAATTTAAAAACTTCTGTCTCACTATTTACTTGCAGAGTTTTAAAAGAGATTTTGAGTTTCTCCAGCTCTGTCTTTAACAGGATTGTCTCCTGTTCTGTGGTTTGTGGGTTGGCTGATTGTTTAGCCTCAGCTTTCTTGTGTTTGCGTTTGTGCTCTTTTTCCTCCTTCTCCTCCATTTTCAAATATTTTTCCAAATAAAAAATCGTCTCCCGATGATTATTGTCTGTCGTATAGTGAGCTTTTCTTTCTTCATCCAGCTGTTTTCTTAAGGCTGAAAGTTCTTTCTCACTCTCCAACTTTAATTGTTCAGGTGTTTTTTGGACCTTTTTAAGCTCTGCCTGCAGATGTTGGACTTTTTCCTGCAGATGTTTGATATGCTGCTCTTCCGGCATCCTGTGCAGACGCTCCTGTTTCTCAGCCATGTTTAAATGCAGGGTTTCACACTCCTTTCTCAGCTGCAGGATTAGCTTTTGGTACTGCTGCATTTGTTTTTCGTAAGCCTTGATATCTTTGCTTGCAGAAGGTTCCTTCTCTGATGTTTCAGCCTTGTGAGCTGCTGAAGCCCTCTGTTTAGATTTTGAATTTTGCTTATTAGATGAAGCCTTAAGGAGTTTAATTTCCTCCTCGAGATCCTTGTTTTTCTGAGTCTCTACCCATAATTTAAATTCACAATCAATATATGAGGAATTCAGCTGTTCCAATTCTTTTCGAAAATCCCTCTTCTTGAAAACTACCTGTTTGGTTGACATTTTCTAAAAATAAGCTCTTGCTTTGAATTGATAAATAAAATAGCAACTAAATTGCAACGTCAAACGTTGTCCGTCAAGTGATGTGAGCTAATGATAGAGCCGGGTTTTATAGTAGCTGTGATGTCATAGTTTGATGTTCTATTTACCTTTGAAGTCACATGTTGAGAGAGAGAGAGAGAGAGAGAGAAGGGGAGAGAGAAGGAGAGAGAGAGAGAGAAAGAGAGAGAGAGAGAGAGAGAGAAGGGGAGAGAGAAGGAGAGAGAGAGAGAGAACTAGACACATGAGAAGTGGAGAATCAGGAGGAAATCATGTTTTACAAAGCAATTTCTGTCTTTCAGAAATTATTTCTACAATCTTCTCAGTATATGAATGTATACATGAGTGTTTTTAACTCTAAATACATGTAATTAAAAAAATTAAATGTTTCTTATTTGCTGCCACATCATGTTTTTGATAGGGAGGGTGGCGCTCTAGCGCCCTCTATTGGCCAGCCGCCACTGGTTTCTCCTGACTAAAGTTATTACCATAGACATCAATAGACCCCGCATTCAACGCTGCCGGCCGCTTGGCTGACGTGCCGATACGGCGGCCATCTTGGGGCAGACCAGCAGCTCAGACAGTCGCTGTTAAAGTGAGTCGGAGGCACTTGAGACCTTATTCTTAAAATACGTAAAACAGGTCTGATCATAATAAAATTTCACAAAAAGCACTTACATGCCTCAACTATTTAACTGGGGAAAAAAGTGTGATGACCTCTTTATTTTGATTCCAAATATTTGAGACCAAACAATTTAATTTAACAATTTAAACGGTGTCAAACGTCATGTACACATACATAAAACTCATCCTTATCAAACACCCACACATACATTACATTATATTATATATATATATAAACATAAATAAACACATATACACATAAATTTTTCTCATAAAGAACATAGTAATTTAAACATTAACCAGAAGGATGGGACTAAAAACCTGTAAATTATTCAACTCAAGCCAACAGAGCAAAATGACACATACTTTTTGGAGAGAAGATGGAAAGTCAAAGACAGATGGTATGACATTAAGTCTAAGATGAACAATCTGTCCTGTCCTGTCAAAGTCCTCTGTCTTGAAGTGCTCACTGCACAGCATAGATCTGTCAGTTGCAACAAAACCTTCTTGTCGCACAGCCAGCTCCCATTGTTTTCTTAGAACAATATCTTTGGGAAACCTACAGTGAAAAAAGTCCAAATAGATTCATTTCAAATAGTTGCTACATATGATAACACCCCATCTCCATAGTACTCGCTTAAATATCTTTGGGGCTTCTTGAGAGGCATTTAATCAAGAAACTGATATCAATAGAACTTCAAATCACTACATAAACACTTAATTTAGACCGACAGGTCAGGTGGGAAAGTATTTATACAGGTGAAAAAGTTACTTTGTTCTGACACATGAATTATTTTAAACTTGGAATTTGATTAATTTTAACAAGTGCAGCTTATCCTCAGCACTAGATAATGCAAGTAAACTATATGTGTTTTTAATCATTTTCAAAATTGTGAACAAGCAGTATAGTAAGTACCATATTAAACCTCACCTGTGTGATTTAGTGGCTATTATTTACTGTTAGTCTGTAATCCACAATGATGCTTCATTGACACTTCATTAACTTTAATAAATAACAAAAAGCGAGGTGCAGGTGCCGGGTTAAAGCAGGTTTAGAAATCTGGCCAGCCACTTGTAATGAGTGAAAACAATGGATGTATCATCCATGGTGAGAACTGTTAGCTTCTTTGCTCTAACTCTATTTACACTCCATCCGCGTACTGTCTCTGACGGCAGCCTGGTCTGACCCAAGATGGCCGCCCTATCGGCACGCCTCTCAGCCGCGGATTTGGGGGGCCTATTGATGTCTATGGTTATTACCCTCGCTACATGAACGCATCCTCCAGCCTGATGAGGTCAACCAGCGCCGGCGCTCCGCACACGCGCATCACGCGCTGCGCGTAGGGCACCAAGCTGGCAGGGGGGCACCAGTGAGCTTACGGAAAAAAAGTATTTAATAAAGACAGATTTAGAATTTAAAAAAAATGTGCAAAGCAAGTTGATAATACGTATTACAAGAAGAAAAGAGATGGACCTCCGTCTCCTCTCTCGTCGCGCGCACCGAACCCCCCAAAGAGGAAAAAGAGAAAAACAGCGGGATCATCGTTTGAAGGTAAGACCTGTTAATCTTGTAATATTGTTATCTTTTCCAAAAGGTGTGGTCATGTTCAGACTAGGTCACCTGGCCTAGCTTAAATTTTGACTTGCTATATTTCTCTTAATTAATCTGTTTTAGCCAAATGTTGCTGAGTTTGGTAAGCATGCTGTCTTTCAGGACATTTGGTGTCCACCTATTGGGTGTTCATATAGCAGATGTGAGAGAGGCTGAGAGGGGGACAAACTCAGATGTTCTGAAGAGTTTGAAGATTTTTTATTTTGTTTTAATAAGTTCCTCTTAAAAAATCTTCCTCAAGTAAAACAAAGTTTCCTCTGTGAGATCAGATGCTGTTTTGAAACAGAAATAAACAAATAAATCATATTTGTCCACCCAAATACTTAAATAAATATCACAAAAACAGAAAACACACTGTCAAGGTTTTTTGTCAATAATTATGAGTTAACTATGGACATGATTTATCAAGATTATATATGTGGCCTATTTGTAACTGAGATTTAATATGCAAAATTAGACAAACCTTCATCAAATGAGGTATTTGCTGATATTTCTGAAACATTTACAGGCCAAGGGAAACATCTACTGCTGATGGTATAATTTAAAGAGAAAAAAAGTCCATTATGCTAATCTCCTCCCTTCATATTAAGAATTTTCTAGTTGTGTTTAAAATGTTTATATTGTGCCTCTCTCTAGTTCTTAATAAAGGTTAACTAGTTTTGAATTTAATCACATCACATGTCAGTGATATAAGCCAACATAAACCTATAAATAATGTATTGCAGTATTTTTTTTTACCATGGTTTAAAACTTTATCTCATTAGAATGAATATGACACATTTTCTTTTTGTGTTTGAATACAGGCTGAATGTACAAGTACATGCAAGGAGGAACTCAAGCCAAAAGTTCAGATCAACCATCCACCAGAAGTTTAACGCCGGGCTCATACCGCCTACGGAACGGCTTCGGTCCGGATTCAGTGTGGTTTTTCCGCAAGCTACCACTCACATCTGCTCCAGACAGGGAGTGCGGCCAGCTCCGGTGCTGGGTGCGGAAACGTCACTCGCGAGAACAGAAGTTCACGTGGGTTATCGTTTTGTCAGGACTTCACACGAGAACACGTCCATTATTTAGCAAATGTGTGAAAATGTGTTGTGCTGCAGGCTTTCGGGACCCTGTGTCACCGGGTGTGATGTAATGTTTACATTTCCTATTAGCGCGTGTGCTGTCTAAAAAGAAGAGTCAAGTTACAATTGTTTGTACACTCGTTTATTTTGAAAAAACACCGGATATTCAAGCCACACTTCCTGTATAGTTCGTCAGATTTCATCAAACTTGACGCGGATCCTCTCCGGCGTCCGGAACAAATAGAACCTTTTCGGATTCTTTCCGTAGTGCCGTACAGCCCCCGTTACCGGACCCGCACCGCGCGGAGCTACTGTGAGCCTTCAAAAGGGATTTTAATCTAACGGAATACCTGCGAGGTCCGCACCGGACCGGATCTGGATGCAGTGTGAGCCCGGGGTAAGAGCTCAAGATAAGTCACCAGCCATCAGGTCTGTACCTTCTGCAACAGCACCCAGCCCTGACCAGGAATTACAAAGTGTACTTCCTGTGTTGAGTATGTTATATTATGTAAATATTAAGCAGTTTTTGCATTCAAGAGACATTCCTAAGAATTGTAATTTTGGAATTAAAGAAAAGCGCTTGCACATACTGTGGTATTGTGATTTTTGTTGCAGGGGGGGGTACCACAGAGCCTTTGTGCTTAGGACACCAAAATGGCTAGCAACGGCCCTGAGGTCAACCATGGTCGGATCTGTCATTCTACATCTGCACACATTTTTACCTCCGCCAAGGAGGGAATGTTTTCATCAGGGTCTGTCTGTCTGTTAGCAGGATAACTCAAAAACTAAAAGATGGATTTTGATGAAATTTTCAGGAAAGGTCAGAAATGACCCAAGGAAGAATTGATTAGATTTTGGTGGTGATCCGGATTACCGTCTGGATCCAGGAATTTTTTTAAGGATACGGACATAGCACTTTCTACAATATGTCCACTTGGTACAATTATGTTATGTAAAAACTAACTATTTACCTACCATTTTGTTTTTTATATATAAAAAAAAAACAACTCAGGGCTTTTTATTTATTTTCAGGACTTGGACATGCAGGACATGATTCTGCTTTTTGTCCTTTTTCAAAATGATGATGTGTTTAAATAGATTTTCGAGCAGAAAACAGATTAAACTGACATGATTTTAGAGAACTGAGCACAACTCAGTCCAACACACTTCATCGTACATACATGTTGATGAATCCTTCACTGCATGTTATATGTTTAAACCTCAGATCCACCGTGTTTCAGTCTTATTAAAATAAAGTCCTTCTGTGCAAAAACAGATGGAGACAGTGCAGCTGGCGGGATTAGTAATGACTGAAAATAACAAGAAACAGCTCTGAGGTAACTTGTAGTACGTAAACCTAAAAAACCATCACCTTCCTAAAAATTTAACAAACACAACAGAAACAAAATGAGGATCAACTTTGGAACTGGCAACGCAACAGACTTACATTATAGACTATAACTTGTTTGATATTTGTTTTAGTCTGTTAGCTTTATTTGCTAAAGTTTGTAATGATCGAAAAACAAAAACTGGTTTAAATATTTCCATGAATAAATCAGTTCAGTGTCTTAAGCAACATTCCTGGGCTTTTACCTGGGTAAACAAAACATTCATTGTTGTTGCTGTCGTTCAGGAACAGGAACTCAAGTCAGTTTCATTTTAGTTAACAGGCAACAAAAACCGTATATCACAGCTATTAGTTTGTCCAAGTGAAACCAAGCCCTCTGATGGACGCCATAAAGTGTGTGGTCGTTGGGGATCAGTAAGTTAATTTATATTTTTATTACTTGAATCTCTGCTGGTTTATAAACTGCCACATTTTTAACAAATTAAAGTTGTATTTGTAGGATTGACATAGTCTGTAACATCTGTCAAGCAGCTAACAAGATGGAGTTTCTTTTTGTGATCAGTGTTTTAGGTCATGTCTGTATTCTAGTTTTCAGGTCTCGTTCAGTTGTTGTTCTTTCTCTTACATACTTTGTTATTGCTTAAAGGTGCAATATGTAAGAATTTTACAGTGAAATACTCAAACAACAGTCAGTTTTTTCTACATGAACTGTGGGGAAGACAAGGTCTAATTCTTGCATATTGCACTTTTAAGTTTCTGTTTGATTCTGTTGATGCTCTCATAGATTTGGTTTTCCTCGTCTTGGTTCTCTTAGATTCTTTCTTGTATTTCGAGTTAGTCACATGTCTGGCCCGTCTTCATTTTTCCTGCCAGAAGCACTTGCAGTGTAATCATGTTGTTCTCCTGCAGCACTCAGTTTCATTACTGCACCTGTTCTCACCTAATTCCACTCATCGGATTATTTCCCTATAAAAGTTCTTCTTAGTTTCAGCCTCACTGCCACATTGCTGGTTTGCCTTGGTTCTACATCTCAGCCCCATTGATCACATCTTGTCATGATCTGCTTTTGGATCATAGAGTGTACCGACCCTGTTTTTTGATTCACCGACCGTGTCTGCCCCTTTTGGATTCAAGGATTGAGCCTTTTTTAGTTCTTTTCTAGTTTTAGTTCTCTAGTTAGTTTTGTAGTTCCTAGAATTTCTAAAAGTAGAATGGGAGGAAGAGCTTTTAGTTATCAGGCTCCTCTCCTGTGGAACCAGCTTCCACTTTTTATCCGTGAGGCAGAAACCTTGTGTAGTTTTAAGAATAGACTTAAAACTTTCCTTTTTACACAATCCTATAGTCAGGGTTAGCTTGGGTTCTCCTGAGCTTTCCCTTTAGTTATGCTGCTATAGGTTTAGACTGCCGGAGGACATACTGACCACATTTCTTCACTCTGCTGTCTTTCTTTACTCTGGCTGCCTCTGAGGAGGGTGTATCTCACATAAACAAACAATGAAATATTCCCACTAGAGCCATCAAATTGTTATTGCTTTGATTGTTACTGCTGCCATTAACTGTTTCTCTGTTTATTTTTCTATAGACATGACGACTGGCCAAAATCCATCTGTGTTTGTCTCTTTCCTGTCAGCTCAGACCCCAGTCGGCTAAGGCAGAAGGCCGCCCATCCTGAGCCGGGTTCTGCTAGAGGTTTCTTCCTGTTAAAAGGGAGTCGTTCCTTTCCACTGTCGCCAATTGTGCTGCTCAGGATGGGGGATTGTGCTGAAATAACAATTCAGCCCAATCGGCTGGTTCCTTAGATAGAAAATGTTTTATTATTAATTGGTTGATTTTTCTGTGAAGTGCCTTGAAATGACTTTGTCATGAACTGGTGCTTTATAAATAAATAAACTTGAAACTTGAAACTTTTTGGGTTTCTGGATTATGACCTGTTTTGTTGCGCTGACCATGTCTCCCCCTTGTCAATGTAATTCAAGTCTGTTAAGTTTTGCACCACTGCTTGTTCATTGATTTGGATTTAAATGGATTTTCTGTTTTTGGCTCATTTTAAACTAATCCTCTCTGCTCTGCCCCAGAGGAGGATCTCATCATTGCCCTGTCTATGTTTGTTTACCACTAAATAAACATTTTGAAACCGCCTTATGACTCATGCTTATGCACTCGAGTCCAGCCGAAACCAAAGCATTACACACATCTGCCCATCTGTACCTGTAATCACCCATCGGGTCTTCATCCAGGAATCAACCCAGTATTTATTGTGACAAATACTTTGCCTTTGTCTTCTTTGTTTACCAGATTTTTCTGCTCCGGTATCGGACTCCTGTTTACACTTAATCAGTTTGGCCATTTCTCTCCTACCGAACCTTTTTGTCATGTTACCACAATTAAGGTAACCAAGTAGTTTTAGGTCTGTGGAGTTGGTGTTTAGACCTCCACACTTTTACTACAAATGTAACAACTTATCTTCTCCAAGTTACGGGGAATTTGGTAAGAAATCGTGTGAAATGTACTCAGAAAGAGAAAAGTGTATTATGATATACTGCCTACAGTTCCCATAATTATTCTCTCATGTATGTTCTCAGGGCTGTGGGTAAAACATGCCTGATCAGGAGCTACACCACAGGGGCCTTTCCTGAAAATCTCACCCCCACAGTGTAAGTTGCAGCCAACACAAAATCAAACTAAATCAGTTTGATTGAAAAGCTAATTTTGACTTTTTTTTGGCAGTTTTGACAACTACTCAGCCAGTGTGGTGGTGGAGGGGAAAACTGTGAATCTGGGCCTGTGGGACATGGGAGGATGCAAAGCGCATGACAGACTTCGATCCCTGTCCTACCCAGACACGGTACCTGTTTGTGTGCACACTTATAAACAAGTTGCTCTTCTTTGTCTGCTGTCTTGTCTTTAGGTTATTCTCTGGGTTTTGAAGCTCAAAATAGGCTTAGTCACAATGACACATATGAACTGCTACAAACGCGCTACAGTAATAATGAGTTTTGAACCGTTTCCTGCGGCCTCCTTAATGCAGCCTTATAAGAATCTAGTGTTTGAGGCGCGTTCAGGTTGATGGTCTGGTCCAAGATTTTCCATGAATGCGTCACACAAACCCTCTGAGTAGGAACGCCAGTCGAATGCCTTTGAAACAACCTGATGATCACGGATTATTTACTTTATTATTTACTTCTAATATTGCAGTGAACTGCATGTTTTTACAAGGACATAAAATAGACCACAATTAAAAGTTTCCAGAAAATGACACATACTTTTTATTATTCATGATGCAACAGCTCAGCAAAAGTGTTTCAGTCCCTTGTGACTCGTGGTCCAGCTCATGGAACAGAATCTGGTTCTGGATCCAGTCCTGCACCCACCAGCATGGTCGTCTTCTCTCCAGGTCCTCACAAACAGCAGCTACAGCTGGTAGATCGTCTCTATTCTCCAGCTGCAGGAATTTAGAAGCTTTTCCACATTTTTCTGAGCAGATGTGATGATCAACACAGAATTTTGGAGATTCTGGACTTCCACCTTGTAAATTCATGACAAAACAGCTGAAAGATCTTTATAACATCAATTTGAAACTGCTCTCAGTTGTGCATGGGGTACTTTTCGTGCATGTTACGACAATAATTTTCGTAAGATAGTTGTCAGCAGACCGGAGGAAGGTTCCAACACACCACGAGAACTTTGCAACCAGCGTGTGATAGAAAACCACCTCATTCTCAAGAATTCATAAGTTACTCATGCAGCAGCCATAACAACTTCCTGTAGCAAACAGTGCACGCCTCCACCAATGTTTATGAACTCCAGATTTATATGGGAGATTCATACGAGTCATTGTTTGTATGACCACTGTAAATAAAGCTTTACCTTCAGAGCATCTATACACTGTCTGGAGGAACGTTAATGACGAGAAATACGGCTCTTATTTTCTCTGACTGTCCTTTAAACAATCTGTCTGTTTCATCACCTTGTTTTCAATAATGCAAACATATAACAACTTGTAAATCTGTAATAAAAATATAGGTTAATATTATTTATTCTTTCATTTTAAAGGGACTTAAGGCAAGATTTGTGAAAAACTACACATGCATTTCCAGTTTATTCAATGCTAATGGGTCATGAAGCATTAAAAACCCAAAATAACGAGGCCATCCGCATATATGTCTGTTGCCTTGGAAACGCTGTGTGCCACATAATGCGCTGCAGTTCAACATCCGAATTTCCCGCGCAGTTGTAGGGATGTGACGTAAATTGACGCTGCATGCGCGTTGCCGACAGCTCTTGAACAAGAAGAACATGGCCGCCGTGAACTTGGATTTAAACACTGAAGGTATACTTATGGATGTTTCTGCAGCCAGCTAACGACCTGCATCCACTCTCACCCCCCAAAAAAGTGGCACCACGAAGAAAAAAAAGACTTTATCAGCGGCATCTCGTGAGTCTAACAAAAAATATGACCGAAGCCGGGCAGGCACCCGCATAAATATTGGATATGCGTTCGGTTCATGGAGGGAACTTCAGCTGCATTTGGGAGTGAAAACGGATGCTGACATGGCTCATTTCCTTGTGACCAGGTGAGAAAACATTATAGGTCGTGTTTAGAGCCTGATACAGTATGAAAATGATGAGATCAAATCAAATAACAGAGTGGAGAGACCTGACGTGAAGTATGTTAGCCTCCCCGGTGCAGTGCTGTGAAGACGAACAGTCTGTAAAGTGTCTGTGCGCGCTCCCGTGCCGGCTTGGCTGGTGGCTGCAGTTAGCCACAGCGCCTGTCGCGGCAGCACTGAGTCAGATTTTGTAAAGCTGCCTTAAGTTCCTTTAATTACTCTACACTAAGTAACTTTAGTCCCAGAGTTGGTCAAATCTTTGTCTTTTCTTCTTGTCAGGATGTGTTCCTGATCTGTTTTTCGCTTGTTGATGCAGAGTCTTTCCTAAATATCGATAAGGTGAGAACAGCCAGTTAAATGTTTAGATCAGCCCGACTTGAGTTGTGACACATCTCAAACCTCTGTACTCCTCCTGCAGTGGTACAAGGAGGTGAGACTCTGTTGTCCCAAGACACCTATAATCCTGGTGGGGACTAAACTGGACCAGAGAAGAGAGAAACCAGTCGAAAGGCTCCAGAATCAAGTTCTCTCTTACATCAAAAATTCTCAGGGTTTGGCCTGTGCTAACAAAATAGGTCAGTAGTAGCTTCTAATGGTGCGTTCACACCGGCCACTTTGTCAACGTCAAGCAACGCTGATAACGCTCCAAATTTGACGTTTGAAGTTGAAGCTCATAACGCCTGCCAGTCAGAGCGCATAGGCGTTAAAGCTCGTAAAGCCTGACTGAAAAAGAGCGCGAAGGCGGGGCTTCCTTTGTTATCGGATGTTCAGAGCTATGGCGGATCATATTGAGACAGTGGCTTGGACTTATTTACTTCATAGATCTAGACAACGTCGACGTCGGGTGCATCAGCGCCGTTTGTGGATACACCCCATTCTTCAAATGCGTTCTGAGTTTGGTGAGTTTAACCATTTGCTCCAGGAGCTATGTTTGGATGAGGTTAATTTATCTTCCATTTTGGCTGATCCCGCTTCTTTCCGGCTACGTGCTGTGACGTCTTACGTCACTACGATGAGACGCTCTGATTGGTTGACATGCCGCTTCAAGAGCGTTATCAACGTCAAAAGTTCAGCTAGCTGAACTTTGAGCTTTTCTAGCTTTTCAAGCGTCAACGCCTGAAACGCTAGAAAAGCTCATAACGCTCACAAAGCGCCGCAGAGCCGTTGACGTCTATCTGACGCCCGTCCACCATAGACTTTACATATAAACTTATGAAGTTGATGGTTGGGCCGATGTGAACGCACCATAAGATATTCAAGACATTTTTCTAACTATGTCAAAAATATTCAAGTGAATTGGGGTGTTTTGGGTACTTTAAAAACGTACACTATTTGTAACTTTTACAAAACTTACGAGTGTTTAAAAAAGGATTTTTATATCGACACTGACATGTGAGGAGTTTTGGGAACATTTTTAATTGTACTCATCAAGGCTACAATGTTCATTTCATCTGCTGTCATAAAGAAGTTACTGATTGAAGGATGTTGGAAGTTAATATTTCATTTGAACGTCAAACATTTTATGTAATTTGGAGGGGAAAACTCAACACATTTGTTGTGTATTATAATAAAATGATAATAAATAAATGTTGATTGACTGTTAAATGTTTTACTTTATTTTGGTAACTAGGTGCAGTGAAATATCTGGAGTGCTCAGCATTGACGCAGAGTGGCCTTGGGACGGTGTTTGATGAAGCTATCAAGGCTGTCCTGTTAACTCAACCCACTAAACAAAAGAAGAAGAAATGCAACATATTATAGTGGAGATTCACAGTAACTTTAAAACACGGTTGCTGTCCAAAATAAAAAAATGTCCATGAGAATGTTTTTATCCTGCATCCTTACTGACATCAACTACTTTCATAAAACCCTTTCAAACAGCAGCTGTGATGTCTTGTTCCCCTAGTGGTGTCATGTGAAAAGATCAAGATGGGACGGGGGAGTTAAAGTTGACAGAGGTAGTCACAGAGCCTTGTTAGCTTGTAGGAATAAAGATGGCGGCAGCAGATTTAGCAGTGCATTAAAACCAACAGCCCTGCTGTCACTGGTTCAGTGAGGTCGCCTTCAAGTGTTAATGTGGGACTCAATCAGTGTGACTGATCCATGTGTGAAAAAACAAAGATGGCTAATGGTTTTGGGCTTATTGTAGAACCACTGCATGAAGGAAGCTGTACAAGCTGCTGGATTGACTTTCATCTGAATGGAATTTAAAGATTAAAGCAGTCACTAAGGGCTCTTTAAAAACATTTTAAACCTGTTACCTCGTACTGAAATGTTGCCTCTGTTTTGCACATTTTGTATCATTTTTTGCACAAATTAAACTATCTTTAGAGTTATTCTTAATTATTTTGTCATACTTTTAAATCATATTGCTGCAGTTTTTGTTTTTGCACTGTTTAATGATCGACTGATGCCCTTCTAGAACTCGCTTTTTGTGTTTTACTAACATAAATTCATCCACTTCAGAGATTGGGTGAGTTAATTGCTATTTGTCACCAGAATTATTTGTGTAGCAATTTATACAATCTTTTATTTTATTATTTTTCTACAAATCCAATTCCAAAAATGTTGGGCCACTGAGTAGAGATAAAAACTGAATACAATGATTTGCAAATGCCAATCACCAATCTCAAACCTTTATATTATTCCCAGCACAACATAAACAACATGTCAAATGTTGAAACAGACACATTTTACAATTTCATGGAAAATTTGAGCTCATTTTGAAATCAATGGCTGCAACACCTCTCAAAACGTTGGAACAAACAGCATGATGATGCGACTACTAATCAGTTATTTTGAGATTACAAATTTAAAACTGAAACGTCACAATAACCAACAACGGATTAACGATTAATGTTGCTGTAGGACTTTTTTTCACAATGAAATATATAAACTGTTAAACATCAGCTGATTTTGTTTCATTGTTTGTTGGCTGGTCATCTAAGTGCTATTAAGTTTAATACTAGTTGCATCGATGTATCTGAGCTCCATTAATAATCCTGTGAGCCGTCACAGTTTTCAATCAGTATTCTTAAAGGTGTGATGACATCACTTTTTAAACTGGCGTAAAGCTATTTCATGTAGTAGATATGCCCAGATATGTCAACTCACAAAAGAATTTGATTAAAAAACTAACACGGCGGGGGTGTACGGGCAGGTCAGAATCCTCTTCTCAGCAACACGGTTCCTTTCATTAATGATATGTGGGTCTCCCTGGCTGACTTCGCTCTGACTGGCTACAACCCTTGCCCGCAGCAAGCCTTTCTTCTCGGCTCCGTCAACAGTCCAGTAACATGGCGAGTGGACGTTTACAACCGTATATGTTCGAGCCTGAAACGTCTTCTGAGGAAGACGGAGGGGTGAACACATAAAACTCAACTAATCACATGAGCGAATAAACAGTGCTGTCAGATGTTATCAATGAAAATAGATTCACAATATGGTATGATAAACCTGTTGCTCACGGACATTGTTGCTAGAGCGGCTATCACATGCTAGCATCATGAACTCTTCAGACCATGAACAAACGTTTATCAGGCAAGGCAGCATTTTATTAAATAAATAAACTTACAGGTATTGACGATGTGGTCGCCTCCTTCAGGGTTGGTAAAGAATTTTTAATTAAAATCAGTTTCTTTGACAATCCCAACTTGAATTCACCCAAGTTATGGAAGCAGTCCTCCGTGAAGTGAGCTGAACATATTTTCTAATTGAGGTTATAACTGCGTGGCCATTCTCCATAAATGAACTTCAGCCACTCTTCTCTAGTTTTTTCATCCTTCGGGAGTGAGTGGAAACTTCCAGCACGGGTTGAGCATCCTTGGACACAACAGGTCCCCGTTTGCGTAGTCATCTCTTCTCAAGAGCAGCAGCACAAGCTAGCGCAACGCAGCTACCGGTGTATGGGCTGGGGGTGGGGGTTGTGGGGTGGGGGGTTGGACTGTTTACTTCACTGTGCACTTTTATTGGACGCTATGAAATACGTAGGATGAAATGCCACGTAGGAAAAAATGGTGCTTTCCGATTTAACCGTTTTTTAAATATGAGACAAAGCGGACCGCCCACAAACGGGAACTTTGATACTCGCTTTGGACGTTCACACGGCCTCATCAGTGCACAACACATCATGATATACCCCAAAAACCTCAAAAAAGTGCATTTTGATGTCATAACCCCTTTAAAAGAGTTTCATATGCACAGCCTCACATTGTTGTTTTCATCAAGGAGAAACTGTTTTTTTGGACTTTTTATTTCTGAATTCATGAAGTTGTAACTTTTTAATATGTATTCTCATAAAGAAAAAAATAGTCTACATGTTTTGTATATAATTTGACAGAAACATGTACAGTGGGGCAAAAAAGTATTTAGTCAGCCACCAATTGTGTAAGTTTTCCCACTTAAAAAGATCAGAGAGGCCTGTAATTTTCATCATAGGTATACCTCAACTATGAGAGACAAAATGAGGAAAAAAAATCCAGAAAATCACATTGTCTGATTTTTAAAGAATTTATTTGCAAATTATGGTGGAAAATAAGTATTTGGTCACCTACAAACAAGGAAGATTTCTGGCTTTCACAGACCTGTAACTTCTTTAAGAGGCTCCTCGATCCTCCACTCGTTACCTGTATTAATGGCACCTGTGTGAACTCGTTATCAGTATAAAAGACACCTGTCCACAACCTCAAACAGTCACGCTCCAAACTCCACTATGGCCAAGACCAAAGAGCTGTCAAAGGACACCAGAAACAAAATTGTAGACCTTCACCAGGCTGGGAAGACTGAATCTGCAATAGGTAAGCAGCTTGGTGTGAAGAAATCAACTGTGGGAGCAATTATTAGAAAATGGAAGACATACAAGACCACTGATAATCTCCCTCGATCTGGGGCTCCACGCAAGATCTCACCCCGTGGGGTCAAAATGATCACAAGAACGGTGAGCAAAAATCCCAGAACCACACGGAGGGACCTAGTGAATGACCTGCAGAGAGCTGGGACCAAAGTAACAAAGGCTACCATCAGTAACACACTACGCCGCCAGGGACTCAAATCCTGCAGTGCCAGACATGTCCCCCTGCTGAAGCCAGGAC
>SSNP01000106.1:822590-875090 GCA_006937955.1 Pachypanchax playfairii
GTGTACTTTAGCTCTGCCGTGTAAAAGCAACGGGACAGTCTCCCTCTTCAGAACCAGCTTCTTCACAAAGCCTCGTTCATGCTCCAGCAAGTTGGTGAAGGAATCGCGGGTAAAATGTTGTCTGCAAACTCCGGCATATAATTTTCTACACTAAATATTGGAACTAAAATCTAAGTTAATAACGCTAACTAAATGCTGTGCTATCAAATCGCTAACCTGAAAATCGAAGACGTTCGCAGTTCTCTCTATTCAAACTCCAGCTCGATACGAGGCGTGTCTACGGCTGAGCCGTTTTTATACTCGGCAGCGGCAGAGCTGCCACGTCACAAAATCTTAAGAACCTCAGAGCTAATCAGCAAACTGGATTCGAAATTCGAATGCAGTACACTGTTTAACCTTAGGAGGGAGCCACACAGACGTTTTTTGGCTTAAAGTTAAGATTTTAACAAATATGCACTAAAATATCAAAATAATGCCTGGGACATGTAGTTAAGACTACTAGACACCCGTTTAGACAGTTTATCAGCAAAAAAAAGTTGATTTGGGGGTTAGTTGCACTTTAAAGTATTTATTTTGATCATTTCCTTGAGTCCATGAGTCCTGCCTTCATCAGGGTCCATTTACCAACACTCCACATGACACATGATTGCTGAAATTACAGAATTATACAAATCTGAAACCATTTTGGTCTCCCAATTTTAGAATCTAAAATTCTCTATACTTACCACCAAAGACACCTCGTATAAAAGTTCTGAATTTCAAAGGAGTGTTGCTACTGATAAGGAAGGGGAAGTAAAAAATATTTTAAAAATTCCTGCAGCAGTCTGTCAGTGTGTTGTTGTTACACACCTCAGGCTTGTATATTCAGTTCACTGTGTACGTAACAAAGCAGCAGAGGCTTATTTTAGCAGCTGTTAGCTCGTCCTGAGATTAAACCATTCAATGACCTCTATTAAATGTGTGGTGGTGGGTGACGGGTAAGCTAACTTTGTTTTTTACTTCTTTTAACCTTCATAATTTTAACGTCTAATCAATATTTGTTTTAATCATATTAAAAATACTTGTTTTGAGTTGACTTGGTTAGCCACAGCTGGCTACTTGCTAATAAGCCACTATTCAATACTTTTTAAAAAAGTAGTTTGAATACATTTTGGTCTAAGATTGTGGTGCAGTTTATACTTATTTGGTAATAATGGAAAGCCACAAAAAGTTATGACTGATCATTATAAAATCAAACTGTAAGAAGATTTTTCTTCTTGGGCAATGATTGTAATGGTTCCAAAGTTTTATAAAACCTGCTTTTAGTCTGAAGTTATTGTGTAAATGTTTGAGTCTCTTGATATTACTCAATACACTGCTGATTGAAAATGTTAAACAAATTTGTCTTTAATGTAACAAACTCTTCTTGTTAGAACAATGTCTGGAGCTTTTTGCACAAAGAATAAAACCAGAACTACTAACAGGCTGTGGAATCCTGGTAGAACAGGTTTTATACAGTTACTGAAAAGTGTCTGGGACTCTGCCAAGTGGATGTGTTAACAGATGACACAATCTATCCATCATCTGTACCTGTAAGTTCCTTGCAGTGCTGAAGAGGAGATTGGTCCCCAGAGGTCAGTGGGTGAGAGGCAGGGTGCACTCTGAAAAGGTCACCAGTCCATCTCACACTCTCACCTAGAGCCAATTGTTTATAACCAGTTAAGCTAACGTGCATGTTTAAATTACTGATTTTTCAGGAAATGTCCAACCAATAAAACTAATTTGAACTATACAACAAAAAAGTTGAGAAATGTCGCCCAGTGACCTTGTCGACACTATGCGGTTCTTGTATCCGGATGAGGAATCAAACCCAAATATTGTGGTTAACATTAACTAGAATCCCCAAGAGGGAATTTGGCTTTTCAGTCAGATTTAATTATCAAAAGGACAGAGAAATATTACAGAGACAGATCTGGGACTCCTTAGTCCTGGATGCAACGTCAGTTAGCCCCAATGGAATAAAAGAGCCCCAATCTCTCGCTGTTTGACACTACAGTGGATCACGGTTATATGCGCAACCTCATTTCCCAGCAGTTTTGTGCATATATGCATTGTGTGCATTTTCCATAGGCGGTCATTTGGACTGTAAACACGTGTAGCGTTGTTTGGTATTGATAACAGATAATCAAAAATGATGTAATAACGCAATTACAATGTATTAGGGTAAAAGAAAGTTGTGATTCATCCACAAACAAACCAGAGAACAAAAATACTCAGACAAACCGAGTAATACTTGTAGAGTGGATTCACTGGGACACTCCAAGTAACAGAACAGAACGATTTTCCATACTGGATATTGAGAACTTAATATAAGGCATTAAGAGCAGATATATCACATTGGGCACTACAATCTCGTAGAACAGATTTTAGATTTGACACTAATTCACACTGAAGTAGTGATCAAAGGTGATCAGGCCTTTGCCGTAGTAGTACCTAAGCTGTAGAATCAAATGCCCCTCAACATTAAACAGGCTTCCTTGATCTCAGTTTTTAAAAATCTCCTTAAGACCCACCTTTTTTCTCTGCATTTTAATACTGATTGATGTGCCCACTCCTGCTGTAGTGTTTTAAATTATTTATGGAGTTTGTGTTTTAATGTGTTTTTTTTTTTTTACTTTTTATCTTTGATGTGTAAATGTTCAGCACGTTGGCCGACACTTGTTGTGTATAAAGTGCTTTATAAATAAAGTTGAGTTGAGGAAGTTGTTGATTAGTTTTTGGCGACCCTCAGACAGCTTTAGGTAGACATGCATGAGTGGATGCCAAGGCAGTTTAGTTCCAGACACCTACAGCGACAGTGCATGGGAGAACACTAGAGGAGGTACACGGTCAAGCAGCTAGCAAGAAATAGTGAGATTCAGTGAGATGCATATATGATACCTCAAAATGTTTTGTGCATATGTCCATCGGCGCTGTGGATATAAGCATATGGGTTCTCTATGACATGGGAACATGCCCAGCAGTTTTATACATGTAAGCATTGTGCATATAACCTTCATCGACTGTATATAATCTGGGCTCCAACCTGTTACAGTGGGATGGGCACCTCCTTTAGTGGATTAGTAACTCTCCAATGTGTAGTGTCCTGGATTTTACTTGGGTAGAGCATGTGACTCGACTGTCAGTTTACAAAAATATCTGTGAGCATGCATCATTTCTTATTCTGTAAACACCTACTTTGACAATAAGATGAGACCGCCGTCAAAATTCAGCTGTTTTGTCTCGGCATAAGGCCGTTTGGGTTAATATCAAACAGAAATAGAATTCAACAAGTGTATTTATTTGTTTTTCTATTCTCATGATTCACACATCTGTCTTTTTTTAGGGGTGTGGGTAAGACATGTCTACTCATCAGCTACACCTCCAATAGCTTCCCTGGAGAATACATCCCCACAGTGTAAGTCACATAGTACCACACTGAACTGTAGGTTTTGTGTCAAGTGTTGCAGATTCTTTTATATTCATTAGTATGTTAAGGAATTTTCAATGAACACATTTACATTTTGTCGGTGACTGAAACATTATTGTTGGACAGAGTTAGAACCATGTATCCACAAGATGGAAACTACTGGGCAACTACTGAAGGACCAAAAATTGACCAGATCTCTCATTAATCTTTAACTGAGTGCTCCAAGATCTGAGATCTTCTAACGATTTCTCACCAACTTTCAGTGATCTCCATGGTATTTTGAACTGCTTTAAAACAGTCTCTCAGCTATATTTGAGGGAATATTATTTCAATGAATGCTCAGTGATCTCTCAACAAACGTTCAACTATCTCATCAGTCTTTTAATGACGTTTCTGCCATCTTTCTCTCAAGTTAGATTCTTGGGCCAACCCTTTGCTAGAGGTCATGACCACTTTGAATGCAGGTAGCTGTAAAAGTCTCCCTTACCTTCCATCCTCAGTTCTTGCATCAGCTGGTTTTAGTCATCAAACTATAACCTCCTTTGCTTTGACAGTCAGAGGCAGACAGACCCATCACAATGGACTCCTTCTTCTGCACCTCTGTATCCTCCTACTGAAAAAACAACTTGTTTCCATGGAGTGCTTAGTGTTTAGGAAGGCACCATGTATCAAAGCTGTTTTTTATCTTGCATTATCTACCTTCCTGAAACACAATGGTCTCCCAAGAGGTGCTTATCAATCCCACAGGTCACCAGAGGTTTCAGCATTCACCATGTGAACTCTCTTGGACATTCAGATCTCTGATGATTGTACCTGGTCTTTCAGAGATCTTAGTAGGTCTTTCTTCAAGTACTATTGATTAGATGATGCAAGAGCTTTTCAAGAACTCATCAAATATGACTGTATCTTCCTCCTGAAGGAGGGCAATAGTCAACTGGTTCTGAAAGGAGTACTTAGTGACCAAGTTAGAGGAGACAGTTTATCTTCAACAGCAGTCAGATACTAATGGAACAGCAAGCAAATCAAGTTTATGATCATTCATAGAGTATCACCGATCTCACATTTAGAGCTTGATAAACTCTCAAATGTCTCTTTTACATGACATGGTTATAGTTGGTCTTTGAATGCCCAAGGATCTCTGGAGCATTTCCACAGAAACAACTTTTGGGTAAGTTTTGGAGACTGTTGAGAGATCTGGCCATTTTTTAGTCACTCCATAGTTGTCCAGTGGTTCTTCTTGAGATTAAACCTGCTTTCATGACCTAAAGGCCAGGTACAAACTAACATATTTACTTTCACAACTTTAATTTTTCCTGCCTCCTTCAGCACTTGTTCTAATAGTAGCAACACTATGTTTTCTATGGGAAGATCATGATTTTTTTTTTATTCTTCTCTTCTTTGTTGAAGCAACCTGCTCTTCTTTTGAATAATGTTTCCGGGTGATCAATTGGTACTTAAATTGGTAATTGTCAAGCCAGCTAACACACTGAAAAAAGTGACATTGAACTTGCTTTGTGATACTTCCCCCACTTGTTGCCATATTTTGCTCCTAGGGTCTGTATAGTACGGGTCGGGTCAGTATCGTCCAGAACAAAACGGTTGTGTTTCCATTATCATCTCAGGAATGTGGAGGTGGGTGGAGCTTAGGCCCTGAGTAGTAAACAAATGTGGACGTGCACAATGAGAGCGGGAAACAAAAATGAAGGATGTTGAGGTATTTTTGTATCTTAGATTCGGACTGTGGCTCTTTCTGAAGAAAAAACTCTATGCACGACATGCGAGAAGACGTCACCAAGCAAGGCTTATTTGAGGTCAATCAGGCGCGATTCTGTGATATCACTTCTCATGCACACCACGAGGCCAATAAGTAGCTACCACTACGTAGCTAAGAGTGTGACTGACATCACTATACTAGACCAATCAGCCCATAGGTGGGCATGTTGGGTCGCTTCACCGAGGCAGAAGTGGTCCATAAAAGGGGGTCGGGTTGGCCCTGAAAAAGGTAATGGAAACGTGCCATAATGGATCTGAACCTACCTGTACCGTACCGATCCAAGTGACAAAGGGGCAATAATGACAGAAAAGTATTGGGAATTTAGATAAGAGGAGGTAGGCAGAATATCAGTATTTGTCCACAACTTAATATCTATGGTGTGTTCCATATTAAGGAGTAAAACAAGTCCTGTTTGATTTTAAAGCTAAATTTATACTTTATATTTTGCAGCTTTGATAACTACTCCGCAAATCTGATGTTTGATGGGAAACCAGTGAACCTGGGTCTGTGGGACACAGCGGGACAAGAGGACTATGACAGGCTCAGACACCTGTCCTACCAGGAGACGGTACATTTTCTACAGAGTGCATGTGTGCACACATCACTGGAAACATCTGCACATCTTTGTCCTGTGCAGGATGATGCCAGAAAGTCTGTGAATGCCGTCAGTTCACTTTGTCAGTATTAAGATGGAGCTGCCAAGTATTAATATGTTGGAAAATTTACTAACAAAGGTTTCAAGGATTTTGACATAAAAGGCAAATGTCAGTGTTAGCATTTCTAAAGGTTTGAAAATCATGAATTGTCCTTTCTTCTTTCTCAGAACGTGTTCCTGGTTTGCTTTTCACTTGTACGTCCAAGTTCATTTGATAATATTCGTACCAAGGTGAGACAGGTGTTCAGTTCAGCTTGAGAAATCAGAATAATGTCAAACAAAGCTGTTTCAATATCATCAATTTCTCATTGAACTCATTTAAATCCAAGTCTTTAAAAGGTCCTTATAAATCACATAAAATGTAAAACAAGATCAATGTTTGTGGGGTTTTATACACAAGGGATTGGTTTAAGCCTGATGCAACAATATTCAAACTTGTACTGCAATTCACAGTGTCTGTTTTGGCCCTGCAGTGGCACCCTGAGGTGAGACACTACTGTCCAGATACACCTATAATTCTGGTTGGCACCCAAATGGACTTGAGAGACAACGAGAAAGTGATCCAACAGCTCAAGAAGGAAAATCTCTCTCCCATCACATATCCTCAGGGCTTGGCTATGACCAAAGAAATAGGTCAGTTGCAGCTAAACGTCAGCAAAAACACATAACTGTCCTAAAAACCATTTATATGAAAAACGTTTACAACATTTATAATCTTTTTGCTTCATTAAAAATTACATTCTTTTTTTGTAAACCAGGTGCAGTGAAATATGTGGAGTGTTCCGCGGTGACGCAGCATGGTCTTAATACAGTTTTTGATGAAGCCATCAGGGCGGTCTTAAACCCTCTGCCCAATAAAAAAAAGAAGAAAAAGAAGGAATGTGTCGTCTTGTAACAGAAATCTACGGGCATCACAAAACCTTGAATCAAATCCTTACTAAAAGAGAAGATTTGTTAGATTTAAACAGAATTTACAGACTTGATCAATTCGTTGTTTTTTTTTTTGTTTAAACCAAATGGTTTTCTGGTTGCTTCTGATTGGTTCCTTTACACTGATTTAAAGGACGGGATAACTGCAAATTTCCTGTGAAATGTGAGGGCGGGTACCAGAATCCAACATCAGGATATACTCAAGAAAAATCAGGGGAAATTTTTTTTTTTTCATCAACATGGTGAAAAAGAGCATTTGGATATGAATTTATTGTCAGATTGCCACATTTTAAATAACAGAATAATGATGAAACTCTGTTATACTGCAATGACAAAATGTTTCTATGTGAGTGTTTTTCAGAAAACCTTTTTATTATTACCGCCACCAGGAGTCAAGGCTGTTTTTAACATATCTGCATGTAACGCCACAATAAATGGAAAAAATACAGGGTGAGTTTCCAACAGGTTCAACATGATACCAAGGATTGATCTGGTCAAGGATTGATGTGGAACGTTACAAAATCCCAGATACAATCAGCCAGGAAAGGGAAAGCATAGTAACCTTTGGACTTTTAATTACTGCAAGAACAAATGATGGTATAAACTTACAACAAACACCAAAAAGATAGTAGAGACACTGGAATCAGACGTGTGTGACAGATTTATGATCCTTCAAAATCTCTGGCGCTCGATCCAGGAGAAAGCCAACACTACTGAAAGAGTGATTTTCATGAATAACTACAATAATGAGATCAATGTCAATCCAATTGTTAAAGGTGCTTTCATAGTCAACAAATCTGATTATGTAAACCTCAATATGGGGGGAACTGAGGTTTCATGGAGGTCTGCATTTTACGAGAGCTTCTCTACTTGCAGCTGTACCTACTTTCTACATGATTTTCTAATCTCCTATTTTTCTTACTCACTCACTAGCACATGAATTCAGTATTTTATTTTTGCATGATGGGAAAATGCAGCAAACTTTGTTGCGCTCATCAGTTGTCTGTAAAATTAGATGCAGTTTTATGAAATCCAGTGTTACAACATCTGGTTAGAAGTAATTTTATTGTATTTTATGTGTAATAAGTTAATCTATAAATGCTCAAGTTTTATATCCTATTTTGAAATGTGCAATGATCAAGAGAAAACAGTAGACCATGAAGCTAAAAATTCTGAAGTAAAAGAGTTTTGAAGAAATATTTTATTGTGATATGTGTTTTCAAGCAAATAAAATACATTTTTAAGTGTTTTTTTTTTTTTTCATTTTATGCATATCACTCACAACTAAATAATATTTTCATTTTCTGAGCTTCTGGTGAGAGCCTAAGACTTAAAACTGTTTATAGCTGAAAATTCAAATTCAAACATAATTTTTTATCCCTAAATTAAATGTAGTAACTGTATCCTGTGGACAGGATCTCCTGTAGATCTTTTCTCACCATGTTCAATCTTGACATTGAAATGCTGTTTCCATCTGGTGAACCCTCCAGGAGTGAAATCAAACAGTTAATCTGATCAGCGAGATCTTGCGCTTTCTGCTTGAGCAGCACTCCCGTCAACAGAACACTTTGTGACCACTTTTCCTTGAACCAATTGAAAAGGGGCTTCTTCAACAGCAGCATGGTTACCTTTGCGATTTCTCTTCTGGCTAGGTTTCGCTTGTGTATCACTGAATGTTCTCTCTAACTTGTTGCGTTTTTGCCAAATTCTGGTGCCGATTTTGATTTTGTCTGAGAGAGACAGATTTTTCCGTTGGAGCCATACCACTTTCCTAAAAACTTTCGGGGAAAACACGTTGGCTCCAGTCAGAGTGAAACTCTCCAGGTAGATGTGCCATGCATTGATGCAAGGACAGCTAGTTCCAGGCACCTGACAGCGACAGTGCGTCGGAGAACACCGAAAGAGGCTTGCACCGCAAGAAATATTGAGATTTAGTTACATGCATGTATGATACATCAAAATGTTTTGTGCATATAAGCACCAACCAATGTATATGGTTCAATATGGCTCTTTGATGGGCTGGCAACCTGTCCAGGTGTAACACCGCCTCTCATCCAGTCATCACTGGAGCACTAACAGGAATAAGCAGGTATAGATAATGACTAACTGGTTTATTATTAACCAGAAGTTCTGCCACCACATAGCTATGACTCATAAATATCTGCACAATTCACTGTTGTCAAAAACAAGAATGAGATATTTAATAAACAATGTAATGAAATCTGGAATTGAAGCTAAGGTAAAACCAATGATCCTTGTGGCTACTTCAGCTAAATGGAGGTTTGCATTTATTGCATTCTGTAGTCTCTAGTGCACAAACTCTAGTTTCAAAGAGACCATTTCATACAAACTTTCAATCTGTCTGCGTTAAAATTCGGGTGGTTTCGGCTCTTTCCGTCAGGCTGCTTCGGCTGCAGCTTGTTCATAGTCATCGTTCGAATTTGCCGGACTCTGATTGGCTAACAAACTAGCCTATGAGAGCAAAGAATACTGTTTCCTGCCTCGCTGTGCATGGCAACGTTGGAAGTCGTGTCTTCCTGTTTGTTACGTCTTATGCTACAGCTTTTAGCCAGCAGCATGCTAGGCGTGGTTTCAACTGCGGGAGCTGCTGAATACTAGCAAACAAAGGGGTTGTGATGAAACAGATACAGGCCGTTCAGACTCGGGAGAAATCGGGTTTTATCACCACCTGCGTAGTTTGAGAGATTAAAACTGAAAGAGAAGTTATTGACCTGTTTTCACACCCACTATGAAGGTAAGAACACCTGTGGAGCTAAAATATTCAACAGAAACCTCAGGAAAACCATTTTTAATGGAAGGGACTCTTTAAAAATAACAGAAGGCATTAGTTGTTGTAAATGTGTTATTGTGGCTTTACATTTCAGCAGTGGAAGAATGTGGAAAAACCTGATCTATCTTTATGCACGTTTGTGTTTAACATTAAAAACAACTTTGCTTAGATTAGCAGAGGTTTATCTGTTTGTTGTATTTTAGATGTCATGCAAAGTTTGTCATTTAGTGTCTTATAAAGTAAAGTGAAAAACATTGTTCAACTGTAAAAAAAAAATTGGCAAATTATACTTCTACATATTAAATTCTTATGTCGCAGTTTCTCAGAAACTTGTCTGGCATTTACTTTGGTATGAGATGAGAAAGTAAGAAGCAGCACGGGAACTTTTCTTTTACTTACCAGAAATGACAACGGGCTGAAAATCCTTGCTGCTGGTAAGGAAGGGGAGGTGAAAATATTTCTTCAGTCCTCATTCAGTACTTATATCAGTCCCAGCAGGCAGTTTTCAGTTTCTCTGTAACCTGTGACATCTAACTATCATCAAGCTGTCCGATGCAGGCTGTGAAGTGTGTAGTTGTGGGAGATGGGTGAGTTTACTTAGACTTTTAATTTATTTTAATATCTATAGTTTCAAGCTTTGATCCATAGAGTTATTTAGACTTGACCCAGTTAGGAAAGAGCTGGCTGTGAATTAACTTCTGGGTCTTTTGTGTTGTTTAATAGTCTTTTGTTTGACTCCAATCCAATTTATTTGTTCAAATATTTCTTGCGATGCAGAAGTTCTGAATGGTTCAGAAGTCCTGCACTGATTATATTGCCCTGCATCCTAACAGCTCATCAAAATCTAACAGTTGCTTTTTACTCATTTTGTGGTTGTGATTTTAAGAAAATGGCCACTTTATTCAATTAAATTGTTGTTGTTTTTTTAGCTTGAAGCGAGTTTTGGTCTGGTGTAGAATTCTGTCTTTGATCACTAAGAAAACATATCAGATTATCTTGTGTCATGCTGTAATTCCTGTTGATCCAGCTGACTCAGAGCTTTGCAATTGCCACTACTGTCTCTGATTGTGAGGTATTTTTCAGATAAGACAACAGGAGAAACTGTACAACTTCATGAAAATAGGCTTTTAGAAACTTCGTGTAGAGAAGAATTTTACTGTTACGTATAATTCCCTCATTTCTCCTCTCAGGGCTGTGGGTAAGACCTGCCTGCTCATCAGTTTCACCACTAATGCCTTCCCTGGTGAATACGTCCCAACAGTGTAAGTCGCACACAAAACCCACCCTGTTCAATTTAAAGAGTTGAGATGATGAATGAATTGATGCACAATGATTGTATTTGAACATTTTTATTTATTTTTTTTTCCACAGTTTCGATAACTACTCCGCAAATGTGATGGTGGATGGAAAACCAGTGAACATGGGTCTGTGGGACACAGCAGGACAGTCTGACTATGACAGACTCAGACCCCTGTCCTACCCACAGACGGTATGTTTCACAAAGTACATGTGGTGCACTGTGAAAACTACTGTGTTGTATTTTGACATGTGGCACTCTCAGTGTGTTTATAGCTTAACACATCAGGCTCACGCCAACCATACTGAGCACAGGGGTCCCTCAAGGAGGTGTACTTGGTCCATAGCTTTTCACTCTGCTAACACATATTACTGCTACATTTTCAGTTTACAGATTATCATCCTCTTGCACAATAACATTTTTCCTCAACTACAACAACAAAGATTTGGCCTGGCGAGTAGATATAAGAGTTCAGGAAAGTATAGTGAAAGATCTGAGCTGTTTATCCTCCTGCCATTTAGAAGGTGACATCACACTCATTTTTACAAAAACAACCAAAAGGTGGTACTTGACACCATGTCTTCTAATGCTACTAAATCTGCTGTGGCATTCTTAAATTCCCACTCGAAATGAGTCACATAGTTTCATTTCATCATATATTTTAATACATATTTAATGTTAATTAAATGAAAGAATATTTAAAGTACTTTATTTTCCAATGTTCAGAAAGAATTTAATTTCAGGTTTTTGTCTTTTCTTCTCTCCCAGGATGTGTTCCTGATTTGCTTTTCACTGGTCATTCCAGCTTCATTGGAAAATGTTCGAGCCAAGGTGAGAAGAACCGGTTCAGTGTTCAGATCCACCTGCTTTGGTTAGCAACTAGTGAAAAATATCTGAAAAGCACTAACTAGTCCTTTGACATGTATAATGCTTTCTTGGGAAATAAACAAATGTCTATTTTTAGATCCATAAAAAAGATCCAAATACAATGAAAGTTTGCGTAATATTCTGCACAAAATAATAATCTTTCTGCCTAATGTACCAATGTCGGTACTGGGGAAGAAAACTATCACTACTAAAAGTAACAACCTGTGTTTTTCCTCTCCAGTGGTCTAAAGAAGTGAGACACTACTGTGAAAGAGCACCTATAATCCTGGTGGGTACCATGCTGGACATGAGAGACGACAAGGACATGATTGAAAAGCTCAAGGAAAAAAAACAGTCTCCCATCACATCGTCTCAGGGCTCAGCAATGGCTACAGAAATCGGTCAGTTACAGCTCAACATAAGCACTGGTAGATTCTTAAAAATAATTTCCATTTTTAGTTTTTGTTTAATGAGGAATTATGTTGTTTTACTGTTTTTTTTTCTGTAAAAAAAACACTCAATCTTTAAGTTTAACTAAAAATACTTGTACAAGTAATTTTTACATTGATGACATGTGGTTCTCATTTATTAGATAAGAACTTACACGTTCTAAAATACCAAATGCTCTTAGATGTGTGTTAGTAACAAAATGCAGTTAAAAGTCAGATTATGGCTTTTAAAAAACATGTCATTCTTTAACATGTAAAATACGATAAATTCACTTTTGTTTTATTTGTTTATTTATTCTTTTTTTGGGGGAACTAGGTGCAGTGAAATACCTGGAGTGCTCAGCGTTGACCCAGAAAAACCTTAAGACAGTGTTTGATGAAGCCGTCAGGGCAGTTATAAACCCTCCACCCTCTACCAAAAAAAAAAGGAAATGCAACATATTGTAATGGAGCGCCACGGGAATCAAGAAATCACACAGTTTAAACTTCAGTCTGAGAGTCAAGAGGATTTTAACTAGGTTCCTATTAGTATCTTCAAAGAGAAGAAAGAAGAGTTTGCAGATTTGAATTGTTCTTTATATTTTTTCTTAACAAATGGTTTTCAGGTTGTTCACACCTGATGGCTTCCTTCAGTCTAACTTGGAATTAAGATTAAATTAAATGTATTTTTCTAACATGGTATAAAGAGAATCTTCAATACTGAGTTTGTCCATAAACGTCCATGTTTTTATTACTAGAAGAAGGAGGCTGGTGCTGCACCTTTAACAGATTCCTGCTGCTATGACTAAATTTGACTTTATTAAAACTGTTTTTGATTTTTAGATTATTTTTCCTTTTATTCCAATAATTTCTTTGTGAGCTGTGAACGACTGATTAATCTGTTTACACAGATTGTTGGTCTAAACTGCAACGGTTCCAAAACTCAAGCAGCTGTGATTTTTGTGTTCTAATATAATGTTGAATAACAAGTTTGAGACAGTATAATTCCTGGAGGGCAGTGAAGAGATCTCTATCCAACTTTTTTACCTTTTAGGGGATTTTTTTTTGTTTTAACTCATCCATGAGCTTTATATCACTGAACACAGTAACTTTTATAAAGGCATGTAAATATTTATTTATGAGAGTATTTTCCTTTCTTGTTTTTTTTTTCTTGTGAGTCGGTGTTGTAAAATAAAAAGGATGAAATTATTTTGAACATATTTTTGTGCAATATACAGTAAATCTTGTGAGAAACTGCTCAGGATTTTAGTTTGAAATCATGAAACATCAACAAGTATGAATGCTTTAAGGAGCCAATAGTTCAGAACTGAACAGTATTTAAATAAATATTTTTGATGTAATGTGTTATTGTAATGATTTAAGTGAAGAAATAAATTCATTAAAACAGCTTGTTTACTTTGTTTATTCCTTTATCAACACATTTTTTACAGCTTGACATTTTGTTGCTGTAATTTTTCTTCCAGACAAACAAGTGCTTCAATTTTACTAAAAATGATCAACATAAATGTGCAGATGTTCTTAAAGGTACAATATGTAAGAATTTTCCAGTGAAATACTCACACAACAGTTTAATGTCGCACCGATGTTGAATATAAAGTCACATTGTAACAGATCTCATCCGGCTGGGTGGTCGCTAGTTTCTGTCGTTTTAAAAAAACGCTAGCCCGGATTGGAATCATTATTTACACATCCAGACTTCCTGGTTCCATAACGAATCACATGTGAGTCTGCAAGGCTGCCAAGTCTTCAACACAAGCAGCACGTGATGGGGTGTTCAAACACACTTAGGAAAACTCAACTCTTAACAGCCTCATCTGCTTTTTTAATTGGATTATAGTTTGTAAAAATGTTAAATCCATACAGACATTATGGATGCAAAAGTAGGATGTTTGTTTTAAAAAAAAGAAAGATAAAGGCATATTCTAGATTTTTTGAGAAATTCCCCGTTAACCCTGAAGAACATCACATTATTTCTAGCGTAAGTTCAGTTATATACGATCTAGTTCAATCCATAATAATACAACACAAGCAGAATAAGTAAATAATGTCAATTAGTAAAACTTTACTGATGCATGTTTCAAGGAGACCAAAACTAGAAAGGTTATAGTTCATTTAGCGATTTTTGCTCAGTTGCTTCTATTTTTTTAGTTTCTTTTTATGGCATTGTCATAAAAAAAATACCACAACAACAATCCAGCAAACATAATAATAACACATTCCATGACAAAAGAACAGGAGTAGGACGAAAAATTAATAATTTATTCTAATAATTATTATAAATGTTTTTTTTTTTATAAAAAGAGATTAATGCCACTCTAGTTTATGATCTATTTATTATTTAACACCAGTTTCTGGCCACAACTATTAAATATTCTTGAGTAATTGGAATATATCTACATAGTGGTTTGTACTCCTTCTTGAAATGTGTCAGTGATAATTGGGAACTCTGATGCTGATGAACTGTAGATCTCCTTTATTGTGACTTTATTCTAATCTGTCTTTGCCTAAATGTTCCTTTATTATTTACACGTCTCTGATGCCTTTGACTTAATATCTGAAAGCTGTGGTGGTCTGGTACGACACAAACATGTACAGACTGGGGCAAATAAACATGATAAGACAGAGTTACTGAAATATAAACACAGAGAACTAAGCATTTAATTTTACTAGAATATGTAACTGTACCATGCAGATTCCTTACAAAGCAGAAGTGTTTTCACATTCCAAACAGAAGTTCTGCCACCACATGATTTATATAAAATCTGTAATAAGGCTCGAAAACAAGCATAAGAATGTAAATATGAATAAATAATCAATGTCATGGAATCTGGAACTAAAACTAATGTAAAACAAAAGCTTCTTGTGGCTCCTTCAAAATAAGTTAAAGAGGCCATTTCATACAAATTTCAGGACTTGGTGGTTATTTCTTAAGTATTAACCAGTAATATGAAACATTTTATATCTAAAAAACATCAGGAAACACTGATTAACAGACCTTTCAATCTGTCTGCGTTAAAATTCGGGTGGTTCCGGCTCCTTCCGTCAGGCTGCTTCGTCAGCAGCTCGATCATATTCATTATTTGAATTTGCTGGACTCTGATTGGCTAACAAACTAGCCTATGAGAGCAAGGTATACTGTTTCCTGCCCCGCTGTGCATGGCAACGTCAGACGTCGTGTCTTTCTGTTTGCTACGTTATGCTACAACTTTTAGCCAGCAGCATGCTAGGCGTGGTTTCAACTGCAGGAGCTGATGAATACTAACAAACAAAGGAGTTGTGATGAAACAGATACAGGCCGTTCAGACTCGGGTTTTATCACCACCTGCGTAGTTTGAGAGATTAAAACTGAAAGGGAAGTTGTTGACCTGTTTTCACATCCACTATGAAGGTAAGAACACCTGTGGATTCAACAGAAACATCAGAAAAAACATTTTTAATGGAAGGGCCTCTTTAAACAGAGATTTGCAGTTTTTGCATTCTGTAGTCTCTTCTGCACAAACTCTTGTTTTAAAAATAAAAGATGGCAATTAGTTGTAAATGTGATATTGTGGCTTTACATTTCAGCAATGGAGGAATGTGGAAAAACCTGATCTATCTTAAAGTAAAGTAATTGTTCAACAGCAAAAACTTTAATGTTACAATACTTTGACAGATGGCAGTTGTCTGAGCTGGTTTCTCAGAATAGTTTGGTATGCCAACATCAGAGATGAAAAGATAAACGGCAGCACTGTAACATTCCTTCTACTTACCATAAGTGTCAGTCAGTCATTTTCTGTATCCGCTTGTTCCTGTTCAGGGTCTCGAGGAGCTGATGTCATGCCTTCAGTTTCTCTGTAACCCGTGACGTTTTAACAGTTATAATTTCATGCTTTGACCCATATTTTAACAGATCACAATGAAGTTGCTTAGAAAGGTTAACAAAGGTTTTGGGTCAGATCAGGTTTATTTGTGATAAGTTGTGGATCCTGATTAAATTTTTGGGATGTTATGCTTCGTAACGTGACGGCCCTTAAATATCTCAATATTTTCAATAAATTGAACTTTCACAAATGTTCTGACTCCAAAATATTCCCTGAAGATAATCGATCATTGAATCATCTTCATTGTTCTAATTTACTTTGCAGATTACGTGTGTGACTGTTACGTGGCCTTGGTGTTGAACCAAAACATAGACAGGCAGGTAAAAAATCCAAAATGACGTAAATTTGCGTAAGCCAAAGAACTCCAGCACAGACAGAGTCTGAGTATCAGGACTTGACAATCAGGACAGAAAAGAGCAGAACGAGACCTGATCAGCTGGTGCAGATGGACTCCAGCACCAATTGGAGCATGACAGACCGGACGACGGAGGCAGAAACATCAGGACCCTTCAATAATCCTATGACTATATTAATTGTGAGTAAAAAGTATAAACCACACCAAAAATATAAACAATATACTTTGAGTAAAAGAAGCCAAGATGAATCATTATAACTTTCATTTACCACAATCACAATAAAAACAAACTGAAAACAAAAGAGTAGGCAAACCTGGATAAATTATCTGACAGCTAAACGAAAAACAAAGACCACAAGGAAGTGAAAGTGACATTTACTTTGAGATTTTAGAGATTAAAAAGACCGAAAGCAGCAAATGCTAAATTCTCTTCCTTTCCATCTGTCATACCTGGATTAAAGGTGTTTCTTATGATAAGGAAGTGGAAACAAAAACCTTCTCTCAGCAGTTTTAAATGTTTTCATGAGTCACTGTAGATTTAATCAGTGTGACTTTAAATAACTCATGATTTTAATTTAACTGCTATTTTCTTTCTATGTAATGTATCTCGTGTGTGTTCTATGTGTTCTATGTGTTCTATGTCCAACACTGTCTATTATATTATATGTGTCTGTCTGCTTGTAAAAGTCAAAACTGAGCTGGAACCAAATTCCTTGTATGCGTAACACACTTGGTCAAATAAATCTGATTCTGAAGACCAAGCCGTCAGTGCAGATAATTTATCAATATTAAAAGTAAAGAGCGCAAAATTGTATGTGCAGCAAAAATTTTGCACGATGCAAAGACGTGTTTCTGATTTGCAAGTGATCTACCAAGATTGATATCAGGCACAAACAGCAATATTTGAATGAGCAGCTGCTGGGAGGTTTACGCCCATTTTAACAACCATAATAATAATAATAATAATAATAATAATAATAATAATAATGTACAGAATTTAACATCTGATCTGAAGAAATCTGTAAGAGGGCAAATACTTTTTCCCAGCTCTGTATATGTGCAACAAACCATTCTGTTAAAACCATAAACATCTGCGTTACATTTAACTGAAATCTATGTTTTTCAACCATTTTGTTATAATTTCTAAAATACCTTCACTCAGAATGCCAATATTTTTAGTGACCTAAACAAGTTACATCTTTAAGAACTGAAGCACAAATATAAATTATAATTATAATGCCCTCAATACAATGTTAAATGTAAATACTTTGGCAATTTATCCTGCTAGTTAAAATTATATAAAAATATTAATTTCTGTTTGCGCTAGATTTTCTTGTTGTCTGTCATTTTTTACTGATAAAAAGAGAGATACAATTAGAAACTTTTCAAATGAGCTCATGAGCATCCCAACAAATTCAGACATGTAGCTCCTGCTCTACTGAGAGTAACATGATACACCTTTTACTGTCATTAAATTTACTTGTCAGATGAAATGGGTCAGAGTAATTAAGCATTCCGTAAAAAGTTCTTGAAATATTTGATGAGTGCTGTCAGCGGAAGGTACATCGTCACTGCTTAGACAAAGAAAAGATCATGTGATCTACTGAGGGCTGTGGGTAAGACCTGCCTGCTCATCAACACACACGAAAGATCAGCTGTTTTCAGATTAAAGAGGAGACTTTCAGGTGAAGAATGTAGTTTGATGGAACAATGAGACATGAATATCTTCCTTTCTCTGTAGCTTTGATAACTACACCACCAACATGACAGATGGGAAAAAAGTGAATGTTTGTGGGACACAACGGGACAGGATAAACATGACAGGCTCAGACCCTTGTCCTACCCGGGACGATATGTTTTTACAAAGTACATGTGTGCAGGGCCGGCCCTGAGCATGGGCCACTCAGGCCATTGCCTAGGGCGCCATCTGCTGGAGGGGGAGTCAAATCCTAATTATTATTATGGACATAAAGTAAAGGTTATCTGTTGTTACTTTTTGTAATTGTTTACTGTTAATACTGTTTGGAGCATGTTTTATTGCACTGTTCCATTCATTTTAATATAAATAAATATTTATTGCAACGTAATCCAGTTATTGAATTACGTTGTTTTTGTTTAGGACAGTAGAGGGCGCCAAAATCTGGCAACTAAAGAGCATGCTGCTTAGGAAGTGGTGACAAGGTGAGTAGATGGACTGACACAGAAACACAGCATGTTTCTCCAGTGTCTGTAAATATCTGTATTCACAGAGCTGTTAGTCAGTTACATAGTACGTGTTATAAAAATTCTGTTTACCATCAGAAGTTTAAATATGTTAATTCTCGAGTTGTGATTATAGTGTTTATTATTTAGTGACAAAAAAAAAGAATATTAACTGACAATTGAACATGTTATAATTGATTGAAATATACATTGGAAAGAAGGGTTATGGTACAAATCTAGAAGAAATTAAAGTAAGATGTAAAATAGCAGAGATACTGAGGGGAAGTAATTGTTACCCAATAATTTTGAGATTTGTTAAATGAACTGGTTTAAGTTCAAGGATATAGATAATAGTCGGGGGTATATATATATATATATATATATATATATATATATATATATATATATATACAGTGGGGCAAAAAAGTATTTAGTCAGCCACCAATTGTGTAAGTTCTCCCACTTAAAAAGATCAGAGAGGCCTGTAATTTTCATCATAGGTATACCTCAACTATGAGAGACAAAATGAGGAAAAAAAATCCAGAAAATCACATTGTCTGATTTTTAAAGAATTTATTTGCAAATTATGGTGGAAAATAAGTATTTGGTCACCTACAAACAAGTAAGATTTCTGGCTTTCACAGACCTGTAACTTCTTTAAGAGGCTCCTCGGTCCTCCACTCGTTACCTGTATTAATGGCACCTGTGTGAACTCGTTATCAGTATAAAAGACACCTGTCCACAACCTCAAACAGTCACGCTCCAAACTCCACTATGGCCAAGACCAAAGAGCTGTCAAAGGACACCAGAAACAAAGTTGTAGACCTTCACCAGGCTGGGAAGACTGAATCTGCAATAGGTAAGCAGCTTGGTGTGAAGAAATCAACTGTGGGAGCAATTATTAGAAAATGGAAGACATACAAGACCACTGATAATCTCCCTCGATCTGGGGCTCCACGCAAGATCTCACCCCGTGGGGTCAAAATGATCACAAGAACGGTGAGCAAAAATCCCAGAACCACACGGAGGGACCTAGTGAATGACCTGCAGAGAGCTGGGACCAAAGTAACAAAGGCTACCATCAGTAACACACTACGCCGCCAGGGACTCAAATCCTGCAGTGCCAGACGTGTCCCCCTGCTGAAGCCAGGACACGTCCAGGCCCGTCTGCGGTTTGCTAGAGAGCATTTGGATGATCCAGAAGAGGATTGGGAGAACATCATATGGTCAGATGAAACCAAAATAGAACTTTTTGGTAGAAACTCAACTTGTCGTGTTTGGAGGGGAAAGAATGCTGAGTTGGATCCAAAGAACACCATACCTACTGTAAAGCATGGGGGTGGAAACATCATGCTTTGGGGCTGTTTTTCTGCAAGGGGACCAGGACGACTGATCCGTGTAAAGGAAAGAATGAATGGGGCCATGTATCGTAAGATTTTGAGTGAAAACCTCCTTCCATCAGCAAGGGCATTGAAAATGAGACGTGGCTGGGTCTTTCAGCATGACAATGATCCCAAACACACCGCCCGGGCAACGAAGGAGTGGCTTCGTAAGAAGCATTTCAAGGTCCTGGAGTGGCCTAGCCAGTCTCCAGATCTCAACCCCATAGAAAATCTCTGGAGGGAGTTGAAAGTCCGTGTTGCCCAGCGTCAGCCCCAAAACATCACTGCTCTAGAGGAGATCTGCATGGAGGAATGGGCCAAAATACCAGCAACAGTGTGTGAAAACCTTGTGAAGACTTACAGAAAACGTTTGACCTCTGTCATTGCCAACAATGGCTATATAACAAAGTATTGAGATTAACTTTTGTTATTGACCAAATACTTATTTTCCACCATAATTTGCAAATAAATTCTTTAAAAATCAGACAATGTGATTTTCTGGATTTTTTTTCCTCATTTTGTCTCTCATAGTTGAGGTATACCTATGATGAAAATTACAGGCCTCTCTGATCTTTTTAATTGGGAGAACTTACACAATTGGTGGCTGACTAAATACTTTTTTGCCCCACTGTATATATATATATATATATATGAAGTTGTTGTGTTGTTTTATGAGTGTACAGATCACTACTGCTTTGACATTATTCTTGCTCTTCTGACAATAAAAAATAAATAAGTCATGGAAAAACCATCACAGAAATGTTTTCCTTCCTTACCAGCAGTAACACCATGTGATGAGCATTTCTGCTTTTAAGGAAATGGATATCACAAAATTCCTGTCGCAGAAATCATTCAGTGTCTTTGTATTAACTGCTACCAGTTTGTCTAAGTGAGACTGAACCATGCAGACCATTAAGTGTGTGGTGGTGGGTGACGGGTAAGTTACCTCAGATTTATATTCTATTCTTCATGTAAATGTTTTTATAGCCTGATTTACACTTAAACAAGTTACAGCAGTTATTTTAGATTTTATTCAACATCATGTAAACAGAATAACACATAAAATGCTCATTTGTTTTACATTCAAGAAAAAAATGTTACATAAAATTGGCTTCAGAGTAACAAGCAACATGTGTTAGAATAAAGTAGGGTATTGTATCAAGGTAAAACATAAAGCTAAGCAAGTTGAAATGAAGAATTGTGGAATCCTGGTAGAGCAGGTTTGTACTGGAAGCCAAGTGGGTGTTTAAATAAATTACCAGAAATCAAATTCTATTTTTAAAATAAATACCAGCTAAAAACGTGAATATTCAATTGAAAACTAAGTGAAATATACACCACTGATTTTATAACTTAACTCTTTTTGTAATGTCTCTGTTTGGCTGAGTTCAAATGCACAGATAAAGGGGGGGGGGGTTGCAGTTTAAACAAAGCTTATTACTGAGTCTGCACATCCAGAGTCAGAGTCCAGAAGGGAGTCAAAATCGAGAAATCCAAAAACACCACAAAACAACCAGACGAGCAAACAGAGACGAGTTTGGGACGGTCCGGGATTGAAGAACACAGTTAATCCAACAAGACAGACAGGTTCAGGTACAAACGGGTGCAGGAGAGGAAGCATAAAGCGATCTTATCTTTGCAGTTCCAGTGACATCACCGTGTTTTTGTCACAAATCCCAAAAATTATCTCTGTGAAGTTACAAGCATTTACTTTTTATTTAACATAAAACAATGTAATGGCAGAAAGCATCACATCTGTGACTGATTTGATTAAAAACAAGAGCAAAATATAAAGGTATTGAAATTTTTTGGTGTTATATTTAATCTAAAACTTTCTAACAAACAGAACATTAAATGTTCTAAAATTAGCAAAACTTTTCCAAACTATTTTTTATAAATAAATTATTGCAGTGTGTTGAAACATTGCAGAGACAGAAACAGGTGACACAACTTTTACTGTGAACCTGAAAGAGTCATGACGTTTCAAACTAGATGTGTCAGAGTGAATTTGCAGAAATTTGTTGATCAATATTATATTTTCAAACAGAGAAAACTTACGAGAACTTACTGTCTGCTGTTTGTGTTATTCTCAGGGCTGTGGGTAAGACCTGCCTGCTCATCAGCTACACCTCCAATGCCTTCCCTGGAGAATACATCCCCACAGTGTAAGTCTAAACACTCTCACACCACAGATTAATGGTGCGTTCACACCAGCCACTTTGTCAACGTCAAGCAACGCTGATAACGCTCCAAATTTGACGTTTGAAGTTGAAGCTCATAACGCCTGCCAGTCAGAGCGCATAGGCGTTAAAGCTCGTAAAGCCTGAAAAAGAGCGCGAAGGCGGGGCTTCCTTTGTTTTGGGATGTTCGGAGCTATTGCGGATCATATTGAGACAGTGGCTTGGATTTATTTACTTCATAGATCTAGACAACGTCGACGTCGGGTGCATCAGCGCCGTTTGTGGATACACCCCATTCTTCAGATGCGTTCTGAGTTTGGTGAGTTTAACCATTTGCTCCAGGAGCTACGTTTGGATGAGGTTCATTTATCTTCCATTTTGGCTGATCCCGCTTCTTTCCGGCTACGTGCTGTGACGTCTTACGTCACTACGATGAGACGCTCTGATTGGTTGACATGCCGCTTCAAGAGCGTTAAGAGCGTCAAAAGTTCAGCTAGCTGAACTTTGAGCTTTTCAAGCTTTTCAAGCGTCAACGCCTGAAACGCTAGAAAAGCTTGAAAAGTTGCCGCTCATAATGCTAACAAAGCGCCGCAGAGCCGTTGATGTCTGTCTGACGCCCGTCCACCATAGACTTTACATATAAACTTGCCGCTTATGAAGTTGATGGTTGGGCCGGTGTGAATGCACCTTTAGTTACACAGATTGGACACTCACAGGTAACTGGGTCACGCAATGCATTGTGGGTGATTTTGTGTCATGTAAATATGTGTTTTACAATACAGAACTTGACCAAAGGTGGTCTGCCATCAAGGGCCCCTTCCATGCCCCAGACTGGACGCGTGTTTGGCGCTTGGTTGGATGGTACCTCTATACTGCAGGCTCACCTCTGGGGCCCAGAGCGAGCATTTGCCCTGGGTTCCAACATTTGACCCGGGTTCCAAACCATGGGTAGCAAGACCGATCTGCCCCACCTGTCCCAGATGACCAAACCAGCAGAGCACTGCCCTTCTGTCCACAGCCTGGAGGGGGAAGCAGTCCCCATCTTCGCCAAGGTTCCTCCGGAGAGCACAATGTTTATCACATCCTGCGGACCAGCGAGTCTGGCTGCTGAGTCGCATGTGCAGTGGCAGCAGCAGTTGCACTGGGAGCATAAGGGGCAGGAGTGTGGCTGGCCAGTCGGCCCAGCCCGCACCTGTCCCTGCCAGGTCTCCCGAGACTCAGAAGGCTACCTGGTTGATCCTGCCGGTAGCATATTCTTATCTAAAAGATGAAGTAATAAAAGTCTAAGTACACACGGGCTGTACAGTGAAACTGCGAATGGCTCCTTACATCAGTTCTGGTTCCTTTGATCTCTCAACCATTACTTGGATAACTGTGGCAATTCAAGAGCCAATACAAGCAAACGAGCACTGACCTCCGGGAATACAGCATTTATCAGACCCAAAACCAGACGAGGTCCCTTAGTGTGGGGGACTTAGCCATTGTAGGGCCCCCTTGGTTATTGTTACATGTAGCCGAAGCTGATCCAAGTGGGACAGGGCCTATCGTTGATAATGAGCGGCACTAACCACCGGAACAAGGTTCGGCTATTGGATCCAGACCTACACAAGGCACCCGCAAGTGTGGGGGGGACTTAGCCTTAGCCACAAAGTTACCTACAATGCATTGCGCCAAGCCAGTTCCCGTTGTTTTCAATTGGAGTGTCCTATCTGTGTAACTTAAAGGTGGAATATGGAACACGAACACCTCAGCAACATCTGGTGCGCAAATACCACAGCAACAACAACAAAACTAGGCCTCGAGCCATTGGGGTGCCAGGCTTGCAACCCCTGTATACTCTCAGATGCCATAAAAATTCCTCACCCAAACCCACTCTGGCCAGATTTTGTTGAAGGACAACAAAATCCCTGGCACTCCAAAGCAGCCGCTTGACCTGCAACTCCGTCACCCTCCACAGTACCAACCTCACTACAATGGAATATTCTTTGTATTAGGCCACCCACAATGGTGCCCACTATTGGCTGATAGATGTAAACATTATGCCGACGTTGTGACCATCAAAATAAATATTTTATTATATTTTACTTCAAATATAAAAGGGAAAAGAAATACTGTATTTTCATTCTACACCCCTCTAAACACCCCATGGAGGTATTATGTTGTTAAAAGTATTACTTTTTATAAAAATGTTCCATATTGCACCTTTAATCTGTGCTCATACAACTCAGTTTTGTTTAAATGAAAGAAAACTGCATGGAGAGTTCAGGTAAAGACAGCAGTCAGAAGAGTTGACGGAGTTAATATTGTCATTGTGCTTCTTTCTCTGCAGCTTTGACAACTACTCCGCCAACGTGATGACAGATGGAAAAGCAGTGCACCTGAGACTGTGGGACACAGCGGGACAAGAGGACTATGACAGGCTCAGACCACTGTCCTACCCATGGACGGTATGGAGTACATGGGCACTGCACACGCTAGCATTAACAAGAACACTGTTTCCACTTTCTTTGTACTAAAATGCTGAAGGCTCTTGATGTTGTGAGGCTTTTGTGACCAACGTACCTTTTCCTTGTCACATGGAGGTTTGTGAAGCAGCAGACTGGAGTGAAGGGCTCATTTCCAGCCATCAGGGAATGTTTACTCTTGGATGTTAAAAAGGAGGAACAGTGGTTTTGTCTCGGTCATTGAACAGTGGCCCAGATTTTCAGACTTGCAGTGTTGCTGAGGGGTTCACAGAATGTTTACTGTCCAGTCTGAATGTGTCACATGAATCTTAAAAAGGCTCTTGTAACCCCGCCCATAAATTTTTAATATCATGTTTTGTCTTTTTTCTCTCTCTTAGAGTGTCTTTCTGATTTGCTTTTCTCTAGTCAACCCAGCTTCACTGGAAAATGTCCGTACAAAGGTGAGGACAGCTAGTTAAGAAGCCTGGCTTGATAACTGAGTTGTAAAGGACACAAAGGTGGAAAACAGTTTCAAATATTTGGACACAAATTGATGTTTAGCTTCAGAACGTCTACTTTTATTGTTGAATGTTTCCCCTCAAGATTTTTAAAGGATATATAATCTTATACTGTCAATGCTCCAAGTCAAAACATCTGTTCTTTTCTTGCAGTGGTGGTTGGAGGTGCAACACCACTGTCCCGAGGCACCAATAATCCTGGTGGGCACCAAGCTGGACCTGCGAGACGACAAGGAAACTATTGAAAAGCTCAAGGAGAACAAACTCTCTCCCATCATGCCGTCTCTGGGCATGGCTATGGCTAAAGTAATAGGTCATTATCATCCTCACATGAATGGGTGTTGGAAATATTATTTAAAACAATGGTCATCTATTTTTATTGTAGCTGTATTGGTTTTTTGGGCTTGTGAGAAAATTCCCCAATTGCAATCAACTGTATGTGTTATTAACAGAATACAATTTAAAGTCTTTATCAGTCATGCTTTGATTTGTACAGTATAATCATACAAAACAAAATAGTTTTATGATTCTTTTAATTTATAAACATTTAAAATATTTTATTTATGAATAAGAGATGGATGGGCCTTATCTGGTGGCTCTCAGACTCGGGGATTTGGGGAGGTCCACCGCAAACTGGATGTGATTCTGGATCAGAACTCCAGACTGGGAATGATGTTGAATCTCACTGGAAAGATTGGTGCACACTTGGAGAGTTTGCAGATTCGGCTCAGCAGAGATCAATTGGCTTGTTTTAATGGGATTTGATCTCATTCGGCTGTTTCAAATTTGTAATTCGAGTGTCTAAAAGGACTCAAGGCTGTTTGAAATTCCTTCAGTCTGCCATAATCTTATTTTATTTGGCTCGGCCTGGAGGCAGCACAATCAAATTCCCCTAGAAGTGTGTGCAAACAAGTCACTCTGTCCCATCTTCCCCTCTCCCCCCAAACACCCCCCATCCTTCAAATGCCTGGTCACTGGAGCGATTGGTGCAATCTTCATGGTGTTGCTCTCTTCTTTTTCAAGATTCTTTACAATTGCACCGAAAAAAATGGCTGCCTCGGATGAGATCGTGTCTGCTTCTCTTCCAAATCAAATTATTTGTATTGTTCAGATGATACTTGGCCAATGAAGCTTAACTGATTGTGATTCTATTTTGGAAACCAGGTGCTGTGAAATACCTGGAGTGCTCGGCTTTGACGCAGCAAGGCCTTAAGACGGTGTTTGATGAAGCCATCAGGGCGGTCTTAAACCCCCCAACAAAAAAGAACAAGCAGAAGAAATGCAGCGTTTTGTAATGGAGTTCTGCAAGGAGCAGAAAACTCTGAGTCGTGAAGGTTTTAACTGGGTTTTGACAAGTGACCTTTGACCCCCTGTCAATCATAAGAGATCCATTAGATCTGCAACTGAAAGGACTTTACAGATCCGAGCAACGCAGAGAATAGATCTGGATAAAAACTGGAGTTGTGAATGTTATGAATATATTATTCTCATAACTCAAATGTAAATTTTTAACAAGAAGGTTAAAGCTGCACATTTGCATTTAATCACCAGATTTCTGTTCTTATGACTACAACCAGCTGTTATTTCTGCCACTTTCCTGTCAGATGTGACTGAAAAACTTGTTTACATGTCATGCAACTTGATCATTTTGTTAAATATTAATTGTTCTTCTGTTAACTCTGTTTATCTTCTTGTTACTTGTCGAGGGAGCTGAAATGGTATAATTCCTGGAGTGCATTCACCAGATTGTAAAACAATCTATGAGTTTTTCTTAAACATCAGCCTTTATGCTCTATTTTTTCTATCTATTTTTAAACTAATGTGAAATTGCAGTGATAATTACTGTTCTCATAATTTATCTGTGAACGTATACTCTTGATTTTTACTGTTTTGAGTGATCATGTCACGAAGTTATGCAAACATGTATCTTTAAATTCATTTTTCTGTTTTAAGTATGAAACATGCAATTTACGTGTAATCTGAAGTCAAATCAATAACTGTTCAACTTCAACATTTTATTCTGAAATAATCAACAGTTACAAGTGATCAGAGGAGACTAATCAACTTTGAACTAAATATTTTTATTCTCACATCAAACTGAAATGTGTTCAAGCAAAAAGGTCATTTAAAAGGCTTTCTTCTAATGTATATACTCTCCTGTCACTTACAATTAATATTCAATAGATTTGATCAATTGATAAAAAACAATAAAATCTAAGTTTTTAGTTAAAGTGATATAAATACAAAAATTAGCACATTTTTAATGCAGTAATGAAGAAATAATTATCTGTGCTGATGATTTGGACTGAACATTGACGTCGCTGGAGGGTCCTGTGAAGGTAGTGTAACTTGAGTGGCGCAAAAGGTGGGAAAAAGACCGCATCAGCCGACCCCTGTTCCCAGTTTTTGTCTACTCAACGTACAGTGGGGCAAAAAAATATTTAGTCAGCAACCAATTGTGTAAGTTCTCCCACTTAAAAAGATCAGAGAGGCCTGTAATTTTCATCATAGGTATACCTCAACTATGAGAGACAAAATGAGGAAAAAAAATCCAGAAAATCACATTGTCTGATTTTTAAAGAATTTATTTGCAAATTATGGTGGAAAATAAGTATTTGGTCAATAACAAAAGTTAATCTCAATACTTTGTTATATAGCCTTTGTTGGCAATGACAGAGGTCAAACGTTTTCTGTAAGTCTTCACAAGGTTTTCACACACTGTTGCTGGTATTTTGGCCCATTCCTCCATGCAGATCTCCTCTAGAGCAGTGATGTTTTGGGGCTGACGCTGGGCAACACGGACTTTCAACTCCCTCCAAAGATTTTCTATGGGGTTGAGATCTGGAGACTGGCTAGGCCACTCCAGGACCTTGAAATGCTTCTTACGAAGCCACTCCTTCGTTGCCCGGGCGGTGTGTTTGGGATCATTGTCATGCTGAAAGACCCAGCCACGTCTCATTCTCAATGCCCTTGCTGATGGAAGGAGGTTTTCACTCAAAATCTTACGATACACGGCCCCATTCATTCTTTCCTTTACACGGATCAGTCGTCCTGGTCCCCTTGCAGAAAAACAGCCCCAAAGCATGATGTTTCCACCCCCATGCTTTACAGTAGGTATGGTGTTCTTTGGATCCAACTCAGCATTCTTTCCCCTCCAAACACAACAAGTTGAGTTTCTACCAAAAAGTTCTATTTTGGTTTCATCTGACAACATGATGTTCTCCCAATCCTCTTCTGGATCATCCAAATGCTCTCTAGTAAACCGCAGACGGGCCTGGACGTGTCCTGGCTTCAGCAGGGGGACACGTCTGGCACTGCAGGATTTGAGTCCCTGGCGGCGTAGTGTGTTACTGATGGTAGCCTTTGTTACTTTGGTCCCAGCTCTCTGCAGGTCATTCACTAGGTCCCTCCGTGTGGTTCTGGGATTTTTGCTTACCGTTCTTGTGATCATTTTGACCCCACGGGGTGAGATCTTGCGTGGAGCCCCAGATCGAGGGAGATTATCAGTGGTCTTGTATGTCTTCCATTTTCTAATAATTGCTCCCACAGTTGATTTCTTCACACCAAGCTGCTTACCTATTGCAGATTCAGTCTTCCCAGCCTGGTGAAGGTCTACAGTTTTGTTTCTGGTGTCCTTTGACAGCTCTTTGGTCTTGGCCATAGTGGAGTTTGGAGCGTGACTGTTTGAGGTTGTGGACAGGTGTCTTTTATACTGATAACGAGTTCACACAGGTGCCATTAATACAGGTAACGAGTGGAGGACCGAGGAGCCTCTTAAAGAAGTTACAGGTCTGTGAAAGCCAGAAATCTTACTTGTTTGTAGGTGACCAAATACTTATTTTCCACCATAATTTGCAAATAAATTCTTTAAAAATCAGACAATGTGATTTTCTGGATTTTATTTCCTCATTTTGTCTCTCATAGTTGAGGTATACCTATGATGAAAATTACAGGCCTCTCTGATCTTTTTAAGTGGGAGAACTTACACAATTGGTGGCTGACTAAATACTTTTTTGCCCCACTGTATATCTGATCTGTTCTAATGTCCACTTTGTGTGACCCTATATGAGCTCAGAAAGAAGTCAAGGTTTTAAGTTTTGGGCTGTCCATTTGTCAAATACCAGTTTAGCAGACACGGCATCTTCTACTCCCATTCCTGGGGATAAAAAAAAGATAAAATATGCGATTAACAAAAAGGTGTATTTATTAAATATAAACAAATCTTCATGAGACAGGGCCCACCAAGAGATTTGAACACAGTTGTCTTCTCTTTGTCAGCAACTTTATGTCCATTGAGAACGTCTCCGAGTTCTGCAAACACTTCAGCCTGAAAAACAAAAATACACTTATTTTCAAATGTTTTGAACAAGAAGTTACTAAACAAGCCGGTCTTACTTCCAGTCAAATGGAATATATAAGTATATAGACTGACCCCGGAGAGGATGACGTCTCCAGACTCGGTCATCGCCCCCTCCCTGCTGTCAACGTAGACCACAGAGTTTTTCATCAGCACGTCGTCCAGTTCCCTCCAGTCGGGCCTACAAGCTCCAACTGCTGCTCCACAAAAACATCAAAGTTAATCAATCAGTTAATTTGTACGACTTTATTCATCTGTTTTTCTAAAATGAACCGTTTCATCCTAAAATACAAATGCATCCGAATTTAAACCAACTATTTCCAAGTTCTTTAAAACCTGCTGTGCAGAATTTTAAACTCGTCTTCTAAAATATTTTTTCTCACCTGCCACGTGGGCTCCTGGTTTGACCCACTGACCATATAGAACAGGTTCTGTTGACCCAGTTGCCGTCACTATAACATCTGCTCCCCTCACTGCCTCCTCCACCGAGCTGCATGCCTTCACTGGACCTCCAACAGAGCTAACAAACCCTTCCACTGCCTTTTGCCTTCGACCCCAAATTCGAACCTGAAGTTAAACAAGCAATTAAAAGATCATAAGAAATAAAAAAGTGAAGGTTTTGGATTTAAACAAGGGCAAATACATGAGAAAGAGAGTCCACCTGGAAGAAAGACTAGGAGGTGACCTTCCTCTTGAAGTTCGGATGTTTCGGGACAGACTATTTAAAACTGTTCAATAAATATATGTGCGTATACGTTTCCTTTTCAGGGTTAGTGTCTACTTGATAAAATGCAGAAACATGTTGGAATGTACAACAAAACCGCTTCAGATTTTACCTTCAGTCTTAAAGTATTAACCAGTAATATGAAACATTTTATATCTAAAAAACGTCAGGAAACACTGATTAACAGACCTTTCAATCTGTCAGCATTAAAATTCTGGTGGTTCCGGCTCCTTCCGTCATGCCTCGAGCAGCAGCTCGTTCATATTCATTATTCGAATTTGCTGGACTCTGATTGGCTAACAAACTAGCCTATGAGAGCAAAGAATACTGTTTCCTGCCCCGCTGTGCATGGCAATGTCAGACGTTGTGTCTTCATGTTGACTATGTCTTATGCTAACAGCTTTTAGCCAGCAGCATGCTAGGCGTGGTTTCAACTACAGGAGCTGCCGAATACTAACAAACAAAGGAGTTGTGATGAAACAGATACAGGTCATTCGGACTCGGGTGTTATCTCCACCTGCGTAGTTTGAGAGATAAAAACTGAAAGAGAAGTTGTTGACCTGTTTTCACACCCACTATGAAGGTAAGAACACCTGTGGGGCTAAAATATTCAACAGAAACCTCAGAAAAACTGTTTTTAATGGAATGGTCTCTTTAATAACTTGGAATGCAGCAAATTCTCTTTCTGCAGCTGCTCTATAGGATTTAGATCAGAGCTAATAAAAAGCTACTTCAGGACAGTCTAATGTTTTGTTCTGATCCAGTTTCAGGTGTTTTATCTCTGTATTTTGGATTAACCCTATAATGCAGCTTGTATCATATTTGCTACATAGTTTTGATCATTTCTAACATGGTTGCTCCCAGTAAATGATCCACTTGCCTTTTTTTTCAGGTTAAATCATCATTATTATATGGATGAATGCATTATTAATAACTCATTTTTTATATTACAATTAAACCGTAAAAACGGCCAATGTAATAAATGTGATACAAAAAATCTATTATAAATAACATGATACAGCAAAAAACGTTTGTGAATTTTGTTCTAAGGCTTCGTAAACATCCCAGTTCCAAATAATCAGAATTTTCTGGCTATTTTTTAATAAGTTGGGTCTTACAGGGTTAAAATCCTGTTGAAGGATCCATGACTTGTGACTGAAACCATATAACACAAAATAATATCTAATATAACATAACACAAAAATATCTTATAGTGGATTTTTGTAAATTCTCATTATTACTTTAGTTAGTTTCAAGTTATTTTAGTGAACATTGTTGATTAAAAAACATGCAAAATATTTCACTCACATTTGTATCTATTTAATGCAAATAGTTTATTTACCATTTTCCTCTGTTTTATATTATCTTAAAATATGTAATAATATGTTGTTTCTGTACTTTCACCTCTTTAAATGAAAACATTTCAGTGAAGACGTTATAATGACTCGAGGCTTGTTTCCCGGTTCCCAGGATGGCCAGAACCTCTGATCCAGGGTGCATCAGCAGCTGTTTGGCACACAATAACAAAACAGAAGTTTAATCAACTGAGAAAACACACATGTTGGATTAAAAACAAACAAACAAAACTTCATGAACTAGAAGTGCCTTAGCAGAGATGGCTGAGACCGCAGCGGTCCTCATGGCTGTGATGACCTCCCCATCCATGACCTGCAGGTTGGAAACATTTCATTACTGCTCTGAGGTTGAAGCTCCAACCAGAAGTCCCTGCAGCAGTTTAACTCACAGCCTTGACGTTCCCATATTCTGGATCCAGCAGCACCACTGTGGCTTGAACAGCTGGCAGACTGGAACCCTCCTCCCTCTTATAGAAACACGCAAACTTGGTGGTCAGAACTCCATCGTTCTCCATGTATGTAGGCATCAGGCCCATGAACCTGAAAGGTTGTTAAACTCTGTTAAACTCCATCTATTGCGTTTGTGTGAAGCAGAAATCAGGCCTACCCGTTGTGTTTCTGCAGAGGCAGCGCGGTGCGCACAGGCTGGATCACCTCCGCACTGTCCCGTCTGGAGAACTTCCCCAACGCGTCCTCCAGACGAGGGATCAGGTCTCTGTAACACAGCAGACGTCTGACTTCCTGCTCCCAGATAACAACAGGAGGCTCCGCCATCGCTTCTAACAGAAAGATAAACAAACTGCACAAAGTTCAGCCCACGGTCACCTGAGCTGCGTTCAAGAGCAGCAATGGAGCGTCGTAAAAAAAATCTAATGCTGCGTTCAGGGTCCACCGTTAAGCACATACTGTCATCATGACACTAAATCACTATTCTGATAATGCTCTGAGTATTTATCCACATTAGTGTAAAGATCTTTAGAAACCTGCTAATTTATTCATATTTTGTATCAAAGGTGATTTTTTTAAACTGGTTCAAAGTTCTACTGGAGGAATTCTCCAATAATTTTGTCTTTTTTTCCAATTCATTTATTTTTAATTATATTATTTAAGCAATAAAGCACAATAAAAGGCTTCTAATTCAAGGACAATTATTTTAGTCTACAGATAACCTGCATCCAAATAACTAAACAAACAAAACTCAAGGGACATGAACAGGGTTCATCCAAACACTTGTTTTCCAAAATCTCTTCAGAGCTCATCTTAAAAGATAAGAGTTAATATTGGTTTGCACAGTTTTTATAAAAGCAATTTGCATAAACTCCAGAAGGTTACCTGCAGACACACATGCAGCATCATTGTGTTGCATAAAAAGAGGATCACTGGCAGAATGTTGTTGCTACTAAGATCAACCATTTATCAGATTATCAAGAATTTTAAGAGAAGAGGTCCAGTTGTTGTGTAGAAGGTTTCAGGGTGTCCAAGTAAGTCCAGCAAGCACCAGGAGCGTCTCCTAAAGATGATTCAGCTGCAGGATCGGCGTGATGCCAGTGGAATGGCAGCAGGCATCTGCACAGTAGAAGGTCTGGTATGAAGACGGGCAGCAAAGAAGTAACTTCTCTCCAAGAAACCATCAAGGACAGACTGATATTCTGCATGAAGTCTAGCGAATGGACCCCTGAAGACTGGAATCAAGTCATGTTCTCTGACGAAGATCCTTTCTGATTGTTTGGGGAGTCTTGAAGGAACGACCATCAGTCCTGTGTCACACCAACAGTAAAACATCCTGAGATCATTCATGTGTGGCGCTGTTTCTCATCCGAGGGGGTTCACAATTTTACCAAAATCGCAGTCGCAAAAAATGTTACCAAAACATCCACTAACAGCAACTTCTTCCAACCACCCATGAACAGTTTGGTGACGAATCTTTTCCAGCGTGATGGAGCTTCGAGTCATGTCAATGAAACTCCCCAGACCTTCACCTCATTGAGAACTTGTAATCTATCAAGAAGCAGGTGGACAAAAACTCACTAGTTCTAACAAACTCAAAGTATCGATTATGAAAAACAAGGAAAAACTCCACGATAACAGACCCCGACCGTCAACACTAAACCTGCATCTACTGAAGTAAAACCATTTTATCAGAGAAAATCAAAATGCAGCAACAGGCTGTTATTTCAAACCTTCTAATTACAAGAGTATCAGTGTCTCTACTTCTGATGAATGAAAAAAAAAAGAAATGAAAAATACTTTATTTATCCCAGAAGGGAAATTCAATGTTGTAGTAGTTTTTTTTTTGTCCAACAATAAAAAATTGATTTCCTGTAAAAAAAAAAAAAAAACAGCTTTAGTCTAAATCACTTCAGCACCCTTTTTATTTCTATAGGTTGCTCATAATCAATAATCCAGTAAACACAAGATGTACAAATAATTACTTTATTAAGAAACAGGTGACGGCCATGCAAAATGACAAAAGTAAAAACAATTTTCTCTAAAAACAAAAATCATCCATCATTTGTTTTGCAAAACATCGTTTAAACCAAATATGAGACAGTTTTCAAATATAGGACCGGACCACCCTTGAGATTTTTTTTAAACAGTGCTTAAAAAAATACAAATTACACCAGAAGTCTTTCGATCGCCATCTGAACAGACTGAATCTGCGGCTTGAGCTGCGATCCTTCCTTTATGGTGACCGAGGTAGCGATGACGGGCCGTGACACGCCGCAGGCCCGGCCCAGAGCCTGCTTGGAGCGGACGAACACATACGGGACGTTCTTGTCCTCGCAGAGCAGCGGCAGGTGGAGGATGATCTCCAGTGGTTCAGCGTCGGCGGCCATGACGATAAACTCAGCGATGCCTCTGTTTAAGGTCTTAGTGGCTGAAAAGGGAAGAAATATACAAAGTATATAAGACTATTCACTGTTTAACTATGTGTATACCCTGCTATGTATCTGAGCAAAATGCAAAGAGTAAAACTAAAGTATCACCTTTTCCCAGATTTAAAAATCAACCCTTTCACTGTCTGCGTTTTGTCACCAAATTGACTGTCATCAATTCTGCTTTTTATTTCTTTGGTGTGTGACTGTAAATGTAGCAAGTAAAATACAGATGAAATGTTTATTAGATTTTTAATCAGAAGATGGAGCTGGTGCAATTCGCTACTTTATTAAGACTACTTGTCATGAAGCCTATAAAAATGTTCATAAAATCTCTCGCTAGATTCACCAAGGGTCAAAGAATTTCACGGACCTTTTTTGTTCTTTTGCGATAGAAATACACCAAATGCATTATCACATTCCACAGTGCAGCAGCTGCCTGATCAACTGAAATATTAACTCATTCCAAATTCATATTAATCGTGTTCAGGTTATAGTTAAGTGTGTGGGTACCTCAGTAGAAATTACATTGTCAGGGTTCCTAATGTTAAATGGTCAAAAAACTTTATGACTGAGACATTTTCCATCATCCATAATAAATTAAATCAGAATCATGTTTATTTGGCCAAGTAATTTGTAAAGAGCCATGAAATCACTTTGACCCTTCAAATTAAAATAAATAAAAAATCTACAATAATTCGCACACTTATAGTTTAAGTATGAAGTTCCACCTTTATGTTTATAAAACACAAACATTGTTTCTCCTGCTGCTGGAGATAAACACCAGCCTCCATCAGGATCCTGCAGGAACAAGTTGTTATAAAACTGGTTGGATGGATGTAGTTCGATCATTTATTACTTAAATAATCACAAAAGGGAATAAGTATGACTTTATTAAAGTGTCTCAGGTCTTTTATCAAAGGAAGTTAGTTTCTGTTATATGAAGAATCTGTTTAATACAATAAGGTAATATTGTAATAAGTTAAAATGTTGAAAACATTTCAATAGATCTGCAAAACTCAAGCTGCGTTTGTTCAATTCTGGAATCAGCTCACACACGCAGAACAACCCATTTGTAATATTAGTATCATTCTGCTGCACAAACATGATCCAGTTCCTATTACTCTGGTTTATGTTGACCAAAGTTACAAGGAGTCACAGCTGAGGGTCTGAAGGGCCACATGTGGCCCCAGGGCCGCAGATTGCAGAACCCTTGTCTAGCATCTTTCTCATGTTGTTTTAACATACAGTGCAGAGATGTAAAGAGAGACAGAAATCACTTTAGTTGAATTGTTTCTCACCTTCATTGGCCCCTTTCCTCAACTGCTTGTAGTTGGAAGCTTGTTGAACCAGGTCCAGAATGGTTTTAGTCAGAGTAGCGTCGGCCAGCGGGTAGGCCTTCGGGTTCACTTGGGCTTCAGTCTGCTCACAAAACACACAACAACTTTTAATGCACAACATATATTTTAAAAAGCATACGGTTTATTTGTTTTCGTGCTCTGTATTTGTTTGTGCTCGCTAACAATTAGCTCATCTGTTAGCATAGCAAATCACAATGAACAACTTACCATTATGATTTATATTTTGGTGATCCTCTCGGCGAAATGCTTCACGGAGGACTAGTTGTTTGATCTCTCGATTCCGAAAAAAACAACAAGAAAGGAAATGTCCAATTTTCTCTTATTTTCAATAGCGCAACAGGTTCCGCTAACGCTCGCGCATGTAGTCAATCAAACGTTTACCACACGTGTGAGACTGTCCTTTTGCGCATGCGCACTGAACAAGTCCGCTCTCTTTTTTTCAGCAAACTTTATTAACAAACTAAAGGTTCACAGTGTATAAAAACAAGACATTATTTCTGAATTACTGATCTTTTTTTCACACCCAGTTTAAGAAGGTTATCCTTGGTTTTCATAATTTTAATCACATTGACAGCAGTGTGCTTCCTTTCTATAAATATGTTTTTATTTTTTATTTGCAAAATTCCATATACACAAAAGCAAATCTATCAACAGAAAGCCAGAATTATTGCTACTGGAAGGGGAGTTTCAGCAATACATGAGGACAACCTCATCATCAAATAACAAAAAAGGCTCTCAGGATTATCAACACCTGTAAATCCCTGAAGCTGTTTGCAGGGTGAACACAATCATGCAACTTTTTTTTGTTTCCTCTATTTTATTTATTTATTTTTTCTTGTGTTCTGATCTTATGCTTCTAAGGGAACCTTCCCGAGGAATCAATAAGACATTTCTTAACTTAACTCTCAACTTTATCTTAAACTTAATTTGCTGCTGTTACAATGTCATGTCTATTTTTGTACTTGTTTGATTGTATTTTCTTGAGATTTCATTAAAAACAAACAAGCAAAGAAATACATTCTGAATCAATGATAGAATTTATATTAAAAATGCAATTATTTTAAAACACTTGACTTTATTATGTTCTGGTTTTTAAATGTTTAAACCAATACAAAATCAGAGTATAAATTCAAACCAATTCAAGGCATGAATAATAAATTAACCCAGAATAAAATTTTGAGGATATTACCAGAATATTTTCTAACAGAACTGTCATGTATCTTTACAATTACAGTGTGGGCTAAATGTCAGTGTTAGTTGCACAAAGTTCGGGATTTTCTGGGTCCAACTATTCTGATGAGACAAACATGTAACTATTGCCCTAGTTAACGGGATGCTGTTAGTTAACCGAAAAGCTGCAGAGTGATACAATTTTTCATGCAGAACCTGAACTCAACATTATTGATAATATTAACAAGAAGAAACAGAAGATTTGCAGATACATCTCTAATAGTGACTGAGTTATTTCACAAACTGGGTGCATGTGAAGAACTGATGCTGTTTGATAGTTAACAGTTGTTCAGCTCATTTAGATTTTTTCCACTGCCTAAAACTTTTGAACAGTACTGTATATTTAAAAAAATTTAGATACATTTGCATAAAGAATATTGTTGCTTTTGATGTTTGTGTCCCAGAAACTTACTGTTTGTAACACACTAGGAGCATGAAACGAAAATAATTTTCCCATTTCAGCAGTTAATTTACTTTTTGTCTCATGCAGTTCATATTTATACCCAAAGGAGGCGCGCACGCTTAAGGTTGATGTTTATGAAAGGAGCGATGAACGCGCTGTGCATTCTGGGTAGGGCACTTTCCACCCGGCCATATTGGATCGTTGTCCTGGCTGAAGGAGACAGAGATGAAGGGGATTCGGGGAATCAGTCAGCTATCGGTGAGCTCTGTTGTTCTGAAAGTGACGGGATACGTGTTTGTTCTCGGTGTCACTAACTGCATATTTTTGAGGAAGGTTTAAAACAATTATGAAGGAAACCGGAAGCAGTCAACGCAAACTTGACACGATGACTGTTAGTCAGAAAATAATTAAGCTTATACACCAAATATGTGGTTAATTATGTGAATAAAATGTAATAAAGTATCGTTTTAGTTAAAGTAGAAACAAATTGACAGCCAGCTGAAGTTTTGTGTTTGTTTCTTTAGCATTTTAGCTGAATTTTATATGTCGCTTCATGTTGACTGCGCTACACAAAAACAATATTATCTGCTCAATGGGCCCAAACATACTTATATAAGAAGGAATATGTAGAAAACACTTAAGGTTTACTGTATATAATCAACTGATTGCCTATTTGTGAAACAATCATAGATCTATCCATCAATCTTCTGCTTATCCAATGTTGGGTCCACTGATGTCAAACTCTAGTCCTCGAGGGCATGACAACCTTAAATTATAAAGATATTGTAACCCCTGAATTATTTTATTTTAATGTTTTTTTGTATTATAAATGCAGAACTTTCTGTGCTTTTTGGTTTATTGTGACATTGTATTTAGTGCCTACGAGGTTTTGTCATTTGTTCACTTTGTGAATACAGAAAGAAAAGAGGGCCTACCCTGCAAGTTTTTGATGTTCCTCTGTTTCACCACACCTGATTTGGAAGAGCAGGTCCTTAACAGGCCTCAACAGAACTTGTTATGATGAGAAGGTAAATCAATGATTTCAATCAGGCATGTGTGCTGAAGCAGAGGAACACCTATAACCTGCAGGAGAGTGGCTCTGGAGGACTGGAACTTGACATCCATGGAGGGGGGAAACAGGTTCAGGAGAGAAACCCAGACCTCCTTCACCCCAGCGACACTTGCCAGCTCCTGGTGGATCTCCTGATGTTCCCAAGCTAGAGAGGATATATATTTTCACCAGTAAGTTCTGGGGGTCTCCTCCCAGTGGTACAGGCAGGGAAAATCTCCATGAGGATGCAACCAGGAAACATCCTAACTGGACGCCTGAACGATCTCAGCTGACTTCTTTCAATGTGGAGAAGCGGCGGCTCTACTTCAAGCTCCTTCAGGATGGTGGAGCTCCTCACCTGATCTCTAAGGCTGAGCCCAGCCACCATACAGAGGAAGCTCATTTCAGCCACTTGTATCCAGGATCTTGTTCTTTCAGTCAGGATCCAGATCTCGTGCCCATAGGTGAGGATCATAACACAGACACGGTAGTAAACTAAGAGCTTTGCATTTCGGTTCAACTCCTTCTTCACCCCAAAAGACTAAATCAGCTCCCTCATCACAGATGATGAAGCCCCAACCCGTCGATCCGTCTGCTGCTCCATCCTGCTGTCACTCATAAACAAAGACGTCCAGATATTTAAACGTCTCCCCTTGAAACTCAACCTGAATCTTAAATGTTTGAGACTAAAATTGTGAAGTCATGACAGACTGATGTTACTAATAAATAATAGCTTTATTATAAGAATGATCAGAGCAGAAACAGATCTTGTGTGAAATTCAAGTCAGTTGAATTATTATGAATATTGATGATCTGTTGTTTGAACTTGTTTCTTCACTTAGTGGGGGTCGTATGTGATGTGTGTCCAGCATATATGTGTCCTTTTGTTCTTGTAGCATGATATTCCTCTGAAGATTGTCCCCACTTCTTATTTGATCTGGTTGAAATCAGCTGTGAACAGGATTTTACCAGCTCAAGGACTTCCTGACTCCACCTCTGATTCAGTGATCCAGCAACACATTAGCTGTAATATTTTGCCTTCCCATCTTCTCTGTTTTTCCAGACAAGGCTTTATGCAGCCCAGGCTGCTCGTAAGGTGGAAGTCACTGGGTTTCAGCCGCAGGATGTTCAGGTTAGTAGTTGCTGACTTGTTTTTCTTCTCCACAGAAACGGTTCTATGCGGCTGACAGAAAAGGCCAGTCCCTTGTGCAGCCTCTGTCTGGCCTCAAGCTCACTCCTGGGGCTGCTCACTCCATCCAGGATGTTCACGTAGGTTGAGAAGTACCAAGCATGGTCTGATCGTGGATATAAGATCTGCTTTTCCTAAATAGTACACTGCTTCTGCTGAGTTTGTGAAATCATCTTCTGTAACAGCCAGAGCAGTAAAGACAGACGTTTTACTGGTTTCCATCTGTATCTCACTGGGTTGTGGCTCGAGTTTCGACTGGCATCTGTAAGGGAGGTTTCCAGAATGTATAGAAATGATCTCACGTTGATCACAGAGCTCCGCTCACATAATGCTGGAAGTTTGAACAAGGGAAAAATCTTTCTAAATATTCAAGTCATTGCAGCTGTTTGAGACGCGTCTGAAACCCTTCTCAGTTTCTGAGAGTCCGAAAGCGCGAGACAGTTTTGGGAAACTTATGAAATTAAATCGTGACTGAGACATAATTAAGAGACTTTGCAACTACACTGTGACATTCACCTTTACGTACATATAGAAAAGTTCTAATCTAGTATGACAGAAACAGAAAATCCCAGTGAGATACAACCCCAACATGGTTTAGATGGTTATATTAGATGAGTTTACACGTGTTTGTCTCCAGGTAACCAAACTGCCCAGTGGACTGGTGATCGCATCACTGGAGAATTATTCCCCTGCCTCCAAAATTGGAGTCTTTGTTAAAGCTGGATGTCGTTATGAGACCCCTGACAACCTGGGTGTCACCCACCTCCTCAGACTGGCCTCCAATCTGGTATGAACTCAGTGCAGCACTGGATTCTGTTACAGCAGGTTTAGTCTTAATCAGATTTCTGTGCTCTCAGCAGGAAGTTCTAATAAATGCATGCAGCTGGTTAAAATTATAGAAAATTATACATTTTTTGGTTTACTTTGGTATTTCTTTGGATGCAAACTTTACCTTCTGTCTTATTTTGATATTTACATGCACTTTTTGAACTTTATAGACAACTAAAGGAGCATCATCCTTCAAAATCTGTCGTGCCATCGAGGCAGTGGGAGGCAGCATGAGGTCAGATGATCCACGACAAGTCTGAGAATTTCAGGAGCTTTTAGTGCTCTAACTGGATATTTGAATGTTTCTGTGCAGTGTGACGTCATCCAGAGAGAATATGGTGTACACCGTCGACTGTTTGAGAGATGACATGTGAGTGTGTCCATCGCAGGATTTACAAACTCTTTAAAGTCTGAAACATGAAAATAAGAGTTTGAAAATTGTTTTTTAATTCAACAATTTATAAAATAATAATAATATAATTGTATGTTATAATCGATTGTTTAATTATTTAGAAAATATATTAAGAAGAAAATTGCGGTACCATAATTTCGGGACTATAAGCCGCTTCTTTTTCGACACACATTGAATTTTTAAAGGTAAACGAGCTTCATTTAGCCTCGTCCCATCAGACCAATCAGATTGCTGAGCACATCACAGAGAACCAATGAAACTGTTTGAATTAAATCAAACAAACTCTCACTGAATTCTTTATTTTGTGGTTCACTCTCATCATGGAAAACACATGAAGAAACGCAGCTTTTAGGTTCTGGCTGTTGAAGGAAATAGAGCCGCTGCACGTGAACTTAGTGTTTTTAATTTTATAACCGTGTTACAAAGTTCAGAATTTTATGTTAGTTACGGGACATATTTCATTAAAAGTTAAAAAAATCTCACGTTAGAACAGGAACACCTGCAGCTTATAGACAAGCGCAGCCTGTATGTGTAAATCTGTTTTTGTTTTTAAAGTTAGTGGGTGTGGCTTATATTCAGGTGTGCTTGGATCCTCCACAAGCAGACAGAAGACGAGTATGAGATTTGAAACGGCAGGTTTTTGGAGGAAAGTACTAATCCTGTTAAAGAGGTAGAGCCTCTAGCATTAGACTTATTGGCATCATGAGGTTAAATAATAATAAAATAAAATCACACTTTCATTAAAGTCAAACACACAGATTTGTGCTTTTCCATTCTCAATATTTTGGTGTTAATTATATTTTTTGATCTTCAGTGACACCGTCATGGAGTTTTTGATAAACGTGACAACAGCTCCAGAGTTTCGCCCGTGGGAGGTGTCTGACCTGCTGCCAAGGGTGAAGGTGGACAAGGCACAGGCTGCACAAAGCCCTCAGATAGGTGGGACACACACACACACACACACACACACACACACACACACACACACACACACACACACAAGTGTGTTTTGGTATCCTTATGGGGACCGTCCATTGAGTTCCATTGATTTTAGTAACTAGATTTATACCTAACCCAAACCCTTTTACTAACCTTAACCATTACTGATCTATAACTAACCCTAAGACTAACTAAAACTCTATTCACACCATACCTATAAACCTAACCCCTAACCCTAAAAAGGGGAGTCCCCCTCATGGGGACCAGGCTTCGGTCCCCACAAGAACCCTCGGACCCCAGAAAGATAGTAAAAGTCAGGAAACGGGTCCTCAGGAGGTCAGAAATACAAACCCACACACACACACACACATACACACGATAACCCTTTAATTGTAAATAATCACAAAGCTTAAGCTTGTTCTGTTTGATTTAACCATTTACAAGGTGAATAATTGGAAGATTGTAAATTAAAAAAAGATTTTTTTTTGTCTTATTTTGAAAAAAAATATTTTTTTTTCTTTCTGGTTTAATCCTGTGAGACAGTTTAGTCAAATCGACAAATTATTTTATACAGGCAATCGTTTAAATGATCATCTTGCAAATATCAGAATATTTATTATTTCCATCAACACAGTGACTTTCAGCATGTCGATCGTTTCTTCAACATCACAGACTTCCTGTTTAGTTAAGCCTGTTTTTTTTTTTTTTTCCAGGTGTGGTTGAGGGTCTACATGCAGCTGCCTACAAGAATGCCCTGTGTAACTCCCTGTACTGTCCGGACCACATGGTTGGCAACATCCACTCTGAACATGTGTGTAAATGTTTGTTTTATTTGGAATGAGATGTATGTTTATATTTTACTCAGAGACTCGTCTGTTTTGGATTTAGGATTTTACAGATGTTATGTCACTTTATTCTGATTTATATGATTTTATCTGTTAACTTTTTAGCTCCATCAGTTTGTCCAAAACAATTTCACGAGTGCGAGAATGGCTCTTGTTGGACTTGGTAAGAAGATGATCCTGTTTAATGTAACAGCTCCAGAAAGTGTTCTGTTACAGTTCTGATTATGATGTTTCCACCAGGTGTTGATCACGCTGTGCTGAAGCAGGTGGGGGAGCAGTTCCTCAACATCCGCAGTGGGGCAGGAACCACAGGGGCCCCGGCTCAGTATCGTGGAGGTGAGCTGAACTCAGAATATTGCTAACCTTTTGATGCCTGCAGGATTAATAAATAATGTTTTTAAATTCTGACACATCAGGTGAGGTCCGTCTGGCGAGCACCAGCAGTCTGGTCCATTCGGCGGTGGTGAGCCAGTCTGCAGCTACGGGCACCAGCGAGGCTCTGGCATTCAGTGTGCTGCAGCATTTACTGGGAGCTGGTCCTCATGTCAAGAGGGGATCCAACATCTCCAACAAACTGGTGCAGGGCGTTGCCAAGGCAACTGCTGACCCTTTTGACGTGAGTTTGTCAGTCTGGATGCAAATTCAAACTTTTTATGCACCATTTTCAACACAATTTTTTGTTTTTTTTAATAACAGGTCAGTGCTTTCAATACAAGTTACTCTGACTCTGGTCTGTTTGGAGTTTACACAATATCCCAGGCTGCAGCAGCTGGAGACGTGAGTCATATAATTACAGTATCGATTCATTCAATTAACACCACAATGCTTAAATAATCCATCCATCTCTGTGTGTACAGGTGATAAAAGCAGCTGTCGCCCAGGTGAAGGCTGTTGCTGATGGTGGAGTGACGGCTGCTGACCTCACTCGGGCCAAGTACGATGCACTAAGTGATACGTGCAAATGACATGTTCCATCTGGATGGAGCTGGTGGATCCAATGAGCTTGTCTCTGTTTTGTTTCTTCAGAGCCCAGCTGAAGAGTCACTTCCTGATGTCCCTGGAAACATCCGAGGGTCTGCTGGAGGCCATGGGCANAAGAGACAGCTCAGGCTCTGGCTGATGGATCGTACCAGTCAGCTGATGAAATCTCCAAAAACATCGACAACATCTCCTTGACAGATGTTTCTAATGTAAGACTGATCTTCAGATCTCTGAGCTTATTGACACATTCTGTTGTTTTTTTCTTACATATTTAATTCTTCTTTCAGGCTGCCAAGAAATTTGTGACTGGCAAAAAGACCATGGCCTCCAATGGAAACCTCATCGAAACGCCCTTCGTGGATGAGATTTAAACACCTCGTCACCTTCTTACTGTACCTTCAAAAAAGAAATTATTTCCTCTTCATTTAAGCAGAAATAAAAGTCTTTGTTGTGTGTTTTTGCAATGAGACGATACTGGGTATTTGTAGGTGTTTTAACAGAATGCTGCAGCATTGCTGTCACTCATCTGTCCACGTCAACTGTATAGCTGATGTAAAATATGGAATAAAATCTATCGACCTCACAACGGTTTGGAGTCTGTAAAGTGTCATGAATGAAATATTTGCAGGAAATATCACGAAAATAAATCTGATTAATGCAGGTAGTTCAAAAATCAGGTTTTTATTATGTAGATCTGCCCACAGTGAGTAACTTCAAATTGTTATACTTTTACATAAATTGGACTCTTGTTTAGGTTTATTCTCGCGAGAGCTTTAATTGAAATATTTGTAATTGTATATGATTGTTTTTAGATCAAAAGGAGAGAAAGGGGTATTGAGTCTGTGGGTGTGGAGGCTGGGAGCTCTTGAAAAGCGCTTTTATGTAACCGGATGGAGGGGGGGGGGGCGTTTCCCGTCTGCTCTCGTCCGGTGGAAAGAAAACGCTTCCATACGAGACAGAAGATTCATGCAAACTCGGAAAGTTAGTCGATTGCATGCATGTTTGTGTTTTTACCGCTTAAAAACTGAACAGACATCAAAGTATGTAGGTGAAAGAGAACGTGGATTTTAATTTTCCTAAAATTTCCTGAACGTCACTGGGAAATGACATCAAGAACAAGACGATCCGTGAGTCCGGGGCAGCGGGGCTCCTCCCGGGCTGGAGACCAGTCGTCTATTGGGGCACTTCGGACACGGGAATAAACCCGCATGTCCCACCGCATGAAACCAAACCATGTTCGGACCAAAAGCCTGAATCCATCATCTCTGCCAAAAAATCCTCCAGCGCTGGAGGACATCATGGGACAAGATGTGGGAGAAAGTGAGTCCTAAATGTCTCGTTTGGCTCCTAAAAACAGGTGAGACTGAGGCAAAACACTAAATCTGTTCCCACCAACATGGATAAGCTCACCGTTATATCAGGATGCCTCTTCCTCGCTGCAGACATCTTCGCCATAGCCAGCATCACCAACCCAAACTGGATCAACACCGGAGAACCAGCTGGTAAGGTGATGGTACTTTGTCACGTGGTTTGTGTAACACAAGGGCAAAGTGGAAAAGTTTGTTTTAGCAAAATCACATGATCAAAAGGTCAGAAGGGTGATCTGAATTACTGTCTGGATCCAGGATTTTTTTAAGGTTACGGACATAATATACTTTCTAGAATATGTCCACTTGGCAGAAGTCTGCGCTCTCCGAGTGCTTTTTTAGTTTAGGGTTTTTGTTTGGCGGATTCTTTACATTTATTGTCACAAACATTAATTCTTATTTTTTTCCTGTCTGATTCTCCTGTCTTTTCTTTTCTTTTCTTTTCTTTTCTTTTCTTTTCTTTTCTTTTCTTTTCTTTTCTTTTCTTTTTAGTTTTTATTGCAGTAATTACCCCAAAGTTGTGACATGTGACTAGATTATTCATTCATTCATTCATTCATTCATTCATTCATTCATTCATTCATTCATTCATTCATTCATTCATTCATTCAGTCATTCATTCATTCATGGTATGTTTTAAAAAAAAACAGTTTTCAGCTGGTCAATGGCCTTGTTTGATATGATATAATGGGGGGGGGGGTCTATGCAAGGCCCGAAGGGGCTGAAGCACTAGCGGCCGGGGGTCTGAAGCCAACGACTTACAGAGGGCCGGAGGCGATTTTTGAAGCATTTCTGACTGCATATTTCATGATATATTTGTCTACTATAGTCTGCAAAAATGTAGAAAAAGGGCGTTTCTCGGAAAAAATGCAGTCGCAGGTCCCCCATGCAGGCCACGGGAAAGGTTCTGTTAAATTTATAAATCAGCGTCATTGTAACTGAATCCATTCTTTGTGAAATCACAAAGTGAAAAGGTTGAACACAGAAAAGACAGACAACACAATTGAAGAAAGAGAAAATTTAACATTGTCACCGGCAGAGGATTTTTATAACAACAACAACAACAAAACTTTATTTATAAAGCGCTTTTCAAACAAAGTTTATCAAAGTGCTTTACAGATTAAAAATGACCCCACAACCCCCCAACCCCCCCCTTTACTTAAAAAGTAAAACCCCCATCCCAACCCAACCCATCAACCATATACACACACACACACACACACTTAAAAGCTACAAAAACAGCGGGCTGGGCACAGATGAGCCAGGAAATGCCATCATAGGAGCCATCTGCATCGGTAGCAGCGGATCAGCAGCAGCTGCCAAGGCACCGACCCCGAAACTAGCGAATGTTTTTTTCAACAAAACATGGGGGGGACATGTCCCCCCTGTCCCCCCATAAACAAGGCCCATGCAGCTGGTTAATAAAATAATCTTTTTCTTTTTTACACAATAAAATTGTGAATCTATGTGTTTGCTTGGCAGTTTCTTTACCCTCTTTGCTAAATCATCATCAGGGTACTATGTTTTCTGGAGCATCAGCCTATGGTAGGGTCTCCCATAACAAACTGGCCTCAGGGAAGGGGTCAGACATCCTAAATCTTGATGAGGAACGCCCACTAAGGACAGGAAACCCTCTGGGTGGACCCTGGTGCTCGAGGTGTGGGGCTCATTCAGGCTCAGCATGAAAAGGCTACAGGAAGCCACCTCCACTTAGGTTAGCCTGCTGAGAGGAAAATCAGCGTTGGGCTCACAGAAGGTTGGGTGGTCAGCATGGGCGGGGACCTGGGTATGCTGAGAGCTCTTCTCACATGCAAACCTTGAATACTGACAAAAATCATTATGTGCTTGAAGTTTGTATCGTTTACTGCAGCAATAAAGCAGATTTTCTGCTGATAGAAGTATTTCATTTGGGATAAAAAGCTAAAACATTGTCCAGAAATTCTGCATTAATCCATTAAATTTGGGGGTTTTTAACTTAAAAAAATTATCATGCAGCAAATATTTGCTAAGTGTTTAGACTAAACTGTAAAAAAGTCACATACATTCAAAAAATGTTAATAATAATAACCATCAAACAACTGTTTTCACCCATATTTGCAGTAAATTTAACGAAATGATATCTGACTTATTTATTTCATTTTTTGTTATGAGAGTTTGTATATACACTGTATATAAATGGATGGATGGATGGATGGATGGATGGATGGATGGATGGATGGATGGATGGATGGATGGACGGATGTTGGATGGATGGACGGATGATGGATGGAGATATATATATTCAATCAATATTTACCTATATATAAAAACAAAGTCAAAAATATCTGAATCTGAAACATGGAAAAGAAGATTTGACATTTACAAAATTAATCAAATGTTTAACATTTTAAAAACTTTGTGAACTTTGTTATAAAAGTGTAAAAATCTACAAAACATTAGTTACCATGACCACAAAGTTTAGACATAAATAAGTTTAATATCCCTTTTCAACATCTAGAATCAAATTTTGGATAAAAATGCCAATTTATTTAAAAAAAAAATCCAGATTTTTTTCTGTTGGGGGGAAAAAAACATGTATAAAATCACACAAGAAATGTAACATACATGTTAACATATTTCTAACTGGTATTTTCCACATGTGAAGCTCACGTTCCAAATTCCCAAGAGAAACATGTGCAAACCCTGTGTTTTATATGTGAAAACTTGCTTACACAATGTAAAATTAATATAATATTAATGAATTAATATTAATAACCCTATTTTCAGTAAAGGTTTAAAATGAATAAATCTACTGAAAGACTTTTTACAGTGTAGAAAGTGGAGTGATGTTCACAATAATTAATTTGACTCACTATGTTGAGTGTATGTTATAGATGACAGGTGTTTAGAAGCTTTTTCTTTCTACCTCATTAGTCCAAGAGTAATTACCTGCAGGCAGGAAGTATTGTTTGGGACTGTCTGATTTTAATGAGGTCTTTTGGGAGGGGGATGGTTTCCAGCTGGAGGATTAAACTCAGTGTTTTTGGTTTATTTTATTTTTTTGTTGAAGTTAGAAATCAGTGTGACATAATTTGTTCTCAAACTGAAAAAATAATTGAATCTCCTTATAATTTGATTGAATTTGCTGCTCATTTACTTTATTATTTCCTTGAACATATTATTTTCTTATAAAGTGAATTCATTATAAAGTTATATAAAGTTTTCTTTTTTGTTTTCGTTGATATTATTACACTTTTGCAAGAAAAAAATCCAGTAGAGAATTATATCTCGCTTCATTTTCAAGTAAAACTGCAGGACTGCGGTTGTTTTTGCTCGTGATTTGACCCCCAGCTACAAAAACCATTATTTATAAAAGGCAAAGTGTTTTTTTTCTTCTCCTTTGAATTTAGTGGGAGTTTAATGAAGGTTTCTTTTAATTTTTTGTGCTACATCTAGTTTTGAAACAGTAACAAGCAGAACATTAATTGCTTTAAGCATCCAGGGTTTATTCAAACACACTTTATTTTGTTGAACTCGAGCTGAATTTAATGCTTTCCCCTCTCGCTCTCTCTCTCTCTCTCTCTCTCTCTCTCTCTCTCTTTGTGATATTGGTTACTTGTAATTTTTGCCGCTGTGACAATTATGTTAATTTTGAACTCAGTGGGCTCAAATCGCCCTGATTGAATTTATAAATACATAAAATTTATAATGCGTCATCCCACTGCGCACCAACTGCTCTGTGAAGAGAAATGTAAAAAAACATAATGAATAAAAGAGAAATTGGGAGGAATATAAGGAGCATTTTTGTCCTTAATGCTCTACAGGGTTGTTTGATGTTAGACTTCAGTGTTTTTTGTTGGTTTTAGGGAGAAATCCTTGTTTGACATCACAGTGAAGACGGTGGGATTTTACCGTTGGCTCCGCCTCCATTAATTTGTTTTCACATCAACAGCATGTAGTAGAGACTCCTGAGACGTCATCGTGCCTTAAAACTGGTCAATAAGTGGAGAAAACAGAACTTATGTTGCAGTGAGCTCCAAGACACCCGGATGCTTTAAGCTGCTTTTGTTGCAAAAAAAGTTTGTTATTGTGAGGTTCAAATACAAATTTCTGCTCATAAACAGAGACGGTTCAAAGTTTTATGGGGTTTTGAGCATAATTTGATCAGGACCCCCTGATACTCACTACCACTATTGTTTCAACACATTTTGTGGTCTTTAGGTTGAATATTTAAAGAGGCCCTTCCATTAAAAATGGTTTTTCTGAGGTTTCTGTTGAATATTTTAGCTCCCCAGGTGTTCTATGCTGCTGGCTAAAAGCTGTTAGCATAAGATGTAACAAACAGGAAGAGACGACGTCTGATGTTAAGATGTGCAGCGGGGCAAGAAACAGTATTCTTTGCTCTCATAGGCTAGGTTGTTAGCCAATCAGAGTCCAGCAAATTCAAATAATGAATATGAATGATCTGCTGCTCGAGGCCTGACGGAAGGAGCCGGAACCACCCGAATTTTAACGCAGACAGATTGAAAGGTCTGTTAATCATCTAATTAATAAGTAATAATCTGTTATAAAATGTTTCATATTACTGGTTAATACTTAAGAAATAACCACAAAGTCCTGAAATTTGTATGAAATGGCCTCTTTAAGGTAAAAACCTTTTCGGCAGTTTTTAACGTCTGAAGCTTCGTCTCTTGGCAGGCTCTCTGACTTTGGGTCTCGTCCGTCAGTGCCAGACCATCCAAGGCCGAGGCCGGACCTGCATCCCCCCACATCTTCCCAGAGAGTGGATCATCACACTTTTCTTCATCATCCTGGGTATCATTTCTCTGACTGTTACCTTCGGTCTGTTGGTGATGTCACACTGGCACCCTGAGGTCACTCGCTACGCCCGCTGGATCGCCTTTACAGGAAGTGGGTACTCGTCATTACTGATCATTTTCAGACAGAAACTGCTTTATTTTTCATTTTATTTGGAATAAAAATGAGCCAGAACATGGAAATAAAATTGAACAAACTCACCTTCCAGTCTAGAATGTGAATCCTTATCCTTTTAATAAAGGACGTAGAGTCTCTGAATGTTATTTTTTTAAAAACATATTTAAAATCTCACAAACTGATGATGGAAATCCACAAATCAGCTGCAGCTTGAGTCTTTCAGACCGCATTGCACCTCTCAGCATGCACGTGAGGGAAATTATTATCATTTTCTCAGCTGCAGAGAATGTTTGTGTCAATAAGCCTGAATCTCACTGAGCTGCAACAAACGGCGAACAGCCGAGTTTCCAAAATATCTCGTAACGTTTGCGAGGGTTTCTGGTTTCCTTGCGTGACTCGCAGGACCTCAATGTTGAAAACATGTTGAAAAAAAGTTATTCAATTTATCCAAATTCTCTCAAAATAGTCCCAAAGTCACCCTGCGTCTAAAGATTGTCTCATTTTGTTCTCTGTTTAGTTTCTGAGTCAGAAATGTGGCGGTTAAATTAATAATGGTCATTTTTTCTTTTGAAATCTGTTTTTGTATTTTCTATCCACACAACAGATATTCAGGTATGGTTCTGCTTGAGCGTGACTAGTCCAGATGTTCATGTGTCCCCCTTCTGTTCTCTCTTGTTACAGTGGTTCTGTTCTGTATGGCTGCTCTCATATTCCCGACTGGGTTCTACGTCAGTGAGATTGGAGGGCAACCGTATAAACTGCCCAACAACACGATGGTGGGCTCCTCGTACGTTCTCTTCATACTGGCTATTTTCTTCACCATAGTTGGGCTGCTGTTTGCTGGGAAGGTTTGCTTACCTGGCTGACGTGCAGGACCGGCCCTGAGCTGCATGGTGCCCTAGGCGAAAAAGGATTTTGGCGCCCCCTACTGCCTAGAACAGAAACAACGTAACTCAATAACTGGATTAAGTTGCAAAAATTTTTTATTCATCATAAAATGAACAGTAGAGATGATAGATAGATATTTAATTATTACTTTTTTTGCTCTTTACATGAGATGAATAGTGTGTCCAACAGTTTGTCCAGCAGAGGGCGCCCTAGGCAATTGCCTAGTCTGCCTATGCCCAGAACCGGCTCTGCTGACGTGTTCCAGTCCAGACTGGTTGAAGAGGATCGAGTGAAGATGAATACAGGGAATATTTTAAAAATGTAAAGACTTTTAAGGAGGCCTTAGGAATAATCCAGCCATTAAGACAGAGACGTTGCTCTTATCACTATTAGACTGACAGGTCACACCTGAAATGATGGTGAGACTTTCAACTGCTGCAAGGAGCTACATGTGACAAACTCAAGACACGTTTCTGGATGTTTTCTTCAATATATAATTTGCAAAGATATATATATGAAACTCTTTTATAGAGTTCCCCTGCTGTGTTTGTGGTGATGTTTATTCAGTAGGATAAATCAGCACCTGCTCTATAAAAACTGTGTTGACATGAAGAATGTTTCATTTACTGTTTTCAACAATTTCTCACAATAAATCGAGGAGAAACGTCTCACGACTCGTTTTTACACTCATATTGTTGCCTATTTTTCTGCACGTTTGCATCGTTATTTAAAAGTTTAAATCTCGTTTACTGTTCGTCTGCAGATGCTTTTTTTTTTTTAGATAGAATTTCACATTTGCATCTTTTCTTCAGGATGTTGCCACATCTTAGTATTTGGCCATGTGTGTTTTTAGTTTTTTTTTGAGAAATCCTGGATGATGGAGCCAGCAGCAGGAATTTGGACATGAATCAAATCTCACAAAAAAAGAAAAAATATAAATACCAATAAAGCAGAAAGAAGAGAACTAAACTTTAAATGATTTATTTTTGAAGCCAACAAATTTTCAATTTATGCCACCCGTTAAAAATTGTACCTAAATTCTAACATTATGTTACATAAAACTCGAGGCTTTGTGTTTTAATGCACCTCAACAGCAAATACAACTCATACAGAAATAATCTAAATGATAAAAACAGACACAAATTGAATGTAAAATGCTGTAAAACATGTTGTGTACAGATGTTTGGTAAATATAAACCTGTAACAATAGTCACGTGGTCAGATCTGACTGCGGGGAAACACTTTTCCATTTTCACCACAAGAGGGCGCAACTGATCAAATTTAGGTCAACTTCCACAGCTATTCAGTGCTGTGCAAAAGTTTTAATCCTCCCCTTTTTACACAATTAGCTTCTGATAGGCTCATCAAATGTTTTTTTACTCAATTTCTGTCCTACCTGTTTATTACAGCATATAATAAATGGGTAAAGTGGACACATCTAGGATAGAGGAAGTATCAGGTTTAAAAAATATATATACAGTAGTTAAGCAAAATCTCAAAGTCATGATTAAAAGAAAAAAATCTATTAAGACCTAAAACAAGAACAGAGAAATGCACCATTCTTCAGTTGATCATCTAATATAACATCTCAGCTGATAGTTTTATGAAAATAATAGTTTATCTGTCAA
>SSNP01000106.1:880090-882552 GCA_006937955.1 Pachypanchax playfairii
AAATCATCCTGTATCTTCTCATCTGGATGCAAAACAGACAAAAGCACCATGTTGTCCTCGTGGAAACAATCCTTCAGCAGAATTAAGGGAAGTTTTAACTTACCTTCGTTGATGCTCCATAATCCCGAGTGTAAACGAATGTCCTCAGAGTCGGTCATGTTCATCTTAATGATGTACCAGTAGTCGGTTCCGATGGAAGCGGACAAAAAGCCAAAGCTCAGAATCCCGCAGATCCCCGCAGAGATCACCAGAGCGCCAAACGTCACCTTCATGCTTCACAGCTGAAGATTTCACTCGTGCGTAAAACCGAGTCTCCAATTTTATACGGATCCTGTCTTTATGCGACGCATTAGTGATATTAAAATATATATATAATCTGTGGAGTTGCGATTCAAAGATATCCAGAGAGAATATCAGCTTTTTGCTGGTCTGAACAGTAACACCACCGCGCGCAGACCTCAGCAGCTGCTTCTGTCTGTCTGGGAGGGACTTGGATTCAATCAGGAGGCGCGTTTACGCACGAAACAAATAGCTTAACGTTAATATTCTTCATCTCAGAATCCCAGATTTTAGGAGATCATCGATTCAGGAATTGAGTAGCTGATGGATAGCAGAGAACTGTTACTTTTTCCAAATGCGTGATGTTTTAATTAGAAATGCAGGCCTTTATTTTGAAAAACTTTGCTCAACTTCATGAGAACTGCAAAGGGACTGATAAACAGGAAACCCACCTGTACAGGTGTATTATTGTGAAAATCACTACGTGTTTGTGTAATTTATTGTCTTGTCTTTTAAAAAAAGGGGTAAGAAACATAAGATAAGACAAATCAGAGTTTGGGAAGATGCTAGTCATTTGAACTTAAATGAAAGAATGAATGTCTCTTGTTTCGAAACTGTGACAGGAAAGGAATAAAAACAAACACAAAAATCCTGAAATTTGTTTTATAAAAACAAACATCAAGCCATCAATCACCAAACAGTTTTGTGGTGAGAGAAAAATAAAAACTACGAGTATTTTTAACAGTATTCTTTAAGCAATCACATAAAAAAAAACTAAAAAAAAATTACCAACAATAAAAAAAGATTAAAATCAGAACAGCATGAACAAATGAACAGAAAGCAGAGAGGATAAACTATCTAACAAAGACACATTAACAGAGAAATCAGGCAGTCAGTGGACAGCAGCCCCGTCATCCATCTGGATCTGTTCCACATCACTCCTCTCCCATGGCGCTCTTGACGATCGCTGCTCTTTTCACTTTGGCGTCCTCCACAAACTTGGCAATGGCCTCATTCCCAGTTTTACTCTGTAAGAACAATAAACATCAACAATCTGGTTCAGCAGCAAGGCTGAGATCTGCTCTTCCTACAGAACTATTTTAGAGATGTTATTCTTCTGTTGATACCATTAAAAAAGATTAGAAACATTTGGTTATAAGTGCTAGTGTCCTGATACAAGTTAACACAGATTGCACACTATAAGCACAGAAAAAAAGGACAAACATACAATAATGAACTTGTGCCTCTCTTTTTGTAGTTTTAAGAATTCTTCCACAGTCAGCTCTTCTACTTTTTTCTTCAGAAGAATGAAGTGACAGGATGGAGAGTGAGACTTGTGCTCCTTCCTGGGAAAAAAAAGTGACATTAATAGAAATATTTTCAGATTTATAAAGAATTTTATCAGTTCAAACAGGAAGTGTTGATTCAACTAAGTAACCTTGTGCTGCAAGATGGATTATCCAGAGATTTGGAGTTTTCCAAACCCATGAAAATTTATCTTATACTGCTCCAACTAAAACCGTTTAACTCTAAAAAAATTTCGGACCAATCATGTGTTTGCATTGTGCTTTGGGGCGGTTGTTCTGGTATGATTGGCAGCAAGTCTCTAGACAGGCAAAGCAAAACAAACATGGCTGCTCTGGTGGAGGCATGTGTAGAAGCATCTATTAACTCTGTTGTAGGAGAACTAGAGACGATTTCTTAGCTGAAAAATGAGCAAAGGGAAGAACTTTGTGCATTTCTTAGTGGTAACGATGTGTGTGTTTTACTCCCGACTAGTTTTTGCGAGAGCTTGATTTATTATGAGTGGCTAAAGACAAATCATGGTAGGTGGGCACTTTCTGGCTCGTCCTCCATTCAGCTTAAAATATTATACTAGACGTCTCTCCCTTTTATAGACGGTTTCAAATGGAGCGGTTTCAGATGTGTGCGTTTCCCTGACTCAGAAGTGATTGGGCTGCTCATAAATCTGGCAGAGCCAGGTTAACAACTCTGTTCAAATTTCAAAAATATTTTTTATTCACTGAAGGTAAATAAGATGTTGAAGTCAGTGTTTCTTCAGAGAGTCATTGTAGAGGGTTCCAGATGTGGACAAGAAGAATCTCCTGTAGAGGGTTCTAGCTGTAGACAGGAAGGAGCTCCTGTAGAGGGTTCTAGCTGTGGACAGGAAGGAGCTCCTGTAG
>SSNP01000106.1:882582-991681 GCA_006937955.1 Pachypanchax playfairii
GACAGGAAGGAGCTCCTGTAGAGGGTTCTAGCTGTGGACAGGAAGGAGCTCCTGTAGAGGGTTCTAGCTGTGGACAGGAAGGAGCTCCTGTAGTGGTCTGTGATGGATCTGAAGAAGCTTCTGACTGAAGACACTCTGTTGTTGAGTCACTGTGCTGTGAAGAGGACGATGAGGGTTTTCCATCATGTTCTTCATCCTCCTTTGGGTTTTGGGACGTTGCTGCTTCTAAAGTCTACGATCATCTCTTTTGTCTTTTTCACATTCAAGATAAGATTTATGTACGCAGCTCTAAAGTACCCTGCACAATCTTTTAAATCACCAAAAAAAACAACAACTGTATTTTATGACCATAAACGTGCAATAACTAGACACTAGACATGGGAACGTAATACATACATTGTATGCAATATGCATTTCACCTTTAACGCCAATTCATTACATTATGTGTGCTTCGCGTATGCCTCCATGCATTTTATTTTCATGACCAGGAGAAGTGTTGCCCTTACTCTGGGTCGTCGTCTGGTTCCCAGCCCTCCAGCTCTTTGAAGCAGAAGAAGCACATGGCGATGTCCGGACTGTTGTCTGACGGGGTGTGGACAAAGCCCGCTCTCGCCATCTACAGAATGAAAAGAACAGACAGAAGGCACTGAAGTAAGACATGCTGATGTGGGAAGTAATCTACAAAACAATTACGAAACAACCATTTCTTTAAGGTGTCAGTTTCACTCAAAGTATGAGTTTGTTTTCTTTATTTGTACCACCTCATTATAAATGTATGTTTGGGTTTAGGTTCTATCTAACTCTGGCTTTTTTCTACCTTTAAATATCTTTAAAACTAGTCTACAGTACTGTGCAAAAGTTGTAGGCAGTAAAAAAAAAAAATCTAAATGAAATCAATATTTGTTGTGAGCAGCTGTAACTTTAAAACTGCAGAAAAAATAATAAAATCTGCATTTATTTGAGTTTCACAAATCAAAAACCCCTTTCACAAATCCCAGAGGTGGTTTTAATTGTTCTGCTACTAGTGCAGAATAATTCAGACCAGGTTTGAAGTGTCTGTCTATTGTAGTTTGTGAGATAGAGCAGTTTAACGATGGTCAAATTTGGTGTTATTGTCCTTTAGCCGTTTCCGAATCGAAAGCTAACTTCAGCCTCGTCTCTCCATATAAAATACTTACGAAAAAATAATCAGTTAATATTGTATAATGAATAAAGAATTTTTGATCAATATGTAATTTTACTTTAAGGACGTTAGCAATGTGTTTAACCGGTAATTTGTTTAGATATAATAATAATACATTTTCAAAACATTAATACAATTTAAAGTTTAAGTTTAACAGCTAGCTGTGTTATGTTTAGCTGCTAATAGACACAAAATGCTAACTCACGTTCTCCGGGGTGCACGCGCAGTCTTCGTCAAAAGGCCACCCCTTAAAGGTTTTTAGTCTGTTCTCAAAAAGATACATTTGAATATCCATGTCGCTTAATTGGTTCATTTTATTCAACGTTAAAGTAAATGCTGTCACCTCAGAAAACTACCAAACTAAAAGGTGTTTCAAATTTCGGCGGATGTTGACGTCCGTTAATTTGATTGGCGGTTACATGTCACGTGGGTGGCCTATCGTCTTCTTCATGGATGTTTTGATTCACAAGTGCGGATATTGCGATAAAACACGCAATTGAATTCAGAATTATTTAACTGTAACCAGTGAGGTTTGACTGTAACATAACAACAAAACTAAAAGCGTATTTTCACAAAAGCAGACTGAGACGTTCACATCCGCCATCGTGCCTTACCACTTCCGGTTGTGGGTGATGTAGTCCGAGAGTGTTATTGGTCGAAAATGTGAGGCGCGGAACTTGTCATGCTTCCTCCATCATCAACAACCAGTTTAACATTTTTAACTTGGTTAATATTGAACCGCTACACTACACTTTTTTTAGCTATTGAGAAATGGAAAGACGGAGTGCTGTTGAGATTTGGGCTGAGTTAGGGTTTTTAGGTAAATCTGGCACACCGAAAATCAAGTGTGGGACGAATATTTATATCAGCAATGGCAGCGACGAGGTTTACATCTTCAGTGTTAATGAGAAAAATCTGAAGGTAAGTAAAATTGACGCGGTTTTATGTGTTTAATCCAGGGTGGGTTTATGTGTATCATTTTTTGTTATGATTATGTTGCAGATTATCCTCCAGTTTTTTGCTCCTGTGTATGATCTGCTTGAAAGTTGTGACAAGCAGCTCTTGTTTGTGGCATGCAGGACTGGAGTTTGTTGCATCAATGTACAGTCGCTTTTACAAAGGTAACAATTCTGCATTTTCTTCATAAAAGCTTTATATTTCTGTGATAGTGACTGAAGACGTGTGTAATTGGATTATTTTCAAATCTCTTTAGGTATCAAGGCTCTTCAAGTCCAGCTGAGGTGAAAATCTCCTCGGAGTTTCTTGTTGTCGAAGCAGATGGAGTGTCGTCCCTGCTCCTCGTTGGCTCTGTGCTCCTGACTCTTTCCAAGAGGGACGAGTCCTGGTTGTTAACGTTATATAAAAAACCAAAAGAAACATGCCTTACCTCCTGTGAGGTGCTCAGTTCATTCTGCCTGCCACTGATCTCATCTGTTGTGCAGGAAGAAGCAAAATTAAAGGCAAGACATACAGAGAAGTCTGTGCTGATTTGTGTTCATTGTGGCGATGAGCCTTCTTCCTCCACTGGAGAAACAGATATGAGCTATTCCCACGTTCATCTCGAGCCTTTGCTCTTCAAACTTTTGTTTGGGGTTGAAGCTGCTCTCATCAGATCACCAGTGATAGTTTTTGGTCTTCCAGATGGACGCTTGTGCTACCTTCCTCTGCGTCTCCCAGGATCCCGGCTTAGAGTTCTCTATAGCCTCGAGCAGCCTGTTGTGTTTGTCGGAGCATCCGTTGTCATGGAAACAGATCCAGGACATGCACGGGGCCTGGTGGTAGTGGGTGAACAAGGCAGGGTGGTGCTGATCAAGACTGACAGAGCCAGGACAGAAAGAGGTTTTACTGAGGGGTGCGTACCAGGACCTGTAGTGTGTGGCTGCGTGGATAAAAACTTTCTCTACTACAGCACCGGTTCAGACCTGCTGACTCTGAATCTGTCAGAGGGATCAGCTGAGAGAGAGGACAGAGAGAGGGATGAAGAGGTTCTTCAAAGCCCCACCAGTTTAAATGTGTGCAGACTCATTGCTTTAAATGAGCCGACGTGTGACACTGCAGGTGAGTAGATGAGGAACGTTATCCTTGGCCACAAAGACACGTGTTCACACCTGGAAACGAGCTAGTAACGATTTTCAGACTGTTTCCTACTGCCTCCCGAATGCATCCTTACAACAGCACTATAAGAATCTGGTGTTCAAGTCCCGTTCAGGAGGTCGGGTTGATGGTCTAGTCTAAGACAGCTGTAGAAGGTGCAGCTGGAGTCTCTCTGCATTATCGTTACCTTGAAAATTTGAAGCTTTTCCACAAATTTCCAAGCAGATGTGATGATTAACGCGCAGAATTTTGGAGATACTCGACCTCCATGTATATTCACTGACAAAATGTGGCGACAGCTGGAGGACCTTCATAACAATGACTTGAAATTGCTGTTGAGTTGGACATGGGGGCAGTTCGCACATCTTATGACAAAAAAAAAAGTGGAAGTGGAAACTTTAAAAATAAAAAGCATCTAATTCTTGCTACTTCTTTCTTTAAATATACCGATATTTGTTTTTTTTGCTGAAACTGGAAACTTAAAGTGACAGTACCTGATTTTTTAATCTGAAGTTTAGAAGCAGAAAAGAAAAACTTTCTTTGCTGTTCTGGTTCTATTTTTCACTCATTTCTTTTTTCTCACCAGGTGAAGTGAAGTTGTTTGGACTCTCGGTCTCGGGTCAGCTGCAGTCCATTAGACCACCTGGACAAAGGAGACAGGACGAAGGATTATCTGAGCTTCCCTCCCCGCAGGTTGGTCGTAGTGTCAGGGACCTCCTCTCAGCCATCGGGGATGTTTTTGAAAGGTGCAGCAAGCAAATCAAATTTCTATCAACAACATAACATTTCTCTTAAAAATTCCCAAACTTAATGATATGTTATCTTGTTATTTTTCAGAGCATCACTGCTAAAAACGATCATCAAATCCAAGAACCAAACTCTTAGGGAGCTGAATCAAGTGGTTAACATCAGTTTCATGCTGACGGCCAGTGGAGAGACCGGAGAGTCTTTTCCCGTTGAAGGGAATCTGATTAAATGTCGCGCCACAGCAAGATGGAGCAGTTTGCTTCAAAAAAACTCTTTAAATCTAACGTGTGTCCTGGATAATTCAAGTCCTTACGTCCTGGATCGAGGCTGGACTCTAAGCATCTCCATCTCTCCTCTGTGTTCTTCATCCAACACAAGAATGGAAACCTCCTTTGAAAATTTTTCAGTCCCGTTTCACAGTCTACGTCCCGGGGAATCTTTCGAGGTTACGCTACCAATCGCGGCTGCAAGCGCCACATTGTTCCCTTTGACTGTAACCTGCTCGCTGATCTTTTCACTCTCGAGTTTTCTTGGAGAAGAAGAGATGTTAAGTTCTGCTGGTTTGCAGAGCAGCTGTTTCACTTTACCTTTAAACACGCTGACAGTGGACTGGTTGCACACCGTGCAGATCATCAGTCCCACAGCCGACTGTAAAATGGCCACATTTCGATCCAACGCAACAGACGCCATTCAAGCTCTTTTAAACTCACGTCACATGAGATGTGGTGGAGAAGATGGTGCTTCAACGCAAGACAAGTATTCTGCAAGAGTTCAGTTGTCGTCACAGTTACTGAGAGACACACTGATGTCAAAAAGCTGTAATGTGGACACTAAGGGGTCTGAGTCCTCTCAAACTCTTTGCTCCTCTCTGCTTGATTGGCTGTTGTATGAAGATCATGGAGGTGTGAAGATGGGACACAAATTAGATAAGAATCATACGTTGGCGATCCACGCCCGCGCTCTAAATGAAGCTACAGTTAAACTTACTGCAAAAGAGGTGAACTGTCTGAGGAAAATAAGCAGTTCTACATGTTTTATCTAACATTGAACTTGAGCTATGCTTTTATCATCGTCAGGTAAATGTAGAGGAGGTGAACCCAAGGATGGAGGAGGAGGCTCGGATTAGCATAGAGGTCCAGATTGAGAGCTCATCCATGGTTGCAGTGTGTGGCCTGCATCATGCTGTACTCTGCCGGATCCAGGTACCAACACCTCTCAGCATCCAAAAAACAGATGCATGAAATCTGCCCTGAGTTGAGTTTGTTTGTTGCATTGGGACAAATAAAGATGGACGACGCATCTCCATTTCAAAGGTGCAGCAATCCCCATTCTGGAGCTGCTTTATTTTACATTTGGAACTGGAGTTTGCTCATTAGTGAAGGCTTTAAGTCCCGCCTACACACCTGCACGTAGAGCATCAAATAACTAATTACAACTAAATCCATTATTTACAATAAAAAAGACAATTCAAAGATACAGCAGAAAGGTAGGAACTATATAACTCAACACCCGGAGAAAAAAAGTCTAATTTGTTTTGAGTTTTTTGGTCTGCTGCTGAATTTCACACAATTTGTAGATAAAACTATAAAATACAGACCCAGTTTCAAAAAAATATTTTACCATTTTATGGAAAATATTTGTTCATTTTGAATTCAGTGGCAGCAACATATCTAATAAAGTTGGACAGGGTGATGTTTACGTTGTGTATCATCCCCTCCTTTAACATCTGGTTGTCATGGATACAATATGTAGTTTAACATTGTCTTGTTGGTATATACAATACCTTCTCTGACAGTGATGTTGTCTAGATGGGAGGAAATGCTGCTCTAAAACCTTTCTGTGCTTTTTAGCATTTAATGGAGCCTTTCCAGATGTTTAAGGCCCTTTGATGATGTTAACCATATTTAACTGGTGTTTATGGGTTACATGGTGAACTGTGCTGACAGAATATGATGTGTTCAGATGTGTTCCTGAGTCCATGCAGTGACGTCCAGTAGAGAATGTGTTTAATTTAGGGCTGAACGATTAATTGCATATGCAATAAAATTGCGATATGAAAAAATGAGATTTTCAAACCGCAAAGGCTGCGATTTTACCTACTTACCAGTAGGTGGCGGTAATGCACCCAAAAGTTGATTGACAACCGCCATTAAACACCAACAGAAGAAGACGAAAGTCACGTGACTTGTGAACGGCTCAAACAAGGCAGAGAGAAGTAGACGTAAGAACTACAATAATGGCGTCAGGCTCGACAGAATCTAGCGGTGCACAAAGTTTGATAGCAAAGAGGAATAGTACGTCAGTTGTGTGGAATTATTTTGGATTTAAAAAAGATGCTGGGCAACGTCATGTATTGTGCAGAACCTGCCTTACTACCGTTGCTACCTCCTGAGGTAACACTATGAACCTTTTTCAACATCTGAAGAACCACCACACGACCATATATGAGAGCATTTAACATTAACACAAGTCTAGCCTACAAGAATGATTAATGTATAATGAACCAGATATTGTTTATAATATACATAGATTTTTGCTTGAATTAGTTGAAAAATACACCAGAAAAGCTCCTTGAGAAAATACTGCAATTTAAATCGCAATTGCAATATTTAGGAAAAAAAAATCGCAATTAGATTATTTATCAAAATTGTTCCGCCCTAGTTTAATGCCGTGCCGCCCCAGTTTTGACCTTTGACCTCGTCCCTTGCACACAGAGATTCCTCCTGATTCTCTGACTCCTTGAATGATTTTATTCTGTAGATGGTGAGATTTTCAGTCATCACAGTTTTAGACAGTTTGTGACAGATTAATGAACCTCTGCCCATCTTTACATCTGAGAGGCTCTACCTCTTGTTTATCTTCTTTTTGGAAAAAATATGTTTTTATTAGATTTATAAATCACTGCGTTCTGTTTTTATTTAAGATTTACATCATGTCCGACTTCATTGGGTTTGGGTTTATTGTTTGTTGGTAACAGAAATACATTTTGTTTGACAATTTAGTCATTTTGTTTTGTTGAAGCTTCAACTTGACATTTTTACTGGATATTCGAATATCAGCGTGACCTTATTGGGTTTGAGGATGACGTTTTATTCTTGGTTGTGGAAGAACATATTGTTTAATAAAGTACTTCATTTCTCCTTATAGTCTCTGTTAAAAAAGGCTCCAGAGGAAGCAGCTTCCACCAGAAAGGTCCTGAGTTTAGGTTTGAGACGAGCGCTGCAACGGGCCGAGGTGAGACCAGTTCTCTGAATCTGATTCGCAACATTCTTCCTTTGTTTTTTATTTAAAAAAAAAAAACAGTTTTAGATTTTCCAATATTTTCACAACTCAATAAACTCAAGACTTCTTTAAAACTAGGAAGCCGCAGCATCTGAAATTTTATTGACACTGAAGGTTTTTTTTAAAAAATTGTTAATATTTCTGTATCTTTCTTCTCTCGTGTCGACAGATCCTACAAACTCAAATCTCAGAAGCGCTCAGCGTGGGCGCGTCCTCGGGGCACGCAAACCGATTTCTTCTTGGATTTTACCGAGATCTCAGAGAAAATTCTCTCCTCATAATTTAACACCTACGCAGCTGCCCTCGGCCCTCGTTTGGTGCTCCGTAACCCTGACTCTGCATCTGCATAAAAAAACAATCGACATTCTTGATGTAAAGTCATCCGAGCTGCAAATACACTCATATTAAACTCTAAATCTGTTAAAATCTCCGTCGTTTTCAATTTTATGTGATTATAAATGTAAATATTTGCTCTTTTTTGTGTTTTGTTGGTGCCATAAACATGTCACTAGTGTATCACAAGTTTAATAACTATAATCTGAAAAGTATTTTAGCACAATAAGTCAAAATCCATCTCATACTATAAGAAAAACAAGTTTATTTTGAAAAAAACTGGATCTAATACCACCCTGTGCAGCAGGATCTTTCTAAAACCCTCAAACTAACCGAAAAAGGTCAATATGAACATTAGAATCTCCGATAAAGGAATTGAGGAAGTATCTGCCACAATTTCGAAATCTGGAATGGCACTTCACATCAGAACTCTTGTCCATGCTGTACTTAAATTTAATCTTTGTAATCTTTTGATTTAAAGCTGATATCCCTGATTTCAAATAGCCTAGCTTAGACTGTCAACAAAGTCACAGAACTCTCAGCCCCTCCCATTGGGTAGAATTCCTAAGCCACGCCCCCCCCCCAGGTTTGGAAACACGCGTAGCCCCAGAAGACGACCGGTCCGCAGTTCATTCAAGTACCGTAACATGGCGGAATCACCGGTAACTGAAAACAATATAACAACAAACAACTGACATTAATTGTTACTTTGTCCTGAACCTGACGCGGAACCAGCCGGCGGCTGTTTCTCCTGCTGTCACATGGTAGAGCGGCGAACACTCAGTGGTGTTCTGCAGTAATATGTCTCAGTTTTTTAGGAGCACAGAAGCAAAATAAATGCAGAAGTCCGTTTGACTGGAGAGACTGTCCAATCATTCCTTCCGGACTGAACCATTTGATTGGTTGATGTTTTTAGATAAATACGGGAGAACCACTTAATTATTTTTTTTGTTTTTTTTTTGTCTTTTGTTTTTTTTAATCTTCACAACATGTTTTTCTCCATGCTGTGTTAAAATGTTTTTAATGGGCATGAAAGAAAACACGTTAAGCTAATTTTTTATGCAAATTAAGTATAGCAGCTTTAAACACTGGTTGAAAGCTGCTCCTGCTGGGAAGCAGCATTACTCTTCTTCTTACAAGTTTCTCTATTTACATTATATTTTTACCCTTTATTACACTTTCATAACACAATAAGAAACCATCATAAATATTCATTATTTTTTCTTTTAAGGGTTTTTTTCATATTATAAACTCAGGGGAAAACTGAAAAAGTAAAGTTGATTTGTCTTGCTGCTGATGTTTGTTTTATCCTTTTTTCAGCTTCTGTCTCTACAAGTGGGTTCATGTAATAATCATGCTCTGCCCTGCATGACACCACAGCATGATCTCACCTGTAAAGGGGATCACAGCAGCCCAAAACACTGGATTTACAGACTTAATTAGTGACAAGTGACATTGCAAGTCTTGTGTTGCCACTTTAAACTCTCCTTTACCTGAAAAAGTTGGTTTGAAGACAGATAAAAACCTCTAATATCATAAATAATCTCTTTATTCGCTCCAGCACTTTAAAGTTTGTGGATATTGTGTATTTGAAATTTTTCCTGATGCAGTATAACCTATAAAATTTCTTTGTAATTTATTAGATTAGATAATTAATGCAAAATACAGTTTTATTTCCGTTCTGGGAGTGAAATTATGGAAAAAGCTATTACGTCAGTATTTTTTTAAGTTCGATTTCATTGTGGATTTTAATGTAAATAAATATGTGCAGAGTGAGAAGTAACGTTAGTCATTTTCTTTGTTTTTCTGTTTCGTCGATGCTCTGAAAAGCATCGAATTTGGTTTGAGATGAGTGTAAACAAACTTCAGCTGTTTTTGTGGTCAAAATGCACCGATTCATCCGAATGAAAGACCACGTTGCATGTCATATCAATGATCTGCATCCTTTATTTAGTTTCAGACATTAACTCGTGTTTTAGAAAAGAATCTAAAGAAGTAACATGAAACTTCTGCAGCTTTGAGATCGAACTCGAAACATTCATTTAAACGCCACTTGGCTGCATGTGTTGCACTTTCACTTCTTCCATCACTTGTCTTTATATCTGAGTCGCCTCTTCAAGGAGTTAGATTAACAGATCATGCTAAAGTGGAGGTTTTCTTGGCAGATCACATCAACCTTTTAGAAGAGTTAAGGGTTTGAACTCTTAATATTCCCACAAGGCCGAGCTGTTCAGGCTGAGTCCATCTCCTTTGAGATTCCCTCCTTGATCTCCACGCAGATATTTGCCATTTTTGCCACGAATAGCAAGGCGGCGATGCTCCAACAGCTCCAGACTAAAATTCTCGGGGGCCTCGCCGTCTGAACACACAAGCCCAGCACTGTTCACATACCAGAACCTCCCATCAGTACCTGCAATGCAAAAGATAATTCAGTCAAAACCAAACTCGACTGGAAATCTCCATTATTTAAGCGTCACCTTTAATGTGATAAGCCCCGTTGCTGAACTGCAGGGTGAAAATGTCATAGACTGATCTGCTGGCATCCAGCGTGTTGGAGTTCTTGTGGTGGCAGATGAACCCGTTCTCCCCTCGCAGGATCAACATGGGCCGGTTGATCAGTTTCAGAGTGAGCTGCTCGTCCTCGCCTGGGAATCGTGGTAAGAAACAGAAACAAGATGAGAGATATCTAATCCTGTTTAAAGAATATTTTTTTATCACAAACTGAGAAAGAAAAGAGAGAGAAAGGATTATTCAAACAACAGTACCTATGGAGTCACTGACTGCCAGTAACTGGCCATTCTTCTTGGTGCAGATGTATTTTCCATTGCTGGCTTTTATCGCCACCTTGTGGCTGAACCACTCCACTGAAAACATGGTGTTTGCTGATCTGTGGGACGAAAAAGGACCTTATTTTTCATTTCAGAGTGAATGTACATGCACCAGATAGGTAGGTAGGTAGATAGATAGATAGATAGATAGATAGATAGATAGATAGATAGATAGATAGATAGATAGATAGATAGATAGATAGATAGATAGATAGATAGATAGATAGATAGATAGATAGATAGATAGATAGATAGATAGATAGATAGATAGATAGATAGATAGATAGATAGTCACCTGCAGGTGTTTCTGTCTTCCTCACTTCACAAAATGATCCACTACTGACCTGAACTCCTTCTCTTTTCCATTTCTTTCACATTAAGCAACAGATTATTTATGTAAAGGGACTTGAACTCAGAGTTGTATTGAAATTCAGCTACATGGTGAACAGGAATGGGAAAAACAACATCCCATGAGGACCTCTTATACTTTTAACTTCCATGAACCAAAACGAAAATATGTTCCATTTGAAAGAAAAAATGAAAAAAAAAAAAACCTGCCTGAATGTACGCGGAGCTGTAAGGAGCCATACGATTGGCTGAAAGCGATCAGGCGTGGCGGGATCGTACATTTGACTTTATTAGGCTTTATTAGCCAATGATGTCGTTCGTTGACCTGTTGGTTCAGGAGAGTCTCAAAATTCACGACACAGAATTCTCTCTCGAATGCAGACAGTTTCACAAATGAGAAGTGGTTCGTAAACGCACATTCGGCAATTTGTATGCACTTTGAATTTATATTACAAGTCCTTCCAAAAGAATTTGTGGATGTGCATTTGATGTGCAATTGTGTGGATTTGTGAATTAAAATCACAAATATTTCTCCAAATTGAATCACACTTCGTGAGTTCATTCATTTTGAGACTGATCTGGCCTGATAATAGTCTGTCTTTACTCAGTCTCAGGTTGAAGAGATGTTGTTGAACACAAGACAACTGGCAGATACACACAATCGTGTTCATGGGTCTTTATCAGTATCCATTTTGTTCCTCAGTGGTCTCATGTTTCCTCTACAAATCCCTGGAAGAACAGAGATCATTGATCTTCATATCTGTTGTCTCCATCGTAGCTCCTCCAGAACTTCAAGCCTTGCTCCAGGCAGAAGTGCACAGCACTGTCAATTGTTCATGACTGTAAATAGTTTGTCTCTTCGTGGCCCTCTGACTCCCGGAGTAACAGGAGTAAAATGCAAAATGCCAGAAAGTTTTAAAGCACAAAAGGAAGCAAACATTTGAGGAAAAATAGATAAAGATTGTAGAAAAATGAATACATAAATTTAAAATAGACAAGGATGCTGCTGCTGGACACTGCTTGCACTGCCCCACATGTTGGTTGTATGAACTTTCAATGTGTACACCTGATATAGTAACATTCACTTACACTTCTGTGGCTGTGCTCTGGATGCCTCCATGAGACACAAGGGCCCAGTAGTTTCCTTGGCTGGTGCGAAACGTGCACTTCTTTGTTTCCTTGTCAATCTCCATCTGAAATGTCTCCATGTCAGTCTCATCTTCTTGATTGGCTGCAAGACTCACTCCTGGTGGGTCGAAGAAAACACACACCGTGTCATTAATGTCAGACAGATAAACGACGTGGTGTAACATTTCCTTGCTTTTATCTTTCAGAAGACGACGATGAGTGAACGTTGAATAAATGGAACAAGTCCATTCGAAGGTTTTAATTCTCAAATGTTTTAGTTTCTTTTCAAGAACTAAAATAGAAGACGTCTGTCCATAAAAGATGTCTTAGTATTTAGGTATGTATAATTTTTAAACACGCTTTTAAACAGTGTTCCAGTATAAATAAATTAAAACTCCTCTGATTTTTTTTTCTGTTTCTATTGAGTTTTTTAAAGCATAGCTTACAGCCAGTTGTTTATGAACATCTGCTCGTTCAAAGTCACATTTTTCTTTCTTCACGTCACCTTTTTCAAAAATGGGATCCGTCACTGTCAGTTGATGTAACAGCAACAGCATTTATTCTCTGCTCTGATTTATTAAATGAAGGAAAAGCAAAAGCATTAAAGAGGTCATTTCATACAAATTTCAGGACTTTGTGGTTATTTCTTAAGTATCAACCAGTAATATGAAACATTCTACATCTAAAAAACACCAGGAAACACTGATTAACAGACCTTTCAATCTGTCTGCATTAAAATTCGGGTGGTTTTGGCTCCTTCCGTCAGGCCTCGAGCAGCAGTTCATATTCATTATTCAAATTTGCTGGACTCTGATTGGCTAACAAACTAGCCTATGAGAGCAAGGTATACTGTTTCCTACCCCGCTGCGCATGGCAACATCAGACGTCGTGTCTTCCTTTTTGCTACGTCTTATGCTAACAGCTTTTAGCTAGCAGCATGCTAGGCGTGGTTTCAACTGCAGGAGCTGATGAACTAACGAATAAAGGAGTTGTGATGAAACAGATACAGGCCGTTAGAACTCGGGAGAACTCGGGTTTTATCGCCACCTGCGTAGTTTGAGAGATTAAAACTGAAAGAGAAGTTGTTGACCTGTTTTCACCCACTATGAAGGTAAGAACACATGTGGAGCTAAAATGTTCAACAGAAACCTCAGAAAAACTGTTTTTAATGGAAGGACCTCTTTAAGAGTCTTCAGGCAGTTTGGAAACAATGTTTACTGTAAGAGGTGTGCAGGAGTTCATGGCTGATCTGAGTAGAGTTGTTTCCAATGTGGATTATTGCCCCCCTATAAAAAAGCTGTTCTCTCAGTTAAGTTATAACAGTTCATGCAAAACATTTTATGAACTTCTACTCCACAGTAAATTTTGCATTGTGCAATTATTACCTCCATCAGGAGCTCATGTTTCTCTGTCTGTTAGCAAGATAACCCAAAATGTTCTGGATGGATTTTGGTTAAATTTTCTGTAAAGGTCAGAAATGGACCTTTTTTTTTTTCATCATTGTGAGATCGAGCTGTTTTCAACATATCTGCATGTAACAACACAATAAATGGTCCAGGTGTTTGTTAAAAAATATACAGAGTGAGTTTCCATCAGGTTCTACAACATCCCAAGGATTGATCTGGATTGCTACAAAATTCTAGATACTTTGATCCAGAAAAGAAAAAAACAGGGAACCTTCAGATTTTTTATCACTGTAAGAAGAAATGATGTTATAAACCTGCAACAAAAGATAGTTGAAACACTCTGGAATCAGATTTGCTTAACAGATTTGATGTTCCGTCAAAGGTTCTGGAGCTCGATCCAGAAGAAAACCACCATTACTGAAAAGGGGATTTGGGTGATTAACTACTGATCTAATAATGAATCAATGTCAGTTCAACTGCTAAAGGTGTTTTCATAGTGAATGAATCTGATAATGTTGATACAACAAATATGAGACTGATATTTTTTGATGTAAATCACAATATGAGGGGACTGAGGTGCTTGAAAAGGTCTGAGCTCTGTGCAGGTTTTTCTAGTTTAAATAGTATATACGATGATTTTCTATGGAAATGACAACAGAGCGAACTGTTGTCTGTTTTCCAATTAAAGAATTCTTAACATTATTATTAGTTTATAACAGTTCCAAAAAAACCAAACTTAAAAAATCTGAACACTCGCTTTTTTGAGACTGGTAATGAAAAGGGAAGTTAAAAGTTGTGGGAAAATGTAATAGTAATGGATAAACCAACACTGCCACTGCAGAAATTTGAGCAAATACAAGCTAATGCTAAATCATTGTGTCTCTTAAAGAGGCCCTTCCATTAAAAACTGTTTTTCTGAGGTTTCTGTTGAGTATTTTAGCTCCACAGGTGTTCTTACCTTCATAGTGGGTGTGAAAACAGGTCAACAACTTCTTATTTTTCAAACTACGCAGGTGGCGATAACACCTGATTTCTCCCGAGTCCGAACGGCCTGTATCTGTTTCATCACAACTCCTTTGTTCGTTAGTTTTCTGCAGCTCCCACAGTTGAAACCACGCCTAGCATGCTGCTGGCTAAAAGCTGTTAGCACAAGACGTAGCAAACAGGAAGACACAACGCCTGACGTTGCCCTGCACAGCAGGGCAGGAAACAGTGTTCTTTGCTCTCATAGGCTAGTTTGTTAGCCAATCAGAGTCCAGCAAATTAGAATAATGAATATGAACGAGCTGCTGCCGAAGCAGCCTGATGGAAGGAGCCAGAATGACCCGAATTTTAATGCAGACAGATTGAAAGGTCTGTTAATCAGTGTTTCCTGACGTTTTTTAGATATAAAATGTTTCATATTACTGGTTAATACTTAAGAAATAACCAATAATCCTGAAATGTGTATGAAATGGCCTCTTTAAATTTGACCACCTTGGTCAGCAAATATCTGCCGAGTCATCTTACGTGAGGCAAAATGTAAGTTACATTCTTCAGAAAATTACTTTTATCATCATCAAAATCCCCTAATTTATTGACAAACGTTTTATAGAACCTTTTTTTAAAGACATTTTATTGGACTGAATGGAAAAACAGACGTGAAAAACAAAAACAGTGAAACCCTTCCATTGATGCGCTGGCGTGACAAACAAAACAACGTCTTACTACACAAACAGCTGCAATACTTAAAAGATTTTTTAACATTTTTTATAAATGTAGAAGTAAAAAGATTGACCATGTTACCAAGAGGCAGGTTGGAGGAGGCCAAATCCTTAATTAGATGTATCTCAAATTAGTCCCCAAACAATTTCTTAATCCTTTAACACTAATCTCTTATCTCTTCCTGCTCTACTCAGTTGTCCCTTCTTACCCCCTCTCGCCACCCGTCTCCCTCCATCCCCCTGACACCTTAAAGCCCCATCCCATGCCATTGCATCACCCACAGCCCTGTCTATTTGTTCTCTTCACAGCAGGGTTCTGATATAATCAGCTTTTGAGGACCATCCAATCCTTCAATCCTTTCAATAAAAGAAGAAAGGAAAAAAAAACAGGAAATGGCCTGAGGATTTCATTGGCCACGCTTAGCAGGATATACAGATAATTAGCAACCCCTTTTAAACTCTTAATGGAAAGATGATCAAGCAGAAACAGGCTGCAAATGTAAAACGTGTCAATCAACTGTCCGTGTTTCTGAACTCTGAGAACAGTGACTTACATTTATTTAATTAAACCAGACGGAAACCCCAGAAATGTTTTAACACAACTGGTTAATGAGACTGGTAACAAAAAGTTGTGGAAAAATGTAATAGTAATGGATAAACCAACACTCCCACTGCAGAAATTTGAGCAAATACAAGCTAATGCTAAATCATTGTGTCTCTTAAATTTGACCACCTTGGTCAGTGAATATCTGCTGAGTCATCTTACGTAAGGCAAAATTTAAGTTATATTTTTCAGGTATGATCAAACCAGGTGACGAGCTTTAAAAACATGAAACGTGTAGAAGAATGCGGAAGTAGTTATTGTTCCATGTTGCAAAAAAAGATTTATCTTAATTAACCACAAGAATGTTTGTTTTTAAAATAAAATTGTGCCTAAATCCTAAATGCAACAATGGAAAATAAAAAAAAAAATAGAAAAAGTTGAATTTGGATTAAAAACAAGAAAAGAGAACAAAATGTTGTTTATATAATTAAACTAGAATATATTATTAACATATTAATGAGTTAACAGCTTTTTTAATGCTAGAACCTGTCCGAAGTCGCACATTTAGCAAACCAAATTCATGGTAAGTCCTTTGAGTTTTTATTCAATCCACAGAAATTGCAGATGCTGATTAATTTTGGTCAATCAGCTACGAAAACCTGGAAAAAGCTGGATGCTGGATCATTTTATCTGTAATGTTTTGGTAAAAACGACAAATTTAAAACAATCACACATGATATTAAAGAGGACAAAATGACTGATTAACAGTTAGTAGCTCTTTTATGAAATGTATTCTTTTATATTTCTAAGTTACTCTATATTTAATATAAATTCAAGTTAACAATAGCTACGTTTACATGGGCACATTTAATCAGAATAAACGCCCAATCGGAACAAAAATACGTCATGTAAACATGTGAATCAGAATGTTTTGATCTGATGCAGCCTGATCAGAATGAAATTTACTTCTGATCGAGAGGGGTGGTTTTGTCCGATCTTCATTCGGATAGACGTGCATGTATACACCCATTCGGAAAGAAAGGGTGAAAAAAGCCCACTGTGCATGCGTACAACTTCAGCGTGACGTCTTTCCACTTTTGCGGACCCAAGTAGAAAACATGGCGGGAGGTAAACAGAAGTGGTCTGCTGGTGCAGTCATCCTGTCATCCTGTTCTCCTCTCCTGTGGTGGAGGAGCAGTAACAATATGTATTCAGCCTCTAGCTTGGTTAATGCGACCAGTAAAAACCCAAACATAAAGGTAATCACCTGCAGAAGGTCCATATAGGGGAAAACGTGAGTTAGCTCGAGCACACGATGGGGCGGGAAAGACGTGCAGAAAGGACGGAGTTTGTTTACTTTTTTTTTTCTTCCCCCGGAAAGACAACTCGCTGTGCGCATGCTCAACTCATTTAACCTGATTGAGTGCTTGGTGCATGTGTACTCATGGCATGATCAGATCATTTCAGTTAGTGTCCATGTGAACAGGGATTTGGGAATTCCGATCGACCAAGATTTTAATCAGATTTGGGAAATTTGGCGCATGTAAACATAGCTAGTGAGATGAAAAGTCAAAGAAGGCTGGATTTTCTTCACTATAAAAAATGGCTTAATTTTATCTTTTAAACTACAACAGTTCCCAAAATAAATTTATTTAAGTTAATGAGGTTCAGAATATTATGATGGAAAGTGTTTTTGAGCTGATAGAGACCCAAATATTGTGAGTACAAAATGTTAACATCTTCCTATCTATCTAGTTTAATCTGGACTTTTATGTCTTTCCTCTAATATTCTAAATACACCAAGCTGAAACATGTCAAATTTCTTTTGAAAATTTTTACAGACTGAAACTTCCATATACAAAACATGAAGATGGACGATGGGTCTCACTTTCATCTTTCAAAAATCTGGCCAAAATATCCAGTGTAAGAGCAGCTCGAGTCTACAGTCCCACCCACTCACTAGCATGCAATCATGTTGTTTATTTATATCAAGTAATTAATCACAACTAAACATATCAGATATACTGTATTTCTTATTTTTGTCAGGAAAACTTTGTTTACTTTAAAACGTAATATGAAGGTGGCTTAAGGCTTTTGCACAGTTGATAAGCTTTTATATTAGTTGATCAGCTGTCAGTACATAGTTTATGACACCAGTTTGTTTGGAGCAGTTTGTCTCAATTTGCGGCGTAATTTTAATTCACACACGTGGAACATATTGACAAAAAAAATGTCAATTGAGTCAACTAATTCATTTTTAGAGTGTTTGCAGCTACAGGGACAGTTTAATCACATTTAATTCACACCTGCTTGAGTAGGTATCATTAGGTCTTACAGCTGGTTAAATTGATCTTAAGTGCATCTGAAGCATAAATGTAAAGCCCCTCTGCTCTGCCCAGGGGCCCATCACTCCCATTGTCTCTCATCTCAACTCGATGTCATGCTTTGTCTACCTTTTCATGTGTCTATTTCACACTAATTCAACCCAGAAATGATTCTCAGACAGGGCTCAGCTGGGACCTCAGAGTCGTTATCTGACAGATGAGAGGAGATGAGGAAGGAAGGATGGATGGAAGGAGAGAGAAAATCAGAGAACAGGGGGAAGGAAGGAGATTTGATATGCTGAAATCCAAACTGGCAATCTAAATGTATCAATAGGATGGTTGATGACCATCTTTGACACACGTTGATAAAGCAAAAGAAATACAATCGCATCAGAAAATGCACTGTATATGCGCCCAAACACACAGGTAGCTGTGAGATTGTTCTATTTTGGATCAAAGCCCAGATCAGGCTTTACGTTCTGGTGTTATTCTACCTACAAGTCTGCAAGTGGGGCAGACCTAACTAATCCATCAACGATAGATTGCTCTGGCATCAATTATTAATAGTAAGCCGATCCCAGTTTCCTGTGTGCCTAATTTTCTTCTTTCTCTAAGTTTTGTCTCTATACAGCTACATTTTGTTTAATATTTTTCCACTTTATTTGTTTTCTTTTTATCTGTTCTTGCTTTGGGTTTGTGTATGAATACAGAATGTGTCCATGCTGGTCTCAAGACAATTTGTTTCTTAGGACTAGCATTCAGAGGGTGCAGGACAGTGGTGAAAGGGACATGACAGCTCTACCAAAGCATCAAGTATTTTCAATCTGTTATGTCAAAAGATGCATTTTAGCATAGATGAATTAACTTTATTACAACTTCACCCAGTAACACTGAATGAATCATGTCTCATGCACCTACTTCTACGACCTCTTTAAAGAGGCCATTTCACTCAAATTTCATGACTTTGTGGTTATTTCTGAAGTATTAACCTGTAATATGAAACATTTTATATCTACAACACGTTAGGAAACACTGATTAACAGACCTTTCACTGTATCTGCGTGAAGATTTGTCTGGTTTCGTCAGACTTCGGGCTGCAACTCATTCATATATAATTAATAATATTATTTGGCTAACAAACTAGCCTATGAGAGCAAGGTATACTGTTTCCTGCCCCGCTGTGCATGGCAACAGCAGACATAGTCTCTTCCGGTTTGTTACTTCTTATGCTACAGCTTTTAGCCAGCAGCATGCTAGGCGTGGTTTCAACTGCAGGAGCTGCCGAATACTAATGAACAAAGGAGTTGTGATGAAACAGATACAGGCCGTTTGAACTCGGGAGAAATCGGGTGTTATCACTACCTGCGTAGCTGAGAGATAAAAACTTAAAGAGAAGTTGTTGACCTGTTTTCACACCTACTATGAAGGTAAGAACACCTGTGGAGCTAAAATATTCAACAGAAACCTCAGAAAAACCGTTTTTAATGGAAGGGCCTTTTTAACAGGTTTATTACTTTCATACGTTTCTGCCCTCTGGTGGAGAGTCTGAGTACTACAGGTAGCAAACGCCAGGTTTGTTCTTATGAAAATCATCCAGTTACATAATGAAATATGAAATACTATATAGTTATTATCCAATAAACAATTCAATTGAAATATGGAACTTTCTGACTATAATTTAATCTGTAGTTAAAACTCTGCCTCTTATTAGCTGGACCCGTTTTATTACTGAATATTTTACCTCATCAGTCTTCTTCCCCAATGGAGGCTGAACAAAGGAGTTAATTGATGATTCAAGACACGTAACATTAATGAGAATGAAGAATACGTATCTGCACAAATTGTATATTGTAGTAAATTCCTTTGGGGATCATCCAGCTGGAGCATCCTCACTCTTACTTACTATTCTCTCCATCTTTCATTTGATATATGTGTTGCCATTCTGAGTTCCAATTTGAACACTAATAGTTTTTTCCAGTGTTAAATTTTATTTTTAATGCACCCTCCTAAAATAATTGTATGGAGAGACACAACCCTTAAGTTGCTTAGCCAAATAATATTTTTTATTTTCATTTATTTCGAAATAAACAGTTCCTTAAATCAAGTGCTATTCATTTGGAGAATTTAAGGCATCAAAAACTTTTATATTTGTAAAGTTCTGCTTACTTGGACTGAAAAAATGCACAAAAAATTGTGCATTTGCACTTTTACATGTTGCAAAATGCACTTTTTTGTGCTTGTTTGATTTTTTTGCAGCATTTTTTATGTTGACTGAGTCCAAGGTTAGCAGGTTAGATTAGTGGGTTAAAGCTGGACTCAGTGGGGAAGAAGTTTTGGCTGCAGGTAAGAGGCAGCTTGGGTTTCTGAAAGCAGACTCCCCCCTCGCCCTCCAGGAAGAGGGGCCAGCTTCATCAATAATTCAACACACCTCACCACTCGCCTCAGCAGGAAGGCTGTGAGTGGGCGAGCGTTGCAGAGAAGGAAAAAGCTTTTGTTTGTGCAGAGAAAGTGTAAGAAGAGAAACAAACAACAGGATGGAAGTGAGTATTGAATGCTACAAATATGTATCTGTGTGTTAAACTAAATGCACATGGATAAACACATGATACCCCAGGCTTATAACATGTGCTTTATGCTTTACTTAATATCCTTTGCCCTTCAACCAATCAGTTTACAGTTTGATTCCTTCTAACCAGGAACAATGAGGACAGATTCAGTTACAGCATCCAGGGTTGAAGTAATTCAACTCCACAGACAAGAATCTGCAGCCTGTTGATAACAGACATGACCTACTACATTGACAAGCCCCGTTGGTGGATGCTAATCCAAGTCTAAATCCATTTCCAAATCAGACCAATGGACCATTTTGACCAAAGTGATTGAAACTCAAATCCTTGACAGCATCTCAGGTTAGATGACGCAAGTTAAACCATTCCAGGTTTTACACTGATCAAAGAAATCCAACCTTTTTCATTCAGTAAAGTAATTCATCAGCGCTGCAGTGTGATGCCTTAAAGATACCCTTCAATTAAAAACGGTTTTTCTGAGGTTTCAGTTGAATATTTTAGCTCCACAGGTGTTCTTACCTTCATACTGGGTGTGAAAACAGGTCAACAACTTCTCTTTTAGTTTTAATCTCTCAAACTACACAGGTGGTGATAAAACCCGAGTTCTCCTGAGTTTGAACGGCCTGTATCTGTTTCATCACAACTCCTTTATTCGTTAGTATTCATCAGCTCCCGCAGTTGAAACCACACCTAGCATGCTGCTGGCTAAAAGCTGTTAGCACAAGACGTAGCAAACAGGAAGACATGACGTCTGACGTTGCCATGCACAGCGGAGCAGGAAACAGTATTCTTTGCTCTCATAGGCTAGTTTGTTAGTCAATCAGAGTCCAGGAAATTTGAACAACGAATATGAATGAGCTGCTGACGAAGCAGCCGAAGCAGCGTGACGGAAGGAGCCGGAACCACCCAAATTTTAACGCAGACAGATTGAAAGGTCTGTTAATCAGTGTTTCCTGACGTTTTTTAGATATAAAATGTTTCATATTACTGGTTAATACTTAAGAAATAACCATAAAGTCCTGAAATGTGTATGAAATTGCCTCTTTTAGAAAGATACCAGAAGAGCATGAAAACTAAAGTGTAACAGAATGTCACTGTTAACTTAATAGTTACAGGAAGCTATTTTTGTGAGTTAGAATTAAATGTATTATTCAACAAACCCAGAGGTACGTGGTGCAAACAGTTCAATGTGATTCAGATCCATGCTGAGTGGAAACTGCATTACTCATAATGCACCCCTTATCAGCCACTGCTTCATTATGAATGTGAGCAGGTCAGTGAGTGTCAGCAGAAGCTCATGTGACCACCATCAGTAGCACTACAGGTCAACTTTTACCCATTTAATCAGCTGTTTGAGTTCTGTGTCTTAAGAAAATTAAAAAAGAACATCTTCCACACGAATGAAAGGACTTCAAACAAAATCTGATGTATGAGTGAGAAACATTCCACGGATGTGTGTGTGTGTTTTATCACCTTGTCTTATAGAGACATAGCGGCCATTAGCTGCTATCAGAACTACTTGTGGGTGGCTCTCCTCCAAGTCAAACAGTTCATCTTTGCCTGGCTTGGAGCATCGTCCAGACCTCAAGGTCCCTGTAGGCCCCATGGGAGACAAATACTTCCCCTCCCAATCTTTAAAGGCTAGCTTCCCGCACTTCAGCTCCAACATGTAAGCCGTGGCCCATCCGTTCTCTGCCAACAGCTTCCCATCGCTGCTGAGGAAGCGGTTGTCACAAGTCTTTAGGCAATACTTCCCGTCCAGGTAGACAAGAGTCAGGAGTGCTTCCACACCCCAGGGAATGTTCAGGTCCACAGCGATTTCCCCGTCTTCCATAGAGAGGTGGGCGTAACGCTTACGGGCAACAGACAGAAGGTTGGCCTGAGGATGGAGTGCCAGGTGCACTGCCCACAGCTCGGCATCTGTGATTATCTGAGCAAAGCAGGACAGGAAGTCCCGAGAGCCGCCGAAGAACCGGAGGTACTGCTCAGACTGCAGGGCCCAGCGGCCATCCGACTGAGGCACGATGAGGAAGCGGCAGTCTGAATTACGGCCATCTGCCTCACAGGTGATTTTACCATCCTTGTCAGAAGCCAAGTAGCGTCCCAGGTGACTGCGTAAATACACCACTTGGGTCTCCTGGGAGTCTTGCTCCAGGGTCCATATCTGCTTCTTCTTTAGGCTTGGAGCTGAAGCATTCAACTGGGAAATGAGAAAGGTGTTAATTGTTTTTACACAAATGTTTGGTTGTATCATGTCTTGATCCTCAGTTTGACTGTGATCCTACACACCGCACCACCAACATAAACCTTGTCTCCTAAAGTTGTACCTTAAAACCAAAGGTTTCTGCAGTGAGGTAGCGTCCCTCATGATTGATTAGACCAAACTGCAACTTCAAGGGGCCGTTTCCATTAGCAGGCATCTTCACCTGTGACACGTGGATTGGAGAGACAGAACATTAAGGCAAAATAGTGATGGGAAAAAGAGAAATACATAAATAAATAGCAGTGGCAATGCATGCAGATGGAAGAGTAAACAAATGGAAGGAATAAGGAAAGAGCCACGGCGAATGATGAAATGCAAAAGCTGTAAAAGCAGGAAATCAATTCATTAAGGTGCAGTATATAAAGCACTCCCAAAACCACAAATTCCTTCCCCCGCCCATGACTTCATTAAACATTTTTCCAGCCACAGCCTCCTAATTTACTTACTGCGGTTTTGTGGCTTCCCCCTCTGCAGTTGCTGCTCCTCTAATTCCAGCTCTCAGATTTAAGAGGCTTCTTTCGTCAGGCACCCTCTTGTAATTCTTTTCCTTCTCTTCTCGCTGCTTTTTTTCAGTTGATCGTATCTCCCAGCTCGCCTCCACCTCTGCTGCTGTTCTCCCTAATCAGGTTGGAGGCAGCAAAGACTTCAGTCAGCCTTGATCTCTTTTCAGACCAGTGTCAAACCCTCTTTCTCTGTGGACTAATTTTGCTCTGGACTGCTCAGCCTCTTTCTCTCCCTGTTGAACAGCTTCACCCCTGTTCTTGCATGACTTGTTTTTCACCCTGAAGGCTCAATCACTGGGATCCCCTCAGACTAGACTTCTCTTGGGGGGGGGAGTTGTGTTTGCCCCTCCTTTGGCTCTTTTGCTGTTTGGATCAATCACATCAAACCCCTTTACCCTCGTCTTCACCTTGCTCAAAGTCCAGGTTCCTATTTTGTCAAATGCAAGTTTGATCAGCGAAGGAGAACATCCTCAGTGACGCTGGAAGTTTCTATGGTTGTGCACTTCACAGACTCCTTCACTCTTTCTCAAAATCGTAGCTGTCTATCACAACTGAGCCCGGCTACAAACGCTGTGTGCCTTTGTAATCTTAAGCCTCTCCCTCAGTTGCTTTTTCCTCCCATTCTCCTCTTCTCCCTTGCTGCCTTTCTCTATTCTGCCATGTCTGTAATCCTGCCTTTCTCTTTCTCCACTCCTTATTCTGAGCTCAGCTCTTCACCTCTTTTCTGCCACGCACAAATAGACGTGAGCAGAAACAACGCTCGCACATGCACGCACGGCGCCGAGTAACCAGAGCGCTCCCTGTGCCTTGGGGTGCTCGCCTGAGTGCGGCTCCTCTTACCTGCCGGAGCCGGGTTTAGTTACACACCTTCTCTGATTGCAAGCTCCCCGAATCCTAATGGGAACTGAGTCTGAGAGGCAGACTTTACATCTAAATTTAGGGAAAGAGATGTTGGTTACAAAGGCAATGAAATAATCAACATGGGAGGTTCTACATGGATGTGTGTGTCTGTGTAATCAACCTCGCCAATCAACCCTCTATAAGTCCTCTTTGAACAGACGTGTCTGCTCTAGAATCCTTCTAATCCTCAACCCAATCATCCCAACCTGGCTAATCTACTTCAATCACCCCTTCCCACTCGTCAAATACACACTCTTACACACACACACACACTCCCTCTGCTTGTCAGTGGTTATAAACATACAGAGTCAGTGACCCATAGCAGCATACATTTCATTACCATGCACACAAAGTTGAGAGGAAGCTCTCGGGGTTTGCAGCGTACACCCACCAAAAGATTTACTCCCACTGATCCAGACTCAAGCTGCTGCAAAAAAAATAACCATAAACTCATAACACACAAAATTTGCAAACAAAGATACACAATAACTAAAACTAAACTCAACAAATGAATGAAAAAATATAAGAAAAAATACATTAACACTGCAGTGTAACAGTTGTTTGGCTAAAGTCTGTATCTCGCTGTAACTATGAGAAAATACTGTGTGCAAATGTTTATTTGGAATCGCACTAAATTAGTGATATGACAGTCTTGCTGATGTTAAAATTAGGAATAAATAGCAACGTTTGTGCGAATTTTGTGTAAATGTTCTTGTAGCAAATTTGTTTGCTATGCAGTTTGTCTTATAATCTGATTCTAAATTTATTCACGATTTTATCTCAGATTTCTCCAACTTTCTGTAAGACATCACAACTCCTTGATAGGTTTACCCCAACTTCCTGTTTAGGTTTAGGCTCTGGTAAAAAAAAAAAACTTCAACATCCATCACATTATTTTTTAACTTGTTATCAGCTCATTTTGTGGATTCATTAGAAATTCTTTGGCAAAAAAAGAAGTTAAGTCTAACTTTCTGAAGTGTTTTAACACTTTACAGCTAATTTATCACATTTAATAAGTTTTTTTTTTAGTTTCAAACTGATTCTTTAACAGGATCAGCACTTTCTCTCTTTTTTTGTGTTAAATTCAGATGTTCTGCCCTCTTGGGGAGGATCTAAATACTGTAAGTGCCAATGTTATTATTTTTAATGTTATAATGTAATTATTTGATATAAAGCAATATAGCCTACTGATATAATTATATAATTGCTGTCTTATCATTAGCCAATAAATAGTTCCAATTTTTAAAAATCAAATTTTATGAAAAAAATCCACTGTGTAGGGCTTTAATGGGTTAAGTATGTCGTCTTATTCCACCATAATGGCAGATAAAATAATTTATTCTACTAAAATTTATTTTTCACATGTCCTCACTTGTAAAAATTCTACACACAATTATTGTTGACTGTTGTGTTAATAAATGTTTTCACTTATAAAAATGTTTTATTCCAAATTTAAAAGTCTGAATATCTTTCTTCAGTCTTACACCAACAATAAAAAGCCCCCAAACCCTGAAAATGTTGCTAATGCTAAGGAAATGGTGTGGGACGTGTATTCAGACGACATCAAACTGTATTCAAAAAGATGAGCAGCTGTTGAGAATTACAAGAGCTTAAAAAAAGGACTTGACATTGATTAAACACTTCAAACTAATACTTATGAGAAATTATGATTTCTCATAAGTGTCTGTTTGAGGATGTCAAATCTTTTTGCCGTGTCTTACTGTAGGTGAGAGGAGGAGTGAAATCTGTTAATTATCTGATAATTTAATGACAAAAAGTGAAGAAATGATGATTGTTGTCAAAACTATAGTGTCAAAAACAAAGATGGTGCAGGAAATCCTAATTAACAAACCAGGTTTTCCTTTGTTTAAGTTTCTTTTTATACCTTTTATACGTCCTTTCAAATTAGTTCTTCAAATATTTTCTTTGCCTCCTCATCACATTTTGTTTGTCTTTTTGCATCTTTAACTCACTGAAAGAGAAGAAGAGTGAAGAAAAGTTGCACGAGTCTTTGATTTTCTTTTTATAGGAACAAAATAATCACATTGATGGGAACTGTACCTTTAAATAATATCATATTTGACTTAATTAGTGTGAATACTGGAAGGCATTCACACTGTATGTTTTTCTGTTTCTCTTTATTTTTTATTATATCTCCGTACGTTTTTTGACATCTAACCCGTTCCACAATTCAACTGATTTCAACAATTTATATATCAAACTGTTCATCTTGTTCAGGACATTCCTGCAATGGCTTTTGGTATTTATATCTCTTCAACTTTTAAAGTTATTAAACTTTTTGCGCCCTTTTCGGCCCCATTGAAATACATTGAGATATTTTCAAATCATTAAACTTTCATAAACTTTTCAAGTCTTTTCACTTTTTTAACTACTTCAGCTCTCGTCAACTTGGAGATTCCACCTTTAGATATTGATATATCTTCACCTTTGAAAAGTATTTAGGTTTGTGAACAATTTTAACTCAATTGAAATACATTCAAATCTTTCAACTCTTCAACTTTTTAACTTTTTTAACTACTTCAGCTCTCATCCGCTTGGAAACTTGACCTTTAGCTATTGATAGACCTTTAACTTTAAAAAGTAATTAAGTTTGTGAACCCCTTAGCTCCATTGAAATACATTAAAATCTTTCAAATTTTAACTCTTTCAACTTTTCCAACTACTAGTACTTCAGCTCTTTTCAACGTAGAAACTCCATACATCATTTTCAGCTGCATTTAACTCGTTTGTTTCAGCTTTCAGCATTCACACTGCATTTCTGCAGGAAATGCAATTCATCTAGTGCAATATTGCATGTTGTATAATCTGTTAGGAGTACAACACTTAACTACCACCACATAAAACCGGAGCTAAAAGTCTGTAAAACAGATAAACTGATGGCTGTTTTTACACCTATTGATTTCTTATTACTTATTACAGATAAACCGGGTTGATCTAGTGCGCTCACAGGTAAAAACATCATCACTGGCTGCCTGTAAAAGGAAGTAATGAGCAATAGGAGTGATAACAATATAATTACATCAATAACAGATTTATTTACAAATAGTAACTAAACTTGTTAAAGTTACCGGCCAACCGTCTGGACATCTCCCTGTCCTGCACACAGAAGATCCAATCCAGTTCTGAAGCAACCAAAGCTTCAGTTTCACACTTATTTTAGCAACAGTATATGAAAAAGAAAAGAAATCGAAAATTCAACAGTTCTGTTCTGCCTCATAATGTTCCCTCTGCTCCTCTTTTCATCTGATCCCCTGTGAGAATGAGGGGCTCCAGCAAGCATGTGTGTGCATGCATGAAATTCATTGAGAACTCAGCATCCATCTCTTCAAAATAAAAGAATTAAAATGGAAATCAGATCTTCACGTTTGCGTCCTTAAATTTCTAATCATGGCTCCTCTCCCCCTCCCTCCACCGCCATCACCACCTCCTGGTTCTTTTCCTTAAATTAAACTGACAAAAAAATAAATAAAACCTTTGCACAGACATGAAGACGGGGGGGAAAGTAAGGGTAGAGATGCACAACTAACAAATCAAAAAAAGTCATACACTGTTATTGTTATCGCTGCTATTATTTTCATTACTAGCTCTATTATCACTATTACTGTACTTCCTCCTCATCTGTATCCTATCCCACGCATCATTAGCTCCCTCTCTGTGGCCCCTGGGGGCTGCGTCATCGTCTGCTAATGTGCCACTGCTCCTGCTGCTGCTGTCGGCACGGTGACGCCTGTCGATAGCCAACCAGATGTTCTTCCTTTTTTACCCCTTCGTCTGGGACATCGGCTGTGCCAGGTTCACCGTGGCAACCGTGGGATGGTGCTTTAGAAGCCATTACAGCGATCCTCTGATGACACTCAAATAGCTATCATTACACCTCCTCCTAGGAGACACAGAGGAGGAGAGGAGGGAGGGAGAAGAGGTGAGAAGGGAAGGAAGAAGGAGGGGATACAGGACAAGGCAATGGAGGGAAAGGAGGTGAAAGAGACAAAAAAAGGTGTTGGGAGAGGGGTTAAGGGTGACGGGAGACAGAAGGAGATTCTGCAAATTACACACGGCCGTGAAGAGTTAAAGACATACAAGAAAGCCAGAGGAGAGAAGAGTGATGGAGAACGGAGAATTTCAAATGACCGTTTCTGAGTTAACAGCCTCCAGCCTTTTTCTACCCTATTAAGTTCTATTCGGCCATTACTTGGAACTGCAGGGTGCTGCCTCGTACCCCACAGTGCCCCTCATAGACACCCCCTCCTCCACAGACACACATGAGCCTCATAACACACAGTCCTCTTCAGTCTCTTCCTCCACTCATCCTCATGTCTTCCTTCCTTCTCTCGTTCTCCTCTCCATCCTTCCTCCGGTGTTCAGTTCCCTCTAGAGGTTGTGAACTGAATGGAACCACGATCAGCTGGATCCATTTTTGGGTCCGTTTCTGGAACAACTTCCAGACACAATGAGCGTCAGTTTCCATAAAACTCGACTTCATCTCAAACAGAACATGTGCTGAAAAGACGTGAATTCCACATAAGTCAGTCAAATTTTGTTCTATTATCTGGAATTTTTGTGGCTTAAGCATAAAAAACTGAGACTGACCCTGACACAAATGTTATTTCCTTCTCTACAGATGTTCAACCCTTTTCTGGCTGACAGCTCTGAGGAACTAATTAATCTGAACAGTTAAAACGTTCCTTGTTTGGTTAAAAAAAATGAAACTGAGAACAGGTGTAAACCGCTTCACGTGTCAAGGCTTCAGTGACTTTGTTGTCAAAGCCACGAAAAGTTTGGTGCAAATGAACCAACACAAACCGCCAGATGTGAAAAGTTCCTTTGACAAAACCTGTTCCAACGTCCATCAGCACCGTCCTTTCATCTTCAATCTCCCATCACATCAAGCTTCCTCTTTGCATCCTCACATTTCCGTCTCTTTGCTTTTCTCACCCCTTCTTGCCTCTCAATGCTCTTTAAGGTGCAACAGAAAGTTTTCAGCTCTTTCCTGTGAATCCGTCACCTCAGATCCTCTTGTTCATTAAAATTTATTACATCCAGTAAACAATACGTGTCAATGAAAATGTCTCAGTTTGCTCCAGCATTTTTATGCCTGTAACTGAAACATAAAACTAAAGAAATGAAGTGGGAAAGTAAATGTTTTTATCCAACTAAGCAGATGATGTATTTTTTCACTACCCAAATCGACCACTGGGGGGCGATATGCGCCTTCTGTTTTGGCTCCCTCATTAGGACCTTGCCTATATATTTATTGAAGGTCGGAAAAAAGAAGATTGATGCTCGGTTTGTCAGTGTTGGTGCCTGCATGACTGCATAGCGTAGAAGGGACGGACTGTAGTGCTATTTCAAATGGCTGCTTTAATGTATTTTTCTTTTTAAAGAGAGGGAGGAGGGAAGCAAAGAGGCCTTGGCAGAAATTGAAAGGTGTCAACAACATGTGATACGTTCTCAACTATCAAACTTAAGTGCAATTAAAATGAGATGGGTGGGTGCAGAGTGGGGGGAGGTGTATGTATTCTCCTTGTCTGAATTATTTCCGCTCTCTGAGTCCTGCCCGAATCCATTCCTCTGGGGCAGGAGCGGCTTTTGCGCACTTTTTTAGAGGCTAAATGTGTGAATGTGGGTTATACCTCACTGCTAAACATGCCCTTCTTATGTGCTTTTAACCTCACTGGTTTTCTTGCATGATGATTTGATTATGATCAGGACAACACACACGCTGCACAGGCTGCAGCGCTGCTCTCTGGTCGCCTCATGTGCTTCTCCTGCATGCTGTGTATTTATATTCCTCTTCATTTTCTTTAAACGTGTCCAAAACGAGGCTTTGAAACGACTTTGATTAACTTATGTGTTCCGTTTTCTAAAAACAAACCGCCTCCGAACAATTCATTAATTCACTTTTGGCTATAACAGTTGCAGGTTTGTGTTTTATGGGCAGAGCGGTTTCTTTTTTGTGTGGCAGGAAAGAGTTAATAACAATGAGGTAAACGTGATGAGTGAGGGGACTCTGTGAAAAACAGCGAGCCAATCTGCGTCAAGATTAACACCTTGCGAGGTTGTGATTGGCCCAAAACATGGTAGTTGTCTTTTGGAGCTCAGGACCCACGTGGGGGCAAGGACCCGTCATCGAGCTCTCATTGGCTGATAAGCTTCGGCCAAGCCCCACCCATCCAGAGTCTCCGTGTATGATTGGTCAATCTACCGCAATTAAAACACTCCCTTTCGCGCGCTCCTGTTCTGGTTATCCAGTCCGAGAGGAAAGGAAATGTCCCGGACAGCGTCACATCTACCAGGAGGCGAACTCAAACCAGACATTTCACTGATCTTATCTGAAAATATGAATAATAATAACAATAAAAACACGACTCTTCGGTTCTGCTCTGCCCGTCTTCCTGTTCCACTCTGCAGAGGAACCAGAACAAGCCGCTCTCTGTATTTTCTCTGTAAACCAGAGAGTTTGTTAGTTGATGTCTGTACTTGTGTTTTTGCTACTGTTGTGATTGTTCATCAGAGTTAATTCTACACTGTAAAATCTAAATTGTTTTTCTTTTTAAATTAAATAAAATCATTAATCTTAATAATCCCCCCCCCGCTACACACACACACACACACACACATTTTATGTATATATTTTATAACTTTGAGGCCAAGTTGAAACTATTTTTATTAGTTTGTAGTTTTAGTGTCATGTGTTGTTTTCTTTATAATTTTCCTATTTAGCTTCATGTGTTTATTGCAAATATTTTAGTAATTTTTTTCAACACTTGTAAAGCACTTTGATTAACTGAGGTTGTTTTAAATGTGCTATGCAAATAAATTTTGACTTGACTCTGTTGGTTGGATTTGTGAGGATCTGATAACTGATTAGACCTTTTTCATAGATGTTTTAACTTGCTTAAATGTGGCTGATCGTTTTAATGAAGTTTGTTCGTTGACTGAACTAAAACAACCTTATAAATTCTTGACGAAATAATGGCACAGAACATATTTATACAGTATTTAATTCATCCTGATGTAAGTAGTTGTTTGGTTGAAATACACCCTCAACCTTTCAAAGATGTTATTCTTGAAAATATTTTAAATTCAGGTTAAATTGTTGGCTTGGTCTTAGCCTTGAATCCAACCACCTGTCTGACCTTTAAAGTCAAGCTAAATAAACATCACTAATTAAATTTAAAATGCTCTTATAGAAAAAAAAAAATATGTGAAATTAATGTTTTTCACATCTGATCACTTGTGGATGAGAGCCCATTGGTCCAGAGCCACCTTTCATGCAAAACATCTGTTTTGCTTCTTTATTCAGTGTTATTTTCTCTGAAAATATGACTTTACACAAATGGTTTTCGTTTCATTTCACCTTTCCAATGTGTTATTTGGAAAAAACACATTTCGAATACAACACATGTGGAATTAACATGAACATCAGATATATTCACATGTTAGTTTTCTTTTTAGTTCTAATTCATGTGAATATATAACTTTAGTTTTAACATGCTTTTCAAATGCATTTCACATATAACTTATGTGGATTTAACATGTTTTCACATGTGATAATATTGATTCTACTTCTGATATTCATGCAGTTCTCTGTAAGAACAGAAATGTTAACTGTGATGTTTCTTTTTTTATCTAAAGCCGACGTGAAGAAATATGTTAAAACAACAAGCAAGCAAAACCATTTTTTACAGTGTGCCTTTGTTTTTACCTTCAGTTACTTCAAAGTTTAGGTGATCCAAATGAAAGATCTTTTGATTTGAATATGATCATGCAGGATGAGGTAACACTCACTGAGTTTATAATCAGTCTTTTTGTCCATCCATCCATTTTCTAAACCTGCTTCTTTATGTTCAGGGTCGCAGGGGACTGGTGCCGATCTCCAGCGGTCTTCGGGCGAGAGGCGGGGGACACCCTGGACAGGTCCAGTCCTTTTGTTTGTAGCAGAAATGCAGAATGAAAAATTCATATTCTGCATGGTCAGCTGAAAAAGAAAAGGATGAAATACAAATTTTTATAGAAAAAAGTTCACCTGAATCTGCTGAATTCGTCTGCTCGGACAATTTTGAATTCCTTATATCACTAACTCGGTTAGCTGGAATATAAACACATTCATTAAAAAATACTTCATATAAAAAATGTGATGTACCTCAGCAACGTGCAAAGCTCTCTGAACACTTTAAACTGCAACCAAATTACAACATTGTGCTTCTCGGTGCCAAAAATGTGCAGTGCATTTGCTTCTAAGAGCGCAAGAGCTCTGACATTGGCATGCTGTCAAAACCTAATAGGAGCTGTGCTGGGAGGTGTTGAATGTTAACAAACAATTGTTCGATTCGAATGATGAGGTGTTTAGATTTTACCACAGAGTCAGCTTTGAAAAAGGGTTGTTCAGTGTTCAACAATTCAGAAAAGTAAATTAAAAACCTCCATGATGAAAAAGACTGGAAGGGAGGCGAGTGGAAATTAAGTTCAGCGGCAGTGTTAGAAGCTCATTCATCTTTCAGTCAGAATTAAAAAAAAAATGATGAAGCTGCATCAAAATTTGCTGCTACGAGAAGCCAGAAATATAAAAAATAATAACAATAATAATAATAAGAGACTGAGTTGCATGTGTCACATTTCTGACCACCTGCTAAATTTCTTTTTAGCTCTTTGCTGGTAATTTACAGAATCTAAGATCTCACATTATGAACTTCCTGGTTTAAAGGCATTTTCAAGCATTTGTTGTAGATGAGAAGATTTCCTCAATTCCTCAAAAGTTGGAATGTTGTGTAAAATGTAAATAAAATCCGAATGCAATGGTTTACAAATATCACAAAGCCACATTTCATTCCCAATAGAACATAAACAACATATCAGATGTTGAAACCGAGATATTCTTAGTAAATGTTTGCTTATTTGGAATTTTATAGCAGCAACGCATTTCCAAAAAAGTTAGAACAGAGTCATGTTCACCATTGTGTAGCATCCTCTGTTATTTTAACATCTGTCTGTAAACATCTGGGAAGTGAGGAGACCAGCTGCTGGAATTTTAGGAGAGGAATGTCATCCCTTTCTTGTCTAACTGCTCAACAGTTCTGGGACGTAGTGGCTGGATTTTCAGTTTAAAATATTTTCTATAGGTAAATGTCCTGTATTTTTAAAGCACTTTTCTAGTCATTCAGACCACTCAAAGTGCTTCTACACTGCAAGTTTTACAATTACCCATTCACACAACCCAATATGTAGATCGGGGGGGAGAAGGGAGGGGCTAACACTCACACAACACGATACGCAAATCGGGCGGCAACATGGGGTTCAGTGTCTTGCCACTGGACACGTTGACATGTGACAGTGGAAGCCGGGATCAATCCAACAACCTTCATATTGGAGGACAATCGCTCTAACCACTGAGCCACAGCCGCCCCTAGGTGAAGGATCTGGACTGCAGGGAGGTCAGTTCAACACCTGGACTTGTCTCCAGTGAAACCATGCTGTTGTGATGGATGTGGTATGTAATTTAACATTAGCTACGTTTACATGGGCACATTTAATCGGAATAAACGCCCAATCGGAACAAAAATACATCATGTAAACATGTCAATCAGAATGTTTTGATCCGATGCAGCCTGATCAGAATGAAATTTACTTCCGATCGAGAGGGGTGGTTTTGTCCGATCTTCATTCGGATAGACGTGCATGTATACACACATTCGGAAAGAAAGGGTGAAAAAAGCCCACTGCGCATGCGTACAACTTCAGCGTGACGTCTTTCAGCTTTCGCAGACCCAAGTAGAAAACATGGCGGGAGGTAAACAGAAGTGGTCTGCTGGTGCAGTCATCCTGTCATCCTGCTCTCCTCTCCTGTGGTGGAGGAGCAGTAGTAATATGTATTCAGCCTCTAGCTTGGTTAATGCGACCAGTAAAAACCCAAACATAAAGGTAATCACCTGCAGAAGGTCCACATTGGGGATAACGTGAGTCAGCTCGAGCACACGATGGGGCGGGAAAGACGTGCAGAAAGGACGGAGTTTGTTTTTTTTTTTTTCTTGAACTGTTTTGTTCTTGAGCCTATGCAGCAATGCCCAGTAAAGAACATGACTGCTTTTAATGCAGTGCTCTCTCAGAGCCCACAAATCAAACCATTCAGTTCTGACCTTTAACCTTGTCCCTTGCACACAGAGATTCCTCCTGATTCTTTGAATATTTTAATAATATTATTCAATATAGATGGTGAGCTTTTCTTTATAATGCTGTGTTATGGGATATTTTGTCACAGATTGTTGAACCGCTGCCCATCTTTACATCTGAGAGAGTCTGACTCTCTGAGATGCTCCTTTTATACTCAGCCATGTTACAGAGCTGTTGCCAATCAACCTATTTAATTGTAAAATGTCCCTCCAGTTGTTTTTGAACTGTGCCATCAATGTGCCGAACCTTTTTTTTCCTCCTCTTCCAATTTTTTGAGTTGTGTTGCTGCTTTCAAATTCAAATTAAGCTAACATTTTTCTATGGAAAGTTAAAATATGTTGCAATGCTTAGACTGCCGGAAGACATACTGACCACATTTCTTCAGGCTGTTGTCTCTCTTTACTCTCCATGTTTGTCAGCCGGGTTCTGCTAGAGGTTTCTAAAAGTGAGTCGTTCCTTTCCACTGTCGCCAATCGTGCTGCTCAGGATGGGGGATTGCACTGAATTAACAATTCAGCCCAATCAGCTTGCCCCTTGGATAGGAAATGTTTTATTGCTAATTGGTTGATTTTTCTGTAAAGTGCCTTGAAATTACTTTGTTATGAGCTGGCACTTTATAAATAGATAAACTTGAACTTGAAAATATGTCAATTTTCCCTTTTGACTCATGTGCTATTGTGATGTGCTATTGCCCTCTCCTAACCCTATCTAACCCTGACCCAACCTACCCTACCTAACCCTGACCCGCCCTGCCTGAACCCAACCTAACCCAACCCAACCTAACCTAACCTAACCTAACCTAACCTAGCCTAGCCTAGCCTAGCCTAGCCTAGCCTAGCCTAACCTAGCCTAGCCTAGCCTAACCTAACCTAACCTAGCCTAGCCTAGCCTAGCCTAGCCTAACCTAACCTAACCTAACCTAACCTAGCCTAGCCTAGCCTAACCTAACCTAACCTAGCCTAGCCTAGCCTAACCTAACCTAACCTAACCTAACCTAGCCTAGCCTAGCCTAGCCTAGCCTAGCCTAACTTAACCTAACCCTGACCCCAAATGGTCTTAAACATGCCCCCATGAGGTTCTCTTGGGAACCGTATCTGACTTAAACACTGAAAAATGTAACAAAATACTGTATTGATTTATAATGGGATATTTGTTGGCTAATAACTGTTCAATACAAAGTCCCACAGTGACCAGTCACATATCCACAAGTGGGTCGGCTCGAGAGGAACACAAAGTCACTTTAAGCCCCTCCTACCTGAAGTGATGCAACTTTCATCATGTTTGTTTGACCTTGAATAACTCTTGACTCCATGGTCACAGCATGACGTTTCACATATCGACCTGCAGCTTAGGTCCAGGGCAACACGGGGACACCAACCCTATGTCTCAAAAGTTGTGGTGCTTAGCAAAACTTGAGGGATTCAAACCCTTCCTGATGTTGCACAGAAATGATACACATATACTTGAGTAGCTTAGGTCCTGTCAGACATTTTGACACCAACCTCATGTTTCTAGGCCACTCCTTCCAAACGTTATTCAGCTTTTGTCATCTTGGTGGTGGCTTTCATCCCCCTATCCTAACCCTATCCTAACCTTAACCCTAAGGCCAGATAGACTCAGTAGGCCTTACACCCCCAACTATGGTGACTCTTTTTCTTTCTCCAAGATGTCCCTTCGTCTTCCTCTTGAAATATTGAATAATACAGCCAACCTCAGCTCAGACTGAATTCCTCGTCCATGCAGTGCACCTCAGAATTGAGATCAGTCAGCTTTCTCTTGCCTCATCCTGTGCCGGAACCCTGCTGAGGATTTAACCCGCTTCTGATCCAGAAGCAGCAGGCACGGCGGCCTTAGCTGTGTGATGGTTGCAGGAGGGGAGAGTCGGGCCTGCAGGGAAGGGGAAACCCCACCCCCCACCCACTTCTCCCCCATTTGCTCTCAGCAATTGTTGTCCTGGAGATGGTGGCCATAGCGGTGGTTGCCTGGGAGATGGAGGTTGCTTGTCTGACCTGTCCCCCTCGTGCTGTCACCGGTGTTATTGATACACGCCACTGCTCGGTATTGTGGCAGTGCAGCAGGGAGGGCAGCTAGGAAGGTGGTTAATGAGTTCAGGAGGAACAGGGACTCTCCACACACTCCCCCTCTTCTCTTTATTCTCTCTCAGCCCATTTCACCATCATCTCTCCCTCTCCGATCCCTCTTTTCCTCCTTTTCCTCTTCATTTCTCATGGGTTGTCTGTCTTGTGCAACAGTGTCTTAAGAATGTGCTTCTCTCATGATTCATCATGGCAAAATACAGTTCCTGTTTGACAAACATGCACGTGCACCACGCAGTGATACGCACACATCTATGCGGCATTGACAGTGTACTCACTAAAACATGTTCTCCCACATCTCTACTTGAATAGCATAACTGACTCATTTGCAACCACTCCTTTCACTCTCACTGACACACACACAGACATCGGACACACACATTCACACAGGGATGCTGCCCTGCTGTTATGCCTGAAGGTAGGAGAGCCAGCAAGATTAATAATGACCCCTGACTCCCCATAGACAGACCAAAATACACACAGTTTGGAGAGAGAGAAACAGCAGTGGCAAAAAGGAAATGAGTTGAGGAGCGATGTGAGGCCAAATGTTGACTAAAAATGCACAGTTTGAAAATAAAACAGGGGGAAATGTATACAATTTAAGAGAGAAGTTTTAAATAAAGGAAAGATCACATTCAGATGTAAAATTAGGATTAAGTAGTGATGAGGGATGAATGCGCAAAGCAGATCCAAATTAACATCTGGAAGAATTGAAATTGTTTGTTCACAGGAGTTGTATTTCTTTAGTCTGTGCCCAATACGACACATTACAATACAACTCTATGAAATACAATGCGTAACAACAAAGGAAATGCTATACAATGCATTACATACATGCAACGATATGGTACAATACTATGCAATGAAACAATGATACAGTGCAATATATTGTGACACAGTACGATTCACCCATCATTCATAATACAGTGCAATTAGATGTGAGTTTTTATTAAGCAACACTGGAATGGAAAAATATCTTGAAAGACTTTTTCCAGGTCTAGATAAAAACTCTTTTTATTATTATTAAATCAATACAGATATTTCTCTAAACCCTCAGTTTTGCAGATGCTCAAAATTCCAACACTTTGTGTGACCTTGAAGTTTCGAGTGTGAAATCCGTCTCCGTTTTCACGCCTCAAAGTGACTGAATGGTGAAACAACTCAATCACTAATAAAACTCTCCAATCAGAGGACAGATGATGTTGTTGCACTGTGAGCCATGCACATGTTCATGACACACAGGTCTACAGGAAAGAGCATGAAGACACAAATCTTATTAGCCAGTCATGAAAACTGTAGATGTTGTTTTCATGCATGGACTCACATCCATGACTACTTACACTGATGGATGTTCTCTGTAAGACGTCCAGAACAAATGTAGATAAATGTTTCGGTTAGTGTTTTTTTTTAAGCATTTGACTGAAGTCTCTTTTTTCTTTCAATTGCTGTACCAACACTTACACACAAATTCAGAATAAGCTTTGAATACGGGAGTGTGAAGATGCAAAAACACAGATAGAAGCAGCAACATGCAGATGAAATATGCAAACAGGGACACACACACACACACAAACACCGTGTTTCACACTCACATTTTCAAAAGCACCAGCATGGATTAATGTGTTTGGCTCAACTATTTCATTTATTACTGTCTGAGACCTTTTGTGATGAGGGCATTTTTCAGGTTGCTAACCATTATTCCCTCTAGGCCTCAGGCTTCTCAGAGGACTGCTTGAATGTGTGTGTATTAGCGTATGTGTGTGAGACTTTCCCAGCCTTATGGTTATGGTCCAACCAAGTAGTCAGTTTTTTGTTCTTTCTATTCTTCAGGGGATTCATGTAGCCATTTCTGACTGTATTTAATGCTCCCTCCCCATTTGTCAACACACGCCTAAGCTGCTCGAAGCCTGTTTGTTTTGCCATGAAAGGTTTTTTTTTTTTGTACCCCATCGTACCTTGAAATATTGCTGAGTGCGCTGCATCCATCAACATAACATCTAAAGGAGAGGTAGAGGGAAAGAAAAGCACAGCGAAAAGACAAAGCATGCTACAATGTCACTCATCTCTCTCCTGATAGGCTTTTTCTCTCCCCTCGCGTATTGAAATGTGTTTACACAATACTCGCATCAACTACGGCACAAATTACATGCACATTGATCTATAAACTCCAACCACATGGATTTGCTTCTTTCGATGAATCATGTTTGATGTTTGTTTCAGTTTTCATGCACTTGACTCTGACATCCCCTCAAGAATATAAATTTATTCAGTGGCTCATTTTGGTTTTGTTTGTTTGCTGAAGAACATTTGTCTACTTGCAAGCCGGCTCATGTGGGACATTGACACAATGATTACTGGGACAATGTCTGAACGCAGATCCTGTTACAGGAAGGAACCTAAAAGGTCGACTCGTGATCACCCGCACATCTTTTCGGAAATGATTTCAAAAATTAAAGCTGATGATAGAAGAAAAATGTTTCAAGTTTGTCCTAATACTGAAGGTCTTTTTGTCTCTCAGAATGTCAGTGTCTCTTTTTCTGTCTCCAATCAGTCCGTTTAGTTTCATGTGTCTCTAATCCCTTCAAAAGTTTCTCACATTTCTTGACTTGTGCAATGTAAAATGAGTTCAAAACACCTTTGTGTGTTGTGACTACTGTGAGAAAAAATTAACCTTGTGGACTTTTTGAACATGCTAAAAATTCTTGCAACACAAGACTGAGACGCTGCAATTCAAGCGAGGAAGCTGAAAACTTTTGTAAACATTTGGAGATGTTCTAGAAACTTCAACAGTTGCAGCTCAGTGTGACCTACAGCTGAACTAAAACGAGTCCAGAGCAACGCGTTATAAATCGGATAGGGTTTATTTAAGGGTACAGTATGTAAGAATTAGACCTTGTTATCAAATTTAAATCCTGCAGTTCATGTAGAAAAAAAAAACATCTGCTCTCAGCCACTCGCCCCCTCCCTTCCCTGATTTTTCTGCTGGGCTGCCAGTTCTGATGTTGATCCTCGTTAAGTTTTTTTTGTATTTGTTCAATTTTTGGGAATGTCTGAAGGCCTATTTGTTCAGCGTTGAGTTTTCCTAAGTGTGTTTGAATGCCCCATCACGTGCAGCTCAGCTGCTCAGTTAGAAGGATGAGGTGGTTTATTACTTTTAGCTGCTGCTCGTTGTGGAATTCCAGCTGCTTGTGTTGAAGACTTGGCAGCCTTACAGACTCACATGTGATTCGTTATGGAACCAGGAAGTCTGGACGTGTAAATAATGATTCTGGTCCGGGCTAGCTTTTCTAAAATGACAGAAACTAACGACCACCCAGCTGACTGAGATCCAGATCTGTTACAATGTAACTTTATTTGTAACATCAGTGGGACATTAAACTGTTGTATGAGTATTTCACTGGAAAATTCTTACATAATGTACCTTTAAAGCTAACAGTATGTGTGGTTATGTTTGTTTACATTACAAAAAAACAAACACTAAAAAAATAAATAATGTGCAAAGTTGGAAAGGCTACAGCATGCATCCATTCCTGTTTATCAGCTCAGTCTTTGATAAAAAGGAATGGAAAGGCTCCATGTTCGATTATGGAGGCAGAGAAAACTTCCCTCTTCAATCGGTACCTTTTACAACTCAACCGCAGACTTAAAGCAGAACTAAGTAAGTTTTGCTCTCGCTCTCCCCCTACTGGTCCCCTGTGAAAGCTCACTGTCGTAACGTTCCCCCGCCGCCGCCGCAGACCCCCCCCCACTCACCCCCCACCCCCTCCACCCCGCCGCCGCCCCCCCAACAACAACGCGCAGAGAAGGCTTTTGCAAGAAGAAAGAAAAACAAAACCAAGAAAATGTCTCGACAGGTGAGTATTATTGTCATCTTTGCGCTCCTAAAGGTGGCGTTGCTAACAACGGCAAGGGCTTCATGCTTGTATTTATGTACGTGAGTGTGAGTGCCGTAAAGCAGGTTTGTTCTCGCGAGATTAGTCGGGTCCGAGCCACTGAAAGTTGCAAGTGCTGCTTTCAGGACACAGACCCCGGAGGGAGGGGAGGGACCCACGAATCACCCCGCCAAGTCCTTGTTTACCCCCACAGGGACTCTAGAAAACATTTATTGAGGTGAAAAAACTTACTTAGTTCTGCTTTAAATCCCACTCAAACACAGTTCTGTAAGTGGCATTACATGTTTACCTCACTGAATATCTGGTTAGAAAATAACTCAAGACTACGCATCTTTTTTGACTTGTAATTTTTTGAAATGTGCAAACATTCATTCATTCATTCATTCATTCATTCATTCATTCATTCATTCATTCATTGTGTTGTCGTCTTTGTCCTTTCAGACGGTGCCACTCCTTTCTGTCTGCTCTTTTTCAGTCAGTAGTGTCACCTGACTCGTCTCTTTCATTCCATTCACCTCCTTTCAATCATTAACTGACTCCTTTTGAATCCTGTGAAAACTTTTCCCAAACTTTTGGCCTACGATCAAAAAAATCAAAGAATAAATAGTGACAGAGAGCGGAAACATCAGCTACTGCTGGTTTAAGTCTACGAATATGACGATTGAAAAATACAATTTTCAACATATAATGTGTGTCAGAGATCTTCTCAAGGTGTTTTATCTGGATGATCCACTGTGACTCACAAACTATTGGAGAGTACTTTGGCTGAACGTCTTTCTGCGAGTGGTGTCCAATCCTGATCCTTGAGCAGGGGTGTGTCTTGAAGGGTGGCCTGGGGGGCATGGCCACCCGTTCAGGTGCCACCCCCAAGCCCCAAGCTGAGACAATCAAATGCAATAAAATGTACGATGATTTCTTAAGATGTAAGATGACAAAATAACCTCCGTAATTCGGGTTGCAACCGGATGATTCTGATGATTTATGCTACCCTGAAGAAAAATGCCGCCATAGTACGAATTTACAACTTATTTCATAATAAGTCGTCATTAGAAGTTTATACAGTATTCTTGTTTATGGTGAGTGTGTCCTGTTAATTATTTAAACATATTTTTATGATCCTTCCCTGATATTTTCTATATAAAAGCCCTCTGGGTCCTTATCGGCCATTGTTGGGTCCTTCTCCTCTGGGTGTGTCCAAACATTTGCCTGTTGCTCCGACAATGTAAAGAAAGTAAAAATAACATCATATTTAGTGTTTCTGTACTGGGAGGATTTATTTGAGAGGTAAAATGTATTTATGGAAAAATATAGAAATAAAAATAAACAATAAATCTGTTTATTGAAGTCAAGACTGTGGAATGGCACATGTGTGTAGCACATCTCAACAGGTAGCATATTTCTGCAGAACACCGATTCGAGCAACAGCTGTCTGAGACACGGCTGCGGAAAAGTTATTCAGTACTGCTTTAAAACTTTCTCTCAGTTTTTGTTTGACTCTGATAGATCATGTAAAAGCAGAGATATAAAAGAATGACTGTGGCTCACAGGAAAGACCCTCCAATCTGAAAGTTGATGGTTCAAGCCTAGCTTGCCTTCTCTACATGTGGAAGTGTCCTTGAGCAAGACATTAAACCCTGTGTAGCCCCCAGATTTGCATATTGGTGTGTGAGAATTGAACTTGTTATGGAAAAGTACTTTGAATGGTCAGTAAGACTAGAAAAGGGATGATGCCTTTAATCTGAAGGCACAAAAATATTTTTCAGAGCATAAATGAGAAGGAATGAGGTGTACAGGCGTTGCACTTCTTTTGATATATTTGTCTCGTTCAAAGAAAGTGTCTGTGTGACCTGGTGTTAATAGAGTTAAATAAATTTATTTATTTATTTATTTATTTATTTATTTATTTATTTATTTATTTATTTATTTATTTATTTATTTATTTATTTATTTATTTATTTATTTATGTGTATCAACTCCAGCCTGTTGACCATAAACACAAAGAGGGAACAGAAAAAGATCAAGTGCATCCTTAATATTTGTGCATATACCTGGTTTTATTTTGCTTTATCGAGTTCAGGTCTGTTCTTAGAGATGCATCTTATTCCCTCTTGTCATAATGAGTGGTTAAACCTGAATGCTGAAAACACAGACACAATAACAGTAAAACATCTATTTTTACTAATGGCGGAGAATAACTGGAGCATCAGGGAACCAGATCTGAAGGCAGAGTGAAGGGGTGAGTCAACACAGGTTGTGGGTCAATTGTTATATATAAATGGTTATATTTAGAGAATGAATGAATATTTCCTGAGCTTACAGGTGTGCAGTTTCCAAGGAGGCTGACAGGGAAAAGGTAGCCAATCAGAGAGCAGTAAGGAGAACAGGTGAGTTCAGGAGGAACATGTTTGATGATGGAGTAGAGTGAGTGAAGCAGGTGAGGACTATTTGAATCCACTGTACAATTTATCCAGTGGAGAGTTCGATACAAATCATGAGTATCTTTTCCAATTCATAGAGGTTGAAGCTCATTAGAATCATTCCAGAAAACTTGGGGAAGTTGTTGAGGGAGTGTGTAACTCACCTCCGTCAGTAGATCAGGAGCAGCTGGGAGTCTCTCCAAAAGCAACTAGAGGAGAACAGATTCCCATAGAAGATGATCAAACAATTTTCTGAAGGAGGTAAGAAATTAAAGAAAGTATGGTATCAAGCACTGGCAACAGTCCAGTAAAAATAGCAGTTTAATGAGAGGAGATGAGTTTCAGGTGTGACACAGCAATCCATGTGCACTGCAGGACCAGGACTCGCCTGCAGACAATGAATAAAACAGAAGGAAAACCAAACAAGGAGGCGAAAGAAAGGATTAAAAGGCAAGAAAATAAGATCCCCAAACCCCTGATCCTTTATACATTTCCTCTTCCATCTTTGTCATAACGCTGTCATTTACCCCTACAGCTAACCCCTAACCTTCATCAAACCTGAACATAAATTTAACTAAAACATTTCATTTTATTTTTATTTTTACTCTCAACAAGTGAACTGCAGCATTTTGGGTCCCTACTAAATATTTAGACCCCTGAAGCATAGAGAGGTAAATGTGTTTGGAACCCATCAATATATAAAAACAAGTCCAGTCAAAAACACTAGCCAGGATGCTAAATGCTAAACACTTGTTTGTGTTTTACCAGCATGTCATTGACCTCTGCTGTGTTTGTGTTTGTGTATACCTGCATGCGCTGTCATCTACAGTGTGTGTGTGTGTGTGTGTGCTCTTCAGTTAATGACATAAGTAAGCAGACATGTTCAACAATATACTGCTGCATGTAAACATTGTACACTGTAGCAATTAGCCCTCCCCTTTTCTCCAGGCTTTTATCTCTCCCATCTCCCAGCCTCGACATCTGCTCATTCATCTCTCCCTGCCTTTTCTGTCTCTTCATGCCTCGATCTGTTTATCTGTCTCACTTTCTTTAGGCCCTCAAACCCTTTTTCTCTCCTCCTCTGTCCTTTTATTATAATTTCCCTCCTTTTTTCCCTGTTTCTCCTTAAACACCTCCGCTGACATTATTTATTTCTCCCTGCAACTCCATCTGTCTGACGATCTGCCTGCCTCTCCAGCCATTCATCCACAATCACTCTGTTGCTGATGTGGTGTGATGGAGGGAGTAAATAAACAGAGCCAAAGCCAGGAATCTTAAAAGATCTGGTCTTTGCATGAATGAAGGTAATTCATCACCAAGCCCCTCCCGGATTCTCTTCTCCATACAGGAGAAGATTTATCTTTAGTAGTAATAGTGAGTCAGGTGATCGAGGAGGGTGGGGGTGGAGGTTAGCTAGAGAGGGGAAATTATTAAATGTCACCAATGGTTTGATGCCACCTGGGGCCAAGATGCTATCTTTGTTTTGGACTTACTGCTTGCTGCTGGTCAGATGGATGCATTTACTTTATTGGCAGGTATTTTCATTCCTACTTCAGCCCATGGCAAGAAGGAAAAGTACAAAAAGAAGAGGAGAAGAGATTGAAGGAGGGATTAATAGCTGCATGTTGAGCTTGAAGAAAACCAAGACCTGTTTTGGGGTATAAAGGAAGAGTGGGTGGGATAAATATGATGAATAATTGCAAGGAATAGGTAATGAGAAGTAGAGGAAATATTCTGCTGAGGTACACCTCATTTTAGAAATCCCTCACCAAATTCAAGCCTCCTTCAGCATCGTTTGCCCATCTCGCCTCCGTCTTCCCTCCCCCCTCCTCACATAACCAATTAGCTCTGAGGCCATAATGGATGTTGTTTGCCGTGTTTCCCTGTCAGCGGATTGAATTAGCGCCTCTGTGTGTGCAAATCTGTGTGTGTGAGTGATCATCTTATCGGCTCTTAGTACTGTAATGAAACACAGTTATAAATGGCTGCAATCCTGTTAACAAAACAGCACCTGAGTGCAGCTCGCTTGATAAATCAGAACTGGGCCGTCGCCACGCCGACCCAGCGGCTGTTGCTAAGGCATGGAATCACCGAGAGACAATTGAATAATTTGCTCACTGTCTGATAAAGCGCCTGTCTTTAACAAGCGAATCACTGCTATAAAAAACAAGACTATTTTTTATCACAGCGCTTTTCCTAACGCAGGATTTGGGGGAGGTCTATATGTAGATAGATAGATAGATAGATAGATAGATAGATAGATAGATAGATAGATAGATAGATAGATAGATAGATAGATAGATAGATAGATAGATAGATAGATAGATAGATAGATAGATAGATAGATGGATGCACTCTTCATTGCACCATGGTGATATGAGCTGTCATGCATGCATGTTCTCTCACACACATTCCTCGTGTGTTTGTGCTGGGGGCCTATTAAGACAGTGTCTAATGTTGCTACATACCCCAGTGCTCACACACTTAATTGTGTTAATGTTTGAGTTCACATAATCTTTCAAGGCTGTCATTCTCCTGGATTATTCTGCCCTGTTTTCAATTACTGAACGCTTCGACACTGTAGGCCCGAAACGTGTGATATACCTGCCTTTGTGAGTGTATCAGTGTGTATGTGTATATATACGTGACTGATTTTTCCTACATTTGTGTTAGAGCAAAACAGATTAAATATAAAAGACCCAGCATTTCTTGACTGAATGCATATCACTACCATCTTTCATGCCACACTTTTAAGCTAAGATCATATGTTGAGAAATTATGGCTGAAATCTGATCCTCTCCGTGTCAGAGATAACTCTTCGCTACAACCACATCAAATTGTAGCCCAGTATTTGAATAACTGACTGAGTTGTAGCCTTTTTTGTGTTTGTTAATGTCGATTAGATCCGGCGGCCATCTTGAATTGGATTGACTAAAAGTTAATCATTTGTACATGGGCATCCAATAATTACTTTCTCAAAGTTTCATTAAAATTGAGTATGTGGTTCATGACATTTTTCTCTAACAGTACAGACAAACACACACAGACACGAGTAAAAACATTAAACCTTGACATCCGTCTGCTCAACCAACATAAAATTGTATGAATTAGCTTTATATCTCCTTTTTAGCAGTAGATTTTTTCGCTTTAGGGCTGTGTGTGTGTGAATATTTGAGCCTGCATGTACATGTGATTGCATTTCCACGCAATTGTGTATTTACATAAGCAGCTCAGGCATTCAACGGCCAGTCGGTTGAAAAATTGAACAGCTCCTCCTCAAACTCATTTTGAAACGTGTCGCAATAGTTTCGGCTACAGTCACTGATCACACCACATCATCAGTTGTTGTGCATTTGAGAAGAGTGAATTCTGTTAGTGTGTCAGCACAGATATACACACACATGCTCACAACAAGCAGTGGAGCATGAGTCAACTGTACAGGAGTAAGAAAAATAAAAAAGCCCATATCACAGTCATTACTTGTTGAACAGACCCCACTGAACCAGATCAGAGCAAGAGGTGTGTATTCGTGTGTGTGTGAGAGAGATAGAAACAGGGAATGTGTTGTTTTTTTTTTTTGTATTTTAAAGTCAATCATCTCTTACTCTTGCTACTCCTGGTTCACTGCAAAAACGTCCTCCATCATGGTTTACTTACTGTCACACACAGTTGCATCTGTTGCACGTAAAGGATTAAAGATAGATATTAAAAGTAAATTCTGGAGTTCTTTGAAATTACAAGCTGTGTATACGAACTCCCTTATGACTCTAAATAGTCTTTGTTTGCACTAAATACCTCCAGACCAGCTGGTGTTTTGTCAGTTGCTTATTGATGTGTTAAAAGAGTGTGATTAACAAAATGAATATAGTAAAAGGGGAAATTCTATTTATCATAGTAGCTGTCATTTTGAGTTTTAATAGCCACCTCAAAGCAGCTAAAGCTGCTGAGTGATGTGTGTCAGGGCTAATACCAGTTCCATTGTTACTGCTTTAGCTTGAAGGCCTCAGTGTATTTTTATGTGTGCACGTGTGCATCTCTAGGACCTCGCTGACTCGCACACAGGTGGGCAGAAAGAACACTTTCACCAGGGGGGTTGTGAAACTGCAAATTGAATTTTAGTGTTTAAAATTATAACATTAGAACAAAGTACCTCCAACAACATGCCCAATGATATGCAACGTGAGTTTTATTGATTTACCCCGGATACGAGCAGAAAGTCACTTATTGAACCTACTGAAACACACAGACACAACTCTATATTCATACATGTAAATGCTTATGAAAAGACAAAAACCCCTAAACAATCCTAAGTGTTATGGTGTTGATTTTAAAGCTAAGGACATTTTAAACAGCTTCTATATAGCAGCTAGTTAGCTGTGGTGTAATACCAATGCTCGCTTGCTGCAGTCCCTACTTCACATGCTAATACATAGTCACAAATAAGTCAAGTCCCCTAATTCAAGTCCCCTTGCCCACCGAGACACTGCCTTAGTAGAAGAAGCATATTGCTTATGAGGACACTGGAACCGACTTAACTCACGTGACAGCGGCTACCTGCTCACGCGCTCTGTTTATGTTCCGCCCATGGTAGTAGCACAGTAGTGTAGCAGCATTCCTTCAGCCATGGAACTGGAAATGTTAATAAAAATAAAATAAAAATAAATGTGCAAGTGAGTTAATACCCACCGTATAACTGCTTTGGATCTAAAAAAAAAACACATTATAGATATAAGCCCAATAGCAACAATTAGTTAACTTACATTTAAACTGGAAATTTGCCTTTGAAGTAGCTGCTTCCTACTTCTGTACTGCCTCTTTTTGAAAATACCACAATGTATTCTGGGAAATTTTTGAGCGAGGGAAGGCTTCAAGGCACGTCCCATGTATCCTTGGTAAGTTAGCTAAACAGCAGACAAACTGAGTACAGACACCTCCGTAGCACATGAACAATGTGCCTTGGCGGTTCCTGATGACGTATCTCCTAGGTAACCAGGGCGGGACCAAGGCATCAAGGCAAGGTTCCTTGACATTGAGAAACAACCAATGTTATGATCATTTTGTGCTTGGAAGTCAGAATTTTCCTGTTTCGAGGTGAGAAAAATCTGAACTTCGTAACTTCAACAGTGTTTGACTCACAGGTCATCAGTTTTACACTTCAGCCTAAAAAGTGACAATGTGCTGGTTCTTCAAATGTCTGTTTCAAATTAAAGAAAAAGAAAACAATTTGAAATGTTTCTCCACAGAAATTTAAATTCAGAATCAGAAACAAGTTTATTTGGCCAAGTATGTTAAAGAAGGAATTTGGTTCCGGCTCACTTTGCATTTTTACAGACAGACAGACATAAAGATAATAGACAGTGTTGGACATAGACATAGAACACACACAAGATAACATTAATAGCATTTTACCACCATGAAAGTCTAGTTAGTGGTCTTAGGTCAGGTGCTACAGTACAGATAGATATCATTATGTTTATGATAGAATTGGGGTACAGATGTCTGTAGTGCCAACCTGAGGGGAGGGGAGAGAAAAAGTGAGGTCCTGGGTGAGAAGGTCCTTGCTGATGCTGCCTGGAGTAGTCCAGGTCCTGAAAACAATTGTCTTTCTTTTGTCTCACTTTGGGGGCAACAACTGTGATCAAGTGTTTGCAATAAGCAGTGTTGACATCAACTTACCCTCCAGCACTGTTTCAGCTCTGTGACTACCCCTAACCCCTATTGGCTCAGATACATGATATAGTTAAGTATATGAACTTAAACCCCACATGCCACCACAGTCCTTTAGTACATCATCCCAAAACAAAAAGAATGAGTCTCAGGTCAGGCAGTAAACATTTTATGAGAGTATGTTATAAAAATAAATAGATGGTTAATCAAATTCACCTTTTCTAACTCTGTTCTAGTTCATTTCTAGAACTTACTAGATGTTTTTTAGGCACAAATTGTCCAACAGGTTCAAGTTAAATGGTTTGGACAATATAAGAGAAGAATATGACTCTATGCATTAAAGCTACACGTGGATGATGCAAGACAGGAGGACACTACAATGATAGATAATCTCCTTTAAAAGTCAAAACCCAGGAAGAATTGATCATCCTACGTATATTCATGCAAGGATCTTTCATATTGCACCTGTGGCTAGTAATTCAATAAACTAAATTTTCTGATAAGTTCATTTATAACTTATTTTGCTGTAAAATTCTTTCCAATTTCATAAAATGTCCCATTATTAGTGTCTCCTTTTCTTTTGAATGAGAGGATTTTGGGGACAATGATTGTGAGCTTTGCCAGGTATTTGTGCGGTTATCCTGAAAACACACTGACAGCTTTCATTTATATATACTATATTATGAATTTTACACCAGAATATTTTTGGGCTAGTCAGTCAAAAAAATCTCAAAAAGCAATTTTATTTTTTTTTTTTTTAGGCAAGTTTAATAAAATGCATAATCCATTCACAAAGAAAAGAGTAATTACTACCAAAAAGAAATGTGATGTAAATGAATTTTGCATATCAACATGCCACAAAAGTATTGAATACAATCATCTTCTCATTTTAACTAAATGCAAATTAAGTTTCAGGGCTGCTCAGGAATCCAATTTTCCACAGAGGGATTTAGGAAGACTAAACCTCACAACCTTTGCATATACCTATCTCTTTGTCCCTTTTGACAAACTAGGCTAAATAGATGTTGGGCCCAGCCCTTTGTAAACAGGCTGTGGGTCCGGTCAAGGCTGCAGGAACCTGTTAGAAAAAGGACAAAGCAGGGAGACAACTGAGGTTGTTTGCCATCAGGTGTGTGTGAAGATATCTCCAAACATTTGGACCCTGGAGATAACAACATGCCAGAGAAGGGGGGGGGGGGGGGGGCAGAGAGACAGACAGAGATGAGTGTATTTCCCCGAGACCACCTAAGCCGCCTAATCAAGATACGACTCCACTGCGTGTGTGTGTGAGAGACAGACAGGGGAAAGCAAGTGTGTGTGCACTTCTTAGCCCGAGATAAAACGCGGCAAATCAGAGGGTTCCCCTATCCTGATCCCTCATAGCAGGTAATGTGCATGTGTGTGCATGTGTGTGTCTGCGTTAGACAACGGCAAGGCTGCTCCCAAAGCCCCCATCACATCACCCAGACCATGGAGACCAGACCTGCACAGGAGTAATGAGCAGTGTGCTGTTGTGTCTATTCCACTCAATATGACTGTGTGCGAGTGTGTGATGAGCGTGTGTATTTCCATGAGGGTGAGTGATAAGCATTGGCGCTGTGATGTTGCATTAATTGCATGTGGAGTCTTTGGTTTCGTCTCACACAGTTAATGAAGACGCGACACGTCGCTCATCCCTCTCTGATGCTCCGCTTTGAGTGCCACGGTGGCCTCCGCTGCATTTAAGCGCTGTAATTTGGCTTTTAACTGAAATAAATGAGTTATCAGGGAGATCCTGAGGATTATGATTATCATTATTTTTCCCTTAGTGACAAATGCCACGCTGTGATTGGATAATGGCTTTCTATTGAGTGGCAACCGTCCTATGGGGTCATCCGAAGCAAGGAAATAGACGGGGAGTGGAAGGTGCCAATCTGTATGACTAATGAGGTGCAATTATATTGGATACAAGTCTGCTGATGTGACCTTAACAAACACACACACACACATACTTGCTTACGTGAGGACACTTGATTGGCACAATGCATTCCCTCTCCACTTTCCACACTATCAAAATATGATTCCAACTTTAACCCTTATCCAAACCTAACCATAATCTGATTACAGCAGCTAAAACCATCCTCACAAATGTATTTATTCCTGTGTAAAAAGTTATTTGTTCCCCATCGTTACAGTGAAGCTGGTGTTGTCTCAAGTTTTAAATAAAACAACAGTATTGATGCGTCGTACCTCGCTAGTATCTGTGAAGTTAAAGCAGGATCCTGAGCTCCTTTAAACGTCATCTACACAAAAATAGTTTCAGACACCAGTTTTTCTTCATCATTTCGTCCAGACTTCCTGGTTCCATAACGAATCACATGTGAGTCTGCAAGGCTGCCAAGTCTTCAACATAAGCAGCTGTAATTCCACAACGAGCAGCAGCTAAAAGTAAGAAACCGCCACATCCTTCCAACTGAGCAGCCGAGCTGCACGTGATGGGGCGTTCAAACACATTTAGGAAAACTCAACGCTGAACACCTTCAGATATTCCCAAAAATTGAACAAATACAAGAGAAACAAAATGAGGATCAACATCAGAACTGGCAACCCAGCAGAAAAATCAGGAAGGGGAGGGGGTGAGTGGCTGAGAACATATATTTTTTTCTACATGCTCATGAGAAACATTTTAAACCAGCATTTTCAAATAGAAATAACCTCCATCTGAAGAACAATTTTAGCACAAATTCAAAAAAAGATTTTTTAATAGACACCGCTTTTTATGCAACTCTTTTTTAAATGCAACACAACGTGGACCAGACAAAAATCAACAGTCTTTATTAAAATCGTGCAACAAAAAGTGCTAAACACTCCCATTATAAAGGGGTGGGGACAGGTGCAGGAGATAAGAGGCTGACGAGCTACAGGTGAGGATGAGTATGATGAACAGGTACGCAAACAGAGAAACGTGACACTGCTTCATGTTTGTGCAGGATGACATTTCAAAATGGGAATGAAGATAAAAAGCATACAGTCATTCATTCTTACTGTAAATGAAAGAGCACCAGGAGCTTCTGGTAAACTACAAGCATTATGAAAATATGCAAAGTTTGTGTAAAATAACTTATAGACACAGTTCAGACAATTAAATGCATTTTGTTAAAAAGTTAGCATTTTACACCAAACATGCATTAGAGGCAAATCTTTGTCACGTCAGTTCCTAAATCATTTACCGCTTTAAACATTTATAGTCTTTGAACATGTATCGAGACGAGATAAGATTTTTGCACGTTTGAACATGTACGTGTGGACGACGGAGGACGAGAACAAAGTTAAAGTATTTGAATAACAAGCCTGTAACGAAAAATATGAAGCAAATGTGACAGGAGAACACAAGAAACATGACACACCGAAGCAGGTAAACAGTAGAATCTGGCAATGAATGAAAGACGTAGACGTACTGAGACAGGTGATGATTCAATGAGGTGGCAGGTGAGCAGATGAGCTGATGTGAAACAGGTGTGGAGAACTAAACAAGACTGAGGAGATCAATGACAAAGAAACTAACTCTATAAAAGCAAAACAATGTAGAAAGTGATTAAAAAGCTTGAAATAAAATACCAATAAACAAAATATTACAACAAATTTCCTGAAATGAGCTCAAAGTAAACTTAAAAACACAAACAGCCGTGAGAGAACTGAGACTGCATCGTCAGAGCAGAACTCAGAGACTATATGATTGTGATGCATCCAAAGAAATAAAAGCAGCAGCATTAATCTTAACATATGACGGGATATTAAACATTTTATGTTTTTCTATGGCCTCCCATTAGCAGGGTAAGAAAAATGTAGTAATATGAACTCAAAGCTTATTAACTTTTAGGTTCTTCTTTGACTGAAGCACATGGTGGGAGATAAAAGGCTTTTATTTTGCACCTGGATTCCTTATTTTTCTTTTACAAGTGTATTTCACTGATCTCTTAGCCTCTAACTTGGACACCTTTTGTGCATATGCAGGAGAAATGATGAATATTCAAGCCCCATGTGCACATTGATGGAAACGAGAAGTCTTTCTGTCCTCTTTGAGAACAGAACTGAAGATCTACTTGAACAGAATTCACAGCATGGACAGAGCTGGGTTTTTATTGCAGATTGGTTCATGGAAAGCCTTCCACTCCTCCCTTTGTCTCTTTCTCAAAATGCTTCCCTCATTGTCTTCGACTTCTTTCAAATAATCTCATTTAGATTTCCTCTCTTGTTTTTCAAGCCTCTCCTCTGTCTCTCAGCAGAGCTCACTGCCTCTCTCCCATGGCTCTGTCTCTTTCTTTCTTTCCCACTCACTTCCTCTAAATGCACACGGTATTGATGTTTTTCCCTCCATCTTGGCCCCTGTGATGCTTTTCCTCCTTTTAGCCTTCCCCTTTGTCTCCCACCTTTTATTTGTCAAAGGTTCTCTGCAGTGTTTTCTCCCCAGGTACACACTTTGTCTCATGCACACAGATACGCCGATGCTTGGAGGAGTTTTTGAACGCTGATACTGATTTCTGCCCTGAAACTGCCAATGACCAGAAAGCTGTAGACAGAAAAGAAAATAATAAAGATATATGAAGGATTCAGTCATATTGTGCAAGAAATAAAACACACTATTTAACAATTGAAATTCCTCTCCTTACTTTAGAAAAACACGTTATATAACATTTCAAATTCAGAATTGTTTTTATGAAAGAGATAATGATTTCAGTGTGTTCAAGGGTCTATTAATTTACGCGACGGTTTCATTCTCACCACCCACCTGTAGCCAACGGCTTACAGCGAGTTTCTAATCATCTATTCCTTGAAAAGGACTCAGTCCCAGTGTCTTTGTTTAGCAGTGTCAAAACCCAAAATGTATGAATAATCCAGCAGAATAAAACTTCAAGGTAGCACACATATAAGACTTCAGGTTAAATTGACTGATCTCTCATTCACCGGGTTTATTTTCATGCTAACGTTTGGCTCACAGACGAGTTTCTAATCTGAGATAAGCATAACAAAAGACTGATACATGTAAGTACCAGTCATCATGTAGAAGTCTCTGATTTCATTGTTCCTCTGAAGTTCCAGGACAGAAGGAAAATGCAGCATTTTTGCAGATTTTCCTCCTCGTGTTCTACCCTGTGTGATCCCTGTCCATGGTGGAGCCCCGCCTCCCGCTCAATGACAGCTGCCCAATTTAGAGTCGCCACCTAACCTACCGTGCATTTTTTACATAATTGGCCTTTGGGCGGGAACCAGAGGAAAACCCATCCTAATGCCATGCAGAAAGTTCTTTGCTAGGTATCAAATCCAAAACCTTCTTACTTTAAAGAGGCCATTTCATACAAATTTCAGGACTTTGTGGTTATTTCTTAAGTATTAACCAGTAATATGAAACATTTTATATCTAAAAAACATCAGGAAACACTGATTAACAGACCTTTCAATCTGTCCGCATTAAAATTCGGGTGGTTCCGGCTCCTTCCGTCAGGCCTCGAGCAGCAGCTCGTTCATATTCATTATTCAAATTTGCTGGACTCTGATTGGCTAACAAACTAGCCTATCAGAGCAAGGTATACTGTTTCCTGCCCCGCTGCGCATGGCAACGTCAGACGTTCTCTCTTCCTGTTTGCTACGTCTTGTGCTAACAGCTTTTAGCCAGCAGCATGCTAGGCGTGGTTTCAACTGCAGGAGCTGATGAATACTAACGAACAAAGGAGTTGTGATGAAACAGATACAGGCCGTTTGGACTTGGGAGAACTCGGGTGTTATCACCACCTGCGTAGTTTGAGAGATAAAAACTGAAAGAGAAGTTGTTGACCTGTTTTCACACCCACTATGAAGGTAAGAACACCTGTGGAGCTAAAATATTCAACAGACACCTCAGAAAAAATGTTTTTAATGGAAGGGCCTCTTTAAGGCAAATAGTACAAACTATGCTGCAAGTCAGCCATTGCACAGGACTGATGCACTTCAGCATCATTATATATCTTTGCTTTTTCAGTGTTCAATTTGCCCAATAACCATCAAGTTTTAACACGCGCTTTTGCCTGAAAGCAAGTTAAACAATAACCTTATCTCACTAAAGAACATGTGTCCTGTGTTCCTGTTGGCCTGAGACAAGCTCTGCAGACATCTGATAAAACTTGGTTCTTGTGTAATTACTGATTCAACCACAGTGTTGAGTGGCAATGCTTTTTCAGAGTCATGGTGGCGTGAAAGTTTAACTCATGAAGTTGCCTGTGAGGACTTCAAACACCAGAAAACGTTTGTATCCTCGAACCTTGACGTTAAAGATGAGAGATTATTAATTTTGTTCATTTTGTGTGTTTCTGTGTCAGCTTGTGACAGATTGGAGACTTGATGACCTTGGGTCATGTTTTACACCATCATCTTAAATATTTATGTTATAAATAGACAGTTTGTTCACTCCTACATTGGACATCAAACATGGTCATGTTCAGGTCTAGATATTCAACTGTTCCATGTCTCCATATTATCTTTTTTTTTTTTACCATGAAATGCTGTATTTCAAGTTGGTAAACCCTCTGAATTTTGTCTTGAATTGGATCATTTTGGGACACATCGAAAAGTAAAACTTCTTTATAAGATCCACTGTGGCTCAGATGTGGCAAATCATTCAAAATGAGTCAGGTATTTAGAAACAGTAAGTCGGGTATAATCATGCTTCCTGTGATAGGTAATAGATTTTGACTATATTTCTGTTAGGATATATGGGTTTTACAAAGGAAAGACCCACAGACTCACAGGTACAAACTCTAAACTCCTTCTTTGACTGTAAAACCAGTTGTAATAGAAGCCGTGCACCATGACGAGCTGTATTTTATAAGCATATCCTACAACAAGCCGGTCGTTGGCGGAACAACCAGTTGAGACTGTATCACAGTCCATCTAGTCAGCAGTTGCGCTTCTCACTGCGAGGCCTGTATCTAAGCAGAGAAGATATTTAGAGAGCAAATATATGGAGAGAGATAAATGATGGGTGGCAGGAAGGATGGATGAATGAAGAAGAGATGTAAAAAGAGAAGGTTCATGTGTAAAAGAGGTCATAAAGAGTAGAGAGGTTGGTTTCAGTGTGTTTAAGAGCTTGGCAGAAGAGCGGCTCCTGCTACTGCGACTGTGGTTTCTGGGGAATCGATGTGAGGTGTGTGTGTGTGTGTGTTTGATCCAAGGTATTTTTCTGGCAGTTGATGGACAGCTTAATGCCTACCTTGTAAAAACAGCAGCGCAAAACGTTCCACGTGCCAAAGGACGGCAGAGGTCACGCCTACACACAAACACACAGATACATACATGCACAGTAAAAGTGAAGTGCAAAGGGGGGTTGGGGCCACTCACGGGGTGGTAGAGCAGCAGAGAACCAGTCTATGTTTTCTTAACATTTCCCCTCATTACGTTCAACATCTCCCATCTGTAATCAGATTTTCAACATTTTCCTGAGTGAGAGGGCGAGTCTGTTGTAACACTCTCACTGGTGACCACGTTGCCTCAATTGGGTCTCGCTGTAATTTTCTGTGCTGCAAATGAGCTCAAGACTCTTTATTGCGATTTGACTGCAGTATGACAGAAAAACAAGTAAGATGATCTTGCTTGTACAAAGCCTTGGTTCACCAAAATGAATGAAACTATTGTTCTTGTATTGATTCACATCATCAACTAGATCTGCGTGGTGTTACTTTATAGCTCATCATCATTATGAAAAACTTACACCAGAGTGAAGGCAACCATGACGCTATCTGTACTCACCAACTAGGTCTTCAAGACCCTTTTCCTTTACCTTCACATCAACTGCAGGGTCCCACAAAGACCCTTTACACACACTCAGGATCATGTTGCACCTTGTCCCGTACTCTCTGTACTTTCTGGGACTTCGTCACTATGCGGTTATTTGCCAGAAGACCACATCATGTTGACACTGGGGTCTAGGCATGAACAAGATGAACAAGTCAAGCAGGTTCATGCTAAATCACGAAAAACAGGGAACCCTTTGAACTAGCACCATAATACCGGGAAAAACAAAGACCTGAACAACAAAAAGCTGGACAGCATAGACCTTGACAGTAAAGACCTGGACGACAAGTTTTGAACAGCAAAGACCTGGGCAACTAAGACCTTTCACAACAAAGACCTGGACAGCGAAGACTTGGACAACAAAGACCTGGACAACTAAGACCTGGACAGCAAAGGCCTGGAAAACAAAGACCTGGACAGCAAAGATCTGAACAGCAAAGACCTGGGCAACTAAGACCTGGACAACAAAGACTTGAACAACATAGATCTGAACAGCAAAGACCTGGGCAACTAAGACCTGGACAACAAAGACTTGAACAGCATAGATCTGAACAGCAAAGACCTGGGCAACTAAGACCTGGACAACAAAGACTTGAACAGCATAGATCTGAACAGCAAAGACCTGGGCAACTAAGACCTGGACAACAAAGACTTGAACAGCATAGATCTGAACAGCAAAGACCTGGGCAACTAAGACCTGGACAACAAAGACTTGAACAGCATAGATCTGAACAGCAAAGACCTGGGCAACTAAGACCTGGACAACAAAGACTTGAACAGCATAGATCTGAACAGCAAAGACCTGGGCAACTAAGACCTGGACAACAAAGACTTGAACAGCATAGATCTGAACAGCAAAGACCTGGGCAACTAAGACCTGGACAACAAAGACTTGAACAGCATAGATCTGAACAGCAAAGACCTGGGCAACTAAGACCTGGACAACAAAGACTTGAACAGCATAGATCTGAACAGCAAAGACCTGGGCAACTAAGACCTGGACAACAAAGACTTGAACAGCATAGATCTGAACAGCAAAGACCTGGGCAACTAAGACCTGGACAACAAAGACTTGAACAGCATAGATCTGAACAGCAAAGACCTGGGCAACTAAGACCTGGACAACAAAGATCTGGACAGCGAAGACTTGGACAACAAAGACCTGGACAGCAAAGATCTGGACAGCAAAGACCTGGACAACAAAGGCCTGGACAGCAAAGACCTGGGACCTAAGACCTGGACAACAAAGACTAGACACTTTCTGGTTAATTTATCCACCATAGTAGAATCATCGTGGTGTAAAAGTTGCTTCACTGACCAACTTTTCCTTCAGGGAATCGAACGATGTAGAAGGCCTCATTTCAACTCTGTTGCATTAAAATCAACATTGCAAAAGTTTTACATTTCACTGCGCACCTCTGCCTTAGTTTACTCACACTTAATTTATTCTCAGCATGACAATGTTTGACCGTTTTATTTTATGCTGTTGCGTTTTCTTTCAAAACGTTCTGTTTTTCCCAAATCCCTATGCTCTAAATAAACCTTGCCATGGTTTAAGTTTGCAGATGTGGTCAGGAGATGATGTAAAAGCAGAAATGTTACACATATAATTTGTCAGTTTCATGGCCGACTTGACATCATTGCGTTTTTTTTGTTGCAAACCTCACATAAATGTACGCAATCAAAGAACTTGTGGGATTTTCACAAAAGGCATTGAAAAAAAATGATTACCTTCACTCTTGGCTTATGTATTATTAAGAAAAAAGACAGAGAACCTACTCAGTTGGGTCTATTGAAGAAGAAAAACTTTGCAGATGAGATTCATTGTACTTGTAAATGGCAGTTTATCAGACAGAAATCAGTCAGTTGCTCCAACAGTTTGGTCCAGACTGCATTTGCATTTTGCCCCTTTATGGTTTTAACATTTAGTTTCCTTTTTATGCAAATTAGCTTTTAAAAAATTGTCTTTCCAAACTCCGTGTGAGGTTCTTTTTTATGTTACAGTTCATGATTTGGATGAGTGTGGGACAAAGGTCACCATTACTATGGATATGGCTGTGTGAAGTGACAAATACTGCTTCATTTGAGATGTTTAAGGTAAAACACTCAGGCACAGATGTTGCTTCTGACAATTAGATGTATAAAGGAATGCAGGTTTATCTAAATTGGACCATAAACCACAAACCTACATCAAAAGTCAAGCTTTAATTAATGACATGAAGTCACTGGGCAGCAGTTTTTAAGATTTCCTCAGTATGTTTCAACAGGAATTTAGTTTCAGCTGTTCAGGTAGCTTCTCTCTGCTGAGGTTCACCATCGAACCATTGAACCTTGTTGGTTAAACTTTGTAGCCTTGCGCTGCAACATGGATTCTCGCAAGATTTTGAGTTTTCCAAACCCAAGAAAATACGTCTTGTACCGCTCCATTGAAAACCGTCTTTTTCGGTCAAAAATATGTTCGAACCAATCATTGTGCTTTGGGGCGGGTGTTCAGGTTTGATTGGCAGCAAGTGCCAGGCAGACAAAGCAAAACAAACATGGCCGCGCAGGTGGATGTACACATAAAAGCGGATATTTAATCTGTTTTAAAACTAGAGACGATTTCTTCATTGAAAAATTATCAAAGGTAAGAACTTTGTGCATTTCTTGATGGTAACGATGTGGGTGTTTTTCTCCCAAATGGAGTTGCAAGAGCTTGATTTACTGTGATTGGCTAAAGACAAATCATCAAAGGCAGACACTGGCTGGCTCGTCCTCCAATCAGCTTAAAATATTATGCCAGATGTCCCTCCCTTTTATAAACGGTTTCAAATGGATCAGTTCCAGATGTATGTGTGTCCCCACCTCGACAAGACTGGGCGCACTGGACGCGTCTCAGAAGCGTAGTGTCGCGTAGCAGTTCTGTTTTTTACGCACTACCAGACAGGAAGTCAGGCGTTTGTGAAAAGTAAAATACCCGGAAATTTCAAAATAAAGGACATGACATTTATCAAAAACAGGTATCCATGTTGTTTTTCATCCTCTGCTTGTGGTTTGTCCTGAATTTTTTTTTTTGTTAATGTATGAAAGGTTTAACTTTTGAATAGGAGTTTTCTCATTACAGACAATTTATTGTCCTCTGCAGAAGGACCAGGTAGACCATGTGGTAAAGATGTTGACATTTATGTCACTCAGACTTCCTGGTTGAATAAACTGGTAAGTGTGAATTTTATCTCATGGTTGTCACTTACATTGTTGTTGGGAAGACAACTTTTCTGTCCAGCGCAGCTTCAACAAGTTCATGAACATTTTTCATGACTAATGCCTCTTTTTACCATCTCTGACAAAACAACTGCTCTTCCCGTCTCTCCCTCTTTCCTTCCATGCCACATTTACTCATAATGAGGAGCTGCCACTCAAACCGCCTGCAGCTGCACTTATTGCAACACCGTTGAGGTTTCAGGACAAGTCAGCTCAGCTGGGATTATTGTATTAGTTGCATTTGTTGAAACAGAATTTTGAGCAATCCAGTGGGCTAATCTGGAGGAAAGAGTGGGAGAACAAGATTGCCTGCTGCAGTTCTCTGGATGAGCCGTATGAAATGAAGTTCGTGATTTAAAACACACGCATTGTGCAAAAACAAGCAGAGGCCAGAGGAAAGACTCAGAGACACAGAGGAGGCGTCTTGTCATCACTAAAGGAGAGCGATGGAAAGATGGACAAAGGAGATGTCCCAAGAGGCTATGCACTCATTCTGCATCGCTGCATATCAGTCGCCATGGAAACAGTGTGTGTGTTTATATGTGTGTGCACTGACAACCAAGACTGAGCTGGAGGGTTTGTGGCATTAGGAAGAGGAATAAAGTGTAGGTGCTACATGAGGGGCCTCCCACTGCGTTAGCAACAATACTTTCAAAACTCACTGTGATCACATGCCACGTCATGCAGGCGTGTGTGTGTGACAGTGTGTGTGTGCCTGTACAGACACAGAGAGAGAGAGTCTGTGGACAGTAAGATGTTATCATTTAAAACGGCCCCTCGGCTGATGAGTGATTGGCTGTATGGTATGATTGATGAAGAACAGAGTGATGAATGCTTGATGAGATGAAAGGGTGAAGAACGATCAGCACACAAAACACAAACTCACCCCAACTCATCAACGCACACTGACAGATGAAGCTTATGAGAAAGAGCTTGCTGAGGCAGCACACATGGATACGAAATGCATACTTGAAGAAAGACACAAACTTACTGAACCAAAAGGCACATTGTGGAAAGGAAAAAACACCGCCATGGAAGATGAGGGGGTGTTTACAGATTGCACATGTTCCTTAAGCTAACAGACATCAAAAGCAAGAAAGAGGCTGGTGCAACGATAAAAATGTTTTTAAACTCACCTGCACACACACACACACACACAAAAGAAAAGGTTCTGTATCCTGCTGTTTTACAGCTTTCAGCATCTGGTATAGGCACATATGATAAAATATTACCGTTGGTGTTATATAGTAATATTTTGTCCTCCTGGAGTTATTCTTCAACCTGGAAGTAAAACGCTCTGTTTACCTAAAATCCCATCTCTCAACAAGCCTCCCCCCTCACTAGTGCTGCCTGAATAAAATGGTGAAGAAATTCTCGCAGCCAAATGCACATTTTCACCAAGACAAATTTTGGAAAAATTAAAATACAACAAAACAGTGGTGCTTCTTGCTTCAGACTCTCGTAACTCGGCGCATGTGTGTTTAGTCTGCAGGGGCGGCGCAGACACGCCGAGCAGGTCCTGGTGTAACATTGTTACATCACTATGTTACAGTCAGTCATTTTTCAAGAGAGAGTGGAGCAGCTGCTCAGAGTGCAGGATGCAGGAAGATTACTGAGAAATGCTTGAATTAAACCAAAAACCACTCAGAGAGGTTGGGGGGGGTCAATAAGGAAATAGCATCACAATATAGTTAAAAGCTCCAAAATGTTGATCATGCATGATATAGGACCTTTAAAGAGGCCCTTCCATTAAAAACGGTTTTTCTGAGGTTTCTGTTGAATATTTTAGCTCCACAGGTGTTCTTACCTTCATAGTGGGTGTGAAAACAGATCAACAACTTCTCTTTCAGTTTTAATGGTGATAAAACCCGGGTTCTCCCGAGTCCAAACGGCCTGTATCTGTTTCATCACAACTCCTTTGTTCGTTAGTATTCGGCAGCTGCTGCAGTTGAAACCACACCTAGCATGCTGCTAGCTAAAAGCTGTTAGCATAAGACGTAGCAAACAGGAAGAGAGAACGTCTGACGTTGCCATGCGCAGCGGGGCAGGAAACAGTATACCTTGCTCTGATAGGCCAGTTTTTTAGCCAATCAGAGTCCTGCAAATTTGAATAATGAATATGAACGAGCTGCTGCTCGAGGCCTGATGGAAGGAGCCGGAACCACCTGAATTTTAATGCAGACAGATTGAAAGGTCTGTTAATCAGTATTTCCTGACGTTTTTTAGATATAAAATGTTTCATATTACTGGTTAATACTTAAGAAATAACCACAAAGTTCTGAAATTTGTATGAAATGGCCTCTTTTTTTTATCAAACACCTGGACCATTTTTTGTGGCATTCCATGCAGATATGTTAAAAACAGCTTCTATCTCACGATGATGAAGAATCCTTACAAACATTTTCGGATCCAGACGGTGATCTGGATCATCCAAAAAAAAACTTCATCCATTTCAGACCTTTCCTGAAAATGTCATAAAAATCCATCCAGAACTTGTTTTTTATCTTGCTAACAGGTGAACAATGTTTCACCATTTTACCAACAAAGACACAAGCTCACACATGCTTTTCAATGTCCTTATGAGATGTAAACAAAGAGTTACGTTCTTCTGTTTCATCACTTCTGGTTTCAAAATTGAGACTCAACCAGAACAAATAAAAACATACCTATTTGCCTTATAAGTTTCAAACAACACAAATTTACAACATGTTTCTTTAAGGAAAGTAACAACGCTTTTAAATGTTTCACTGAGACCTGCGCATGTAAGAACAACTCTAATACCATGGAAACTAATGGATAGAGGCTGGTTTAAAGGCATGAAGGAGACACATGTTGCTCCACTCAGTGGGATGTGACCTGTAATGTTTTCCTACAATGGCTTGTTTAGTCTCCTGATATCTTCTTGAAGATACGTCTCCATCTATTCAAGAACAATGTGCAACATTTTCATTCCTTGGACAACAAAATTGCTTAAATCCAAATAACATTTTTACGGATAAGACCAAAGTGGATTTCTCTGACTTTCTTGGCAGTCTGTATCTTCAGATGTCTCGTCAGATTCCACTGATAAAGCCAACAGCTCATCAGACTAAGACTATAGACTCATGTGATGTCATGAACACATGCTGCGCTGTTTAGTTTCCCAATGGATGTTAAACGTCCCAATGTTGCTGTTGTTACTGGAGTAGAGCATCAAACACATGATGGAAAACTTAATGCAAATGATTTAAATCTTGGTCACTAGAATGAACAAGCAGAAACAGAACAAACTATTGTGCACATGGGTGTGCACGGAGGTTCCTATTCATCATTTCATGTTGTAGAATAGTGCTACACATGATGGCAGCTTGTTGGAACATTGTAACAGATCTCGATCTCAGCCGGCTGGGTGGTCGCTAGTTTCGGTCACGTTATAAAAGCTAGCCCGGACCAGAATCATTGTTTACACGTCCAGACTTCCTGGTTCCATAACGAATCACATGTGAGTCTGTAAGGCTGCCAAGTCTTCAACACAAGCAGCTATAATTCCACAACGAGCAGCAGCTAAAAGTAAGAAACCACCACATCCTTTCAACTGATCAGCCGAGCTGCACGTGATGGGGCGTTCAAACACACTTAGGAAAACTCAACGCTGAACAAATAGACCTTCAGACATTCCCAAAAATTGAACAAATACAAGAGAAACTTAACGAGGATCAACATCAGAACTGGCAACCCAGCAGAAAAATCAGGGAGGGGGAGTGACTGAGAGCAGACAATTTTTTCTACATGAACTGCAGGATTTGACAACAAGGTCTAATTCTTACATACTGTACCTTTAAGGATTTTTGATTAATTTGTCACTCTATTGCCATTTGTAATGATGTGATATGCTATTATCTACCGAGAGACTCCAGCTGTGTTATTTTTTCCAGCATCAGCTAATTTGACTCTGTATGTGACCTCATTGGCTCAATTGTTGCTAAAATACAGACAAAACACCCAAATGTATTTGAGGTAATATCTGGAGATTTTAATCAGCCTCATTCTCTTCTACACAGTTTGTCAGCTGCTCCTCCAGAGAAAACAAAACATTGGATTTGTTTTATGCAAATATCAGAGATGCGCACAGGTTCTTTGCACAACCTGTTCTTGGCAAGGCAGATCATAATCTTGTCTTTCTCTGTGTTTAAATCCTTTGTTCAGAAGCAACATGTGATCAAAAGAACTGAGGTCGTGGTCAGAGGATGTTTTTGTTGCCACTCGACCCAGAGTCTGAGCTCTTGCTGGTTCCAGGTCCTATGGCTGGGTCTGCCGGTGTAGCTGCACCAGGTGTCTTGGACCCTCCAGTATCTGCCTCTGTGTGTTGGGTGATGCAGTTTGGTAGGGGCACACCCCAACCATTATTAAGCTCAGTGTGCTGAACACATTCTGTTTTGTAACCCGTGTTTCAAACGGAACTTTACTTGTAATAAACTGCAGACCAACAAGGTCTTTAGCGTAAATAACAAAAATCTAATGCCAGCGTGACAGCAGCATACATTTTTAAATCAAATACTGTTCGCAAGAAATATAAAACATGGAAAACACACAGTGAAATTATTTTAGAAAGCAAAAAAAAACAGCTCTGGAAAAGGTCTCGGTCTGACTGACCTTTAGCTTGACTGTTCAGTGGCAACTTCTCCTAACTAGAATCACTCTATACCATTTACTGCAGGTTAGATCCAGAACCCTGTTTCATGAAATCCAAGTTATCCCTTCAATATTTAGGCCAAGGTTAAGGAGAGCCTTCTAATGCTTACGGATTTGTTCTGTCCCTTTAATGTGTGTAAACAGATTAATTTCAGAATAACATCAAACCCATGCAGATGCAAATTGTTGCTATGAATACATAAATACAGAAAAGTGAGGACAGAAAGTGCCTTTTGCTCCCTTCCATCCCTTTATATGAACACACACACACACACCCTTGTCACCTGGGGAAAGCACCCTGCTATGCCGTGCTATGCCAATGTGTGGGAGCTGTTACATTAAAGAAACACTGCCAAGACCACTCTGAGTAAGACAAACAGCTGCCAAGGGCACACACACATAGTTACACACAATCCCTGATCCTAAAACCTGCCACCTTATTCACCCGAACACAGATTCTCCACACAATTTCTGCTCCAACACACAAAATTCTCATATAATCTATCTTTTGTCACATAAACACTTTGCTGAGTCAATGCAGATGTGCGTATAAGGATATTTGTATGTAAAAATACTAAAGCTCAAAATGTAACCAAGATTTCTTCTGTTTGCTTTGACATTTGTTTTCTGATATATGTGAAGCGTAACTGTTCTTTTTTTTTTTTTCAGTGTACATTTCTTGTGGTTCAGCTCTTAATCTCTCTGGATGGCTGTCATTTGATATGTCATCTGAACTGAGACGTGTAGAGTTCGGCTGTTGGAGGTACGAGTTATTAAAAAGAAGACAGGAAACATACAATATTGTATGTGATATTTTATTTGTATCTGTGCAACATGGTTTTATATCTATCTCTATGTCAGTTTGTCAGACAAAAAAATGTGTCCTCTGGGGCCGATCGCATCCAGAAACGGCTCAGTTTAACAATTATACACTAAATTGTTTATTAACTTTCAACCATTTATTGCCATGGTTACAAAGTCTTGTCATTAGTCCTGTCAGAGTGAGACAGAGATTGTTCTTAGCTGGAATAATCTAGTAATTTGCAGTAATCACAGAGGTCATCTGTGTCCTATTTGCTTGTTAACCTGTCTTTTGTGTAAATTATAAAGATAAAACTGTAAGTTTTCTTCCAGAATTTACCAAAAAAATGATCAGGTAAAAAGGATGAGCTGTGTCTCCCTAATGAATCCAAAAAATATGCCTTTGTAAATGTGTGTCATCATCCCCCATTTTGCTGTGTGTGGACCAAGAACAGCAAATAGATTTCATTTTATTGGTAACTGCAGGAAGCATATTAAGCAACGCAGCATGAAAGAACATTTGGAAAGATGATGTTTATCTCTTCACTTTGGTTTATGTAGGATTTCAGAAATAAAACATGTTCAGTTGAGAAAAAATAGAAGAAAACCTCAAACCAATATTTTAAAATGTAGTTTACATTTTATCTCTATCAAGAAAGTGATGATTTTATGGGTGAAAACAGTCATTTATTTAGTTGTTAATTTGTCTGTCTGTTTTTTGGTTTGTTTGTTTGTTTGTTTGTTTGTTTAACTAAATACCTTGAAATTTAATCAACCATTAGGACTCATCTGTTAGGACTCTGGGGTTTTGAGGAGTTTATTGTCAACTCTTTTCATTCTTTCTGCTTTTTTTTCTTGTTTTCTTTCCTTCAGGTGAGTCTTGGCTGTTTCTACTACAGCCCCGCCCGCTGGAGGGGTGTGCTGTAGCAACTTAATGTGTCTCACCTGGGAGTAATTGACTCATTCAAGAGTATTTAAACACAGTACACAGTAGCAGAAGAGAGTCTGAGAGGGCAAGGCAGAACTTTTATACAAGCTAAAGACACATTTTCTCTTTTCTGTGAGGGACTTTGGGAAGATCTTCCTTCAAAGTCTTGGAAATTTTGGAGATGTTTGCTCTGGAGATCTTAGATCTTAGAATAGTCAAAAGAAAAATAGATCTGTATACCAAAATTGTGTGTGGACTCTTACCAGGGGTGATTCCCTCAACTGAACTAGATTACCTACCTTACTGAATTATGGTTATATTGCTCTGTGAAGTCATATCTGTATAGATATACATCACACTTCCTCACTGGCAACTTAATTTCGTCTACAAATCTTGTAAACTGTTCATGTTCTACTTTTTGAGTTGCAGGCAACATGAGAAGACACAGCAGGGGGCTGTTGTCATTGCTTTCTTAAAGAGGCCATTTCATACAAATTTCAGGACTTTGTGGTTATTTCTTAAGTATTAACCAGTAATATGAAACATTTTATATCTAAAAAACGTCAGGAAACACTTATTAACACACCTTTCAGTCTGTCTGCATTAAAATTCGGGTGGTTCCGGCTCCTTCCGTCATGCTGCTTCGTCAGCAGCTCGTTCATATTCATTATTCAAATTTGCTGGACTCTGATTGGCTAACAAACTAGCCTATGAGAGCAAGGTATACTGTTTCCTGCCCTGCTGCACATGGCAACGTCAGACATTCTCTCTTCCTGTTTGATACGTTATGCTAACAGCTTTTAGCCAGCAGCATGCTAGGCGTGGTTTCAACTGTGGGAGCTGCCGAATACTAACGAACAAAGGAGTTGTGACGAAACAAATACAGGCCGTTCGGACTCGGGAGAACTCAGGTTTTATCACCACCTGCGTAGTTTGAGAGATTAAAACTGAAAGAGAAGTTGTTGACCTGTTTTCACACCCACTATAAAGGTAAGAACACCTGTGGAGCTAAAATATTCAACAGAAACCTCAGAAAAACTGTTTTTAATGGCAGGACCTCTTTAATGTCTGTCTTAAGTCTGTTAGACTGCCACAACTGGAAAACTTTAATACATTAGCCTCAAACTGTGGAATCTAACTGTGGATTTGACACTTGGCTAGCTAGCTACCTCCTCCTCAAGGAAATTTTACAGAATTTCAACAAGTTGTAAATTATATTTATTTATATATTCCATGTTTAACAGACAAAATGTATAACTTCTTCTGTTGTTTACAGGTAGTTGACAAACCAGCTTCCAGGTGCATTTACTGCCACCTACTATGAAATCTTGTCATACGCAGCATGCTAGCTTTGTGCTCCATGCTAGCTTTGTCCTCCATGCTTTGTGTCCTGTTTTTTCACCACATGTAGACTTGGCATAGTTACCACATCGATTTGGCTCATTTTCAGTGTTTCCATGTGGCTGAATAAAGTTTCAGAAAACCTGTCATGTTTTTAGGATGTTACTTTAACAAACTTTCACCTGCTGAATCCTGACTGAAATATATTTATCTTTTCCTCGATTACCTGCAGAACCTGTCTGCCATAGTTTTTATGTATAAATCTAGTTTGGTTGAGTTAAAACAGTATTTGTCTTAATAACATGGTTCTGTCTATAAGATTTGACCATCATTGTCCTGAGAACATACAAAACCAATGCAGAAAACAGTTTTTACCTTTTTTTCCTGATTGCTTTCATCATTACCTATTTCTTGGTGAAAGTTTCATGCTTTAATTATTTATAAGGTTTAATAGTGGCTCATCCTGAACACTGTAACATACAACTGTGTATGTGTTGTGAATTATCTATCTAGAAATGGAATATGATGAAATGTTGGGAAATTCACCTTCTCTGCCTATTTAAATCACAAATTTTCCATCGATTTACATTTAAGATGGCCGTATGCATGAGAGGTGATAAATCCTCAAACACCGTCGTGCTGTTCAGGTTTCAGTTTAATTTACTGTACGTATTAAATCCTGCATAGGTGTAATGTTACTGGTATTTTGATGACCCCTACAGTGCGGCTGACAGCACACCAAGAGGAAAGAACATACAAGGCTGAGTGTGTGTGTGTAGTGATTTGTTTTTTGTAAATATATTTTTTCCCCTGCTGTCGCTAGGGTAGAGCGGGCAGACCTGGCAATCAACTGTCTCGCTTTTACACACACACACAAATACTTGTAAATTCCAGCCTGCATCAAGATCATATCATGAATATCAGACACACTTTTCCCACACAGCTGCGATCAAGTGTCTGTGGCTCAGGTTGCTGTGTCCACTAAGACTTTTACAGGATGTTTGACCTATTCTGATTGTCGAGGCAGACGGCCGCAAGTCGGCCGTGGCTCCTCTAATATTCCAAACATCAAATACCAGCATCAGCGATAACCGCAAGGACCGCTCAGTTTAAAGTGCTGTCAGATGTGTGTGTATATGTGTGTGTGTGCTCACACTTGTGAGGGCATCTAAAACCTGACCACACACCAACTTATGGGGACCAATTTGTGAATCTAAATAGTGCTAAATAGTTTTTTTAGAACTAAGTGTTAGTTTCAGGGATAGGAGTCACAAATCAGTCAGTGGATCTTGCCTAAGATCTAAAATAGAGAAAGAAGTTGAAAAAAATCCAAACTTCTGTGTACACTGTAATTATTCCTGTTTCCTAGTCTCTTTAAAGCAACTGTAATGAAGTTTGAAATTTTGGGGCTCGTGATTGCCCCGTCAGGCCAAATGGGTAACAGCAGCCTTAACTTCGTGCATGAGGCGCGTGCATGAAAATAATGATAAAAATAATGAAAAGCATCAACTTTTCATGGCCTCAGATAAGCGTTTGACTCACATACAGAACTCAGGCTGGACTCAGTTGTTAAAACTGACTTTTTCAACAATGATCAAACTCAGGGCAACATGAGCAGGCAGAGAGACAGGACAGACAGGTTCGGATGACTCCGGGTTTCACAGAGCTCGGGAGAGTCCGAGGAGACATCGCTCACAAGTGATGGGTGGAATGGAAGATGGACAGACAGCGTGGAGCTTTGTCCGCAGTAAGGCAAAGCTCTTGATTTACTGTCTGTCCATGTTCTGACCCTCATCTGTGGTCCCGAGATCTGAATCCTGACTGAGAGAATGAGGTCCTGGGTACACCTCCATTGGGTGGCTGGGCTCAATCTTAGAACAAAGTTTAGGAGTTCTGTCATCAAGGAGAAGCTGGAAGTAGAGCCATTGCTCCTCTGCATCAAAAGGAGTCAACTGAGGTGGTCCATGTTTCTGGTTAGGAAGCTCCCTGGTTTTCCAGGTACATCCCAGGAAGACCCAACATTTGCTAAAGGGATTATATTTTCCCTCTGGCCTGGGAGAACCTTGTAATGTCTCAGGAGTGTCGCTGGGGTGAGGGATGTCTGAGTCTCCCTCTTGAACTTGATGCCTCAAGATCTGATTCGGAATAAGCAGAAGAAGATGGATGCTTGGATGGATCATTGACCTGCTTACCACGTGAAACAGCAGCTGAGAAAAAGGAAAATGTTTGATATAGTGACAAATTGACATTTCTTAATCATCCAAGCTTGTCATCTTACCTTTTACTTTTATGTTATTCTTAAATTTGCTTTATTCTCTACACACCTTCCCACAAACCAAGTTCCTTGTGTTGTCCAAATGATACTTGTCATTAAACAAGTTCTGATTACCTTTTTAGGTGAATGATATTTTTCCCCGGGAAGTAAAACAAATCATAAAACTGGGGGGGAAAGAGGTAATAAAGGTTTTTTTGGACTTGTAGTGGTGGAAAATCTGTGATTTATGTACAAGTCCACCATCTGTTGCCAGAGAATATGTGGCTCAACCAAGCAAAGGGTCCAACAGACTGTAGGGACATTTACCATGTCTCACGTCCAGTAAAATAGATTGCAGCAGCAAGCTCACAGTGGCTCATGTGAATGATGGATGAGGTGATGCAGACACGACTGCTGATCTCTTTACTCTCACTCTGACCTGAACATGCACACACGTACACACACACACACACACCAGTGCACGTGTGTTGGTGAGCATCATCCCACAGCAGCTGACAGTCATTCATTCACTTCAGTGACATGCTCAGGCTATATCTAAATGAAGGGCTTTTTCAGAATTGGAAAGCCGCCCCGCTCACTCACTTTCAACCACATGCACGCTTCCCTTCCTCCGTCCGACAGGTTTGACTGTTTTCACTTTTCACCGCCTCACCTTTTCTCTGTTTCTCTTCTACCTTCACGTCATAAAACAAAATACACAATGGCGAGTCTGGAATCTTTTGAACAAGTGAAATGCTCGAGATGTTGTGTCTATATACACTGGCCCGCATCAGACCCCACCCCCCCCTAGAAAAAATTACATTAAAAGCTACCACACCTTTCTGTGACACCTTGACCTCTTTACACACATTCACACGCACAAATCAGCATTTCAGTGTGTTTGCTCTCACAATGTGAAAGCCTCTCTCATTAACCCTGAGAGCACCTTCAGCCTACTATTGTGCCCCTATCTCCTGCAGCATTCTGGGTAAAGTAGTTTAACAATGTCAACCAGATAAGCCCAACGCAAACTGACTGATAAGGATTCAAAGACTGCACTAAATGTCTGTGTTTTCAAGGCGTTGGTTGATTGAGGAGGATGTAAAACAGCAACAGGGAGGAAAATGGGGGCATGTGTGTGTGTGTGTGTGTGTGTGTGTGTGTGTGTGTGTGTGTGTGTGTGTGGGAGTACTGTTTCATATCTTTGCTAAACTGGCAAAACGGCTAAAAGGAAAATAAATATAGCAATGAACAAAGAGGTTGAGCGAGTGCATTATTTCGACATGTGACTGATTTTCATGCATTGAAATAAAAAAGAAAGAAAACATGTGAAGGAGTGATGGGCATTAAATCATACACAATAATAGCTAATTTATGACCAATGTTCAAGACAATGCCGCTCCTAAGCTTCCTTTGAGTAATGCCACGAGGCAACTGGATTGTGATTTGAGGTCAAAGGTGAATGATCCACGTAGCGTAAACCAGGAATGTGTGTCACAAAGGCTGCAGTTACAGTATGATAAGAAGGTGTGAATGTGTTGAAGGAAGTATCGAATAATGTCATAAAAGTCAGTTTGCTTTGTTGCAGAAAGTCGAAGCTCTGCAGGTGATTATCCCAACTTGTCTTCCAAGCTCTTGGTTTACACACATACACGCGCACTTGCTAGAAACAAACAAGAAGCCATACAAAATATGCACACCTGTGCAGTATGTGTGTGAGAACACACCAAATGAGGATTTTAAAATCATCGCAGGCTGAAAGCGGATCTGCCCGCTTTGTTCTCTTAATGGTCCTGTTCCATTTTTATTATTCAGAAAAACCCGACCCACCTTAAGAGCCCCAAGGAGACTCAATCCAGACTCGTCTCTGCTCTCATGAAACGCTGCCAAAATACAGTTTCCCTTTTTCTCCCAACCCCCCACCCCCGTTTCTGTCAGACACGGCTACAGTTTCAAATTGCTTCCTTGTCTCGAGTGTCCCGTCCCCACCTCTTCTTTCCTTCTTTCTTTCGAGGTCCGTATCTTACGGCTGACAAATGATCAGCATTGATGCACACAAAGCAACATTCAGGGAGCTCACACCCAAAAAGGAAGGAGGAAATGTGTAAAAGAAAAACATCTGAGATGCTTCATTTTACAAGAGTCGTTTTTTTTAATGAAACACAAAAGGCAATAAAATTAAGTTAAATATTTTTCTTTTTTTACATGAGGAAATATTTAAGTCATATTTCCTAAGAATGACTGAAATTACATAATATATTTTTAGTAGGCTATCTTAATCATACAAAGTAGGTTCCAGTGGGTCTTTGAAAAACGCACTATGATGTTGCATCTGTGGAAATGTGATGTTCAGAACTGAATCCAGTGTTTCTTAAAGAAAATACAGCTTTTTTTTTTTTTTTTTTTACAAAAAAAAAACATTTAAAGACCCATAAAGTAATATTTATAAACTGAGTTTCACATTAGAATCCATTTAAAGCTTTTGCTTTGCAGTGTAACAGCAACAACGCCGTTAAAAGTCAGTCAAAGTCTGAAACATAAGAAAAAAAGGCATTCATGTTCTTTCTCCTGTACATCTCATATTCTAAAAACAGTCATCTCAGGTTTGCATAAACAAGAAGATGATCATGACATTAAACACAGACGTTTTTGGCAAAGCATGAATAAAAGTGACAAGAAGCATAATTTGTGATTTGATCCTTTTTTTTTTAAGCGTGTATTTTTGTCTCTCAGCATTGTCCCATTGATTGGCTCTGATTGTCCTTCACAGTCACGTGATGCTGTTCTGGTTGCCATAGAGACCTCAAGTGCATCAGCTGGGCAGCGTATAGACAATGTCACTGCAACGTCTCTCAGAGGCCGTCATAGCGATGCTGGATGAACATGAGCGGACAGCGAGGTGAGCGCCATCGACATACCTCTGTGATTGCAGGGGTCCCGGATTCAGAATTGATTGAACAACTTTCATTGTTTTCATTTTTTTTTTAAATTCTAATGCATTTCAGCATAAACTAACAGGTGCTTTGGTATGTTTCTTTTTGCTGCCAGATATATATCTACATTTCTATAGGAATAGAGGCAAAAACAGATAAACAGAACAAGATTCTTTTAGGATGATGCAACAGGAAAAAAAAAACTTAGTTTGCTTTTCCAGTATTTGTTGAAGACAAAAAAGAGGAAATGCAATTCTAAATCCAACAGAATAAAATAAAAGGTAGAAGGACTAGACTATAAAAAAACATATTTTTCAAATTTCCTTATAAAAATCATTTCCCAAAAATCATTTCTACATATTAAGCTTTTGCCTTGAGCGACAGTTACAACCACAAGGTCATCACATCGGTTGCAGAGTTTGACCGAACCTCAAATCCAAATATTCAGTGCATCAAGAGAGAAGGAAACATAAACCCACGTTCTGCGAGAGCCCCCAACCCCACCTGCCTCCTCTTGAAAAAAAAAGGTCTAAATAAAATAATCTTCTCTGCAAAATAAACAAGAACAAATAGATATGTATACTATTTACACTGTTATTTTACACTAAAAGCTGTACAAAGCACACGCACGCTCGCCCAGGCACGCATATGCACACACAAATAAACAACACTGTCTGTACATGTGTCTTCGCATCCGGATAGGAGGACACGAGAGAGAGAGGTATTGATGTGTATGGCTTAAAAAGGAGAAAAAACATTGTTCTACGTTTCAGTCGCAATGGCTAAAAACTACATGTTAAGTACTGGATTGGTTAATAGGAGCGTGTCAGAGACATACCCATGCTGTATCATGACATCAGTGTCCTAATTTTGATGAGCGCACACATGCATGACAGCACACATTCTGTACAAACACATACACACACTTTCAAGCACTATTTACTTAGAGCTCGTTAAATGTCATCACATACACTCTGCAAACACACGTGTAATGTATTTAAGTCCAGGCTACAGTGTTTATTGGTCCTATTGGGAAGCTCTCGATCCCATTGTCCCAGTCAAACTACCAGTATAAGACCATTACAACCATCAAAACCAGTGTGGTTTACAAGTCTCTCCTCACCAATTAGTCTCTTCTGCTCTCTGAGTCTTTGTTTCAGAAAGCCAAGCATATCGCCCTCCCGTCAAAATACGTCCAAGCTATTACACTCCAAAGTGCTCATGTCCTTGGTGTCTTTAGTTGCAGTAATCATGTCGCTGTTATGAGACAGCCACAGGGAAGGCTGAAAACTCTCACTGTAACAAGGAGCCTCAGTCCACATTTGCTATAAAGGGTAAATTTGACTAGCCATTTTCTCAAAACAAATAGGTCTTTTTTAAGTGCCGGTATTGTAAGGCTTTATTCAAGATAGATTTTGCAGCAAACTGATGCAAAGCCAAAAAGTATCTGTTATCTTAAATAAGGGATGAGGTCTGGATTTGTAATTTCCCCCCAGCTGGCGGTGCTATGACAGGATGGCCATGCCTTCAGCGCTGATCAGCTGTCCAGTTGTTGGTTCATAGGTTCCAGCCAGGTAGAACAGGTCGTTAGAAGCGCTGCCTGGTTTGCGTTCGCGCGTCAGATGGTCGTACTCAGTCTTACTGACCACTTGGCAGCGATGAGAAATGGTTTGCACGTCATTCTCGTCCTCGTGGCTCGACTGGTACAAGGCGTTCTAATGGAAAGGTGAGAAAGTGTCAGTCAATTTGTTTAGAACCCAATTGACTTCGGGTTTAACTTGGTAAATGGAAGTTAATAAGAAATGTTACTGAAAACTAAGTTACTAAAATGGAAATGTTAGTTTCATTATCCATTATATCAAGCGATAAGTTACTTGTTGCCTTTCCTGTTCAGAAATTTTCAATTCACCTCATGACCTTCATACCTTGCCATCACTATGTCGCTTCCCAAGGCGAGTCTCCTCTGGATGATAGAACCACTTGACCCTGACCACCATGCTGGAGCTCCACGACTCCCAGAGGCTTTCCACTCTGCCCACGTAGGGCAGCTGGGGCCGTCCGGGGGACAGGAACACGGCACAGTCGCCAACACGAACCATCTCCTTGCCCCGAACAATGGCCTTGTAGAACAGCTTACGGGCTTTACCCTTCAGACCTCTCCTCTGTCGAGGAGAGAAAAAACATTCTCAGATGATTTATCCGGGATGGAAGGGTTGTTTTTTTTTTTACTTCCTGCATTATTTTAGCATTTAACTTTGGTTTTGCTACACACAAAATGTTTGCAAGGTTTAATAACTTTTTCTAGAACAAATTATATTTGCCCTAAAAATGCAGTTTGTGTTCTTGACATGTTTTTCATTATGTAGAAAGAAAAAAAAGATTTTCGCCTTAAGGGGACAATTGTTGGCAACTATCTACACTAATAAGTCAAATGTGGTCTGGGAACTTTCGATCCCTACAGTAAAAAAAGTCTTTAAATTCTAGAATTGGTTTAAAAGTTTTAGGATTTCTGGTATAAGCTGTAAAACTAAGATAATTACAGTTAACCTAGATCTCGCCACTAGCGGAACAAATTAGAGCTGGATGGGGGGCAGAGCAAATGACCGGGCCCTTTGAATGGCTGGTGATGAGTTTTACCCAGAATGCACTTGGAAACGATTTCTGCAATTTAATTGTAAATTTGTACATCATAAAGCTACATGTGAGAGTGACAATAAAGCCAGTCATGCAGCACGACATTATATTCAATATTTTACACCTACTACATCACTAAAGTCAGTCAGTCTGTAAAGCTTTTAGCAACCATGACTCAAACCTGACTGGTAAACATATATAATCTGGCAAAGAGCTGCATATTGAGAAGTATTATAAATTGTGCCCGTCACACCTCCTAGCCGGGCCCCTCTGACGCTGGGGGCGTGCCGCTCTCCTAGCCCCGCCCCTGGTCCTCGCTGTGTTTTATCTGTTTCCAAATTCATTCCATCTATAAAGTTCCAACTTTTCTTTTTAGTTAGAAACAAAGACATCATCCCTAACTCGCATGGTTATTTTCACCTTGATAACAAATTACAGATTTTGGTGACCTTGTGTTTTATGCTAGAAGCTTTTTGTGAAGTCAGATTTGTTACACCTTTTTTGCTCAAAGCCCGTAAAATGTATTATTATTATTATTATTATTATTATTATTATTATTATTATTATTATTATTATTATTATTATTATTATTGTTGTTGTTGTTGTTGAACTGGTGCTAAGGCTCGACTAGCTAACATATTTTATTTTAAAAAATACATGTTCATAACAAAAATGGTAACCTTTATCACTAAACATAACTTGCTGAGCAAATGCACAACAGGATTAATCTTTGATGTTTGTGGCCAGAAAACTTCGATATCTTTCACATTTGCAGAGAAAATCTCCATAGAACTATAACCACCATGTATACAACGTTCTCAGACCTGTTGTTGCATTTTTCGTTGATTATATGCAATGGCAGCAGAGTAGTGCTGCAGCCATTCTAACATTCCACAATCTTCTCAAGCTGTGTTCATTAGCTGATGGATGTATTTATGTAAGCATAAACACTGCTAATTTTTGTTGTTGTTGTTGACTAAGAATTGCGATTTAATTATCAGGATAATTTCAAACATGAAGCATGTTGCCATGGCGTACTGGAGCAAGCATTGCTTAATTGTGGTGAGTTTCATCAACGCATTTGGTGTTTGTCAAGAAGGCATGACACAGCAGAAACAGCTTCTAAAGCTACTGAGCTTACATAAGCTAATGATATCCAAAACCATTTCAAACCCAAGAAAAAATATCTTTATAAAGTGTCAAACAACAAACAGATGGATTGATTAGGGTCCATAAAGATTTTGAATACAGGAAGTGATAAAATGCAGTTCAGACTACCTGTGTAGGGTTGCCAGACCACCTCCAGAGCTGTCGTCTAGGCAGCAGGGATGCCACTTTCGGAAGAGTTTCAGGTGAAGACATTCTCTGTTTTTTAGTTGCTGTGGGGTCCTTTGAGGCAGGTTTCAACTGCTGCCCTGCAGAACTGCTTTGGCTTTGATGGTGGTTGCTAGGAATGCTTTCTTTCCTCTTCAGCTGTGTCTTAGCTGTGCTGCTGTTAGCCATCATAGTTCCTTTGGAAATGTACTCCTTCCTGTCTTCTGCTCTTTCAGCCCTGACCTTTGACCTGCCTACAGCTACACCAGTTTTGCTCATGTAGCCATTAGCTGAGGCTGAAGTGGAGTTGGAGATGGTTGGGTCAGAGCTCTGAAGGTTGGAGTTTATACTCTGCCTGTTTTTCTGTTTGTCCTGCTGGAGAAGTGCCCTTCGTAGCAGCACAGAGGACGACTCTTCATCTGAAGAGTAGGAAGAGTCGTTGTCTGAGGAACAGAGGGATGAGGAGGAAATGGATCCAGAGGAGGAAGAGGAGGAGGAAGAGGAGGAAAAGCAGATGGAGGGACGAGACAGAAAACGACCACGATGGGAGGTGACAACCACTCTTCTTCTTCGTGCTTCAGTCTCTTGACCGTCATCGTCATCGTCCTCATCCAGCTCAGAGTAGGAGCTGGGACAGTCACTGGGACAGTCCAAACTGCAGTCTCCACCTTTTACTCCAAGACCAGCAGAAACATCATCCTTTCTCATAGATCGAATACCCTTTAGAAGAGCATCAGACCGAACCCCAGTAGCTTCTCTGTCTCCTCCTCCTTTTGAGCCTTCTTTCACAAGTAGGGAGGGTTGGATGTATCGTAGCGGTGCCCCCGCAGAGGCGTGTCCTTTTAGTGCTCTCCCCCCAGCCCCTTCAAGTCGAAGCAAAGCTTTGCTATTCTTTGTTTTGGGAGATGTCACTCCTTCATGGTCAAGCTTCACTAAGAAATGTTTCCTGTCACGCTCACTCACAGGCTTCCGGTTGCCAGTTGTCAAAGCCATGGAGAGAGACGAGGAGCAAGATGAGTCTCGGAGCCCCATGGGAGCCATGGGGGTAACTGGTCTCCCGGTTCCAGAAGTTCCACCGTGTCCAAAGGTGGAATAGCCATTAGCAATGCTACGGAATGAGTCAACCTCAAAAGGAGTGCCAAAAATGCTCTTAATTGGAGCTGGTGGTGCTAAAGAGTGCAAGGAAGGCCGATGAAACAACCCAAAGTCTCGTTCTCTGATCTTCTTCTGGGCCTTACGGGACGTCCCATTAAAGAGAAAGAAGTCAACTGGTGGTCTCTTCCTGGTCAAAGACCAATTCATCAAGGAAGTGCTGTTTTTTGTTGTAGTGTCTGTTACTGAAGTCGGTGCGCTTGTTGTCTTTGGCACAGAGTAGATTTTTTTCGGTCTGCCAACTGAGAAAAAAGAAAGGGATTAAAACTGACAGGATATAAAATTTCCTAATAGCAAACTGATTAATTGTGAAACTGAGAATGAGGGTGAAACCTAATCATTATCTCCTTGATCTTCACCTAGTTTCGACAAATCCATTACTCAGAAAAAACCAAACCTGGTAAACCTGTCTCACTCCCCAGTTTTATTGTCACTCTGACTTTGAGTTGCCTGTATGTTGCCTAACTTTCAAAAGCACCCTAATGAGATGCCATAAAACTTATTGTGTTTTATGGAGGGTAAACAAAGGCGGCAAACAAGTCATCTTATGAGAATTTCAGTTTGTATACCTGCTCAGTGTTCACCTGTGGCTTGAAGGCATCTGAATTCTTGCTGAAAACTGAAACCGTAAATGAGGCCTTGTTACTGCAGCAACGCCTCTGGGCTTCGTGTCTGTTTGCAGGAACTCATGCGAACCTAAACTAGATAAACTAGTTCTTCTCAGCAAACATGTACCGGTTGGAATAATACTTCCTATAGTTAGTCTAAAGAACTTCTGTAAAGGTTCTGCAAGAGAACCAGTGATGTTTGATCCTGATCAAGATCATTTATTATGATCATGCTCCGCCCACTTTACTGCTTCTGGTTTTGTAAGCGTAGTCTTACATCAATTACTCATTAGAAATATGCTTGAACCATCATTTTGGTAATTTTATGCATCACAAATTGTGTCATAGAATAATTACAGTAATCAGACCAGAACTGGAAAGACCTTTCCAAACGAATAAAATCAATACCTGGTCGTTTTTCCTGAGGCTTTCCTCCTGCCTCCTCATTGGCTGGCTTCTCTATGTCTTTTTTCTCAACGGTGGAGCTTCTCCGACCTCGTCGACCAGGAGAGATCAGCAAAGCTGGAGAAGATTCGGCACCTGGTATAAAAGAATGTATGTCCATGATGTTTCGTATCTTGGGCGTTGTCGTCTTTAATGAGTCTTCATGTCATACTCACAGTGGATTTGGTATCCTGGAGGTAAGAGTCGGATGTTAACTAGGGATATCCTTCCTCTGTCGCCATCATCAAACTCCACCATCACACTGCCCTCCTTCTCCTCCTCACCTGGACCTCCTAAGGTGCATCACAGAAACATGAACTTCCAGAAAAGACAGAATACGTGAGTGATGTTTGAATATTTAGCTTACCACGCTGGACGTAACCCGGGTAAAGGCAGCGAGACCGTTCACTCCAGTAGGCGCAAACTCGTGTACCTGGTGTCAGAATGGCTTCAGTCTGGGGTCTTACATCCAACACCTAAAACAAAAATGTCATCATTCAAACGAAAAGTGTCAGCTAAAGAAAACACAACCAAAAAGTTGAAAAGTTTAGTTTCACTCACAGCCTCTTGTAGTAGCTGCTCTAGTGAGTAGATTCTGGGACGATTCCCTCGTTCACCTTCAATGACGACACTAAATCTGAGGTGACAAGGGGAAATATTCCAGAAACTTATATTAAATTTGGAGTTTTAGTAAAAACACTGAGTTTATTCTTTTTATTCAATCATTGTCAGATATGTTGACCTCTGGCTGTAAAGATTGTCAAGTTTCTTTCTGCATTAAAATTCAGCTAAATTTAGCTTTTATCTCTATTTTATAGACCAAGACTTGAGATACATTAATTCTGACCTAAACTTCAATATTTCCCCAAAAAATTAGGATTTGTAAGAGTTAAAAGCAAATCAGTGGAGTGGGTTCCTACATGTCAGGCAGGTCCAGGGTTTGAACACATGCAGCGTACAGCAGCTCGTCCTCCTTTGAGATCAGGATCTTTAACCCGTCCACCAACATCTCTTTACTCAGAACACAGTTTGGCAGAGCTGCGGAGAAAGTAGAAGATTTAAAGTTGGATAGAGGAAAAAAAAATGCAAACACGTTTCTGAGTATGTTGAATAGTTGTATGATGAAGCAGATACAGAAAACCAGGGTGTAAGGAGAACCACATCAAACCTGCTTCATGATAATGAATGATCTGCTGCTGTTTATGCTCACCAGGTATTCTACAAGGCATGTTGGGAGGAAGGTGGGACAGCGACTTCTCCTTCACCCCTTCCTCTTCCTCATCTTCCTCTTCTTCTTCCCCTTCAGAGAAACTGCTCTCTTCATCTAAATGAAAGCCGTCATCAGCTGCAAAGCTCTGCAGGAGTCGGCTCACAGCGCGGCCCTTATCCTGACCGGAAAACAGGAAGTGACATCAGGAATCACAGTGTGCTATTACTTCATTTTATACACAAATGAATCAGTGGAATTAGGACCTGCAGGAAATGGATCCAAGCATGTTTCAGTCTGATTGTTTCAGTTTGGCTAATGAGGTGAATGCATCAGAGCGATGTGGCCGCTGGCATCAACACCACCGGTAATATGAGGCTTCAATTAAACCTGCAGCAGTTTGCCTTTCGTTTGAGATCACGGTTAATAATAACTGCATAACTGCTTATTGTTTAAGAGATGGACATTCTCTCACACATATAGAGCAGATTCTATCCATCTCCAGACCGGTTTAAGCCAGTCTATCCAAAGATGACAAATGAGTGATGATGGATAGCCAGCTCACCCAACAGGTTCCTGCTTGTATTTAGGCTTGCCAAAGAAAAGACCATAATAATCAATGTAAGGGAGATGGTGTGTGTGTGTGAGAGTGTGTGTTGGAGTTTTCCACACTAGGAGACCATATATTTTAGTGACAGAAGTTTCATCACCAGAGGGCATGGATGATTATTTCCCGTTAGTACAGTTGTGTATGTGTGTAGGTTTGGGGTTACGGCCAATCATTATCATTGTATTTCTGTGTTCAGTTTGGAGTTATGTGTTTTTGGACATTCCCTCATGATGACTCAAAGTTGAAGACAGCCTCTGGGCTTTTCAGATTTAAGTAAATGTCGGTATCTTGCCACCGGCTGCTTGCGCAGATAAAGAAGCCTGTCATCTGTATATAAAACAGCCAGCTCGTATACAAACATTCTCCTATAGGCAGGACCAAGGAAGTGATTTACAGCTCATGTTAAGAGTCTTCTCGTAAAGTAAGAGAAGTTATTTGAAGGTGCTGTCACTGTTAATCTGCTCAGACTTCCTGGTAAGGTGTGGCTCACTTTAAAACTTTTCACTTTTCTAAAATTCCTTTGTGTTTTTCTGCCTCTCAGCATTTATTGATATCCAACAGACGGCTGAAGGGAGTAACCTTTTTATGAGTCACCTTTTATTTTGTCATTTTTCTCCCCTCTGTGGCTGAACCGATCCCCCTCCACCTTATAACTCACAGAGCGGCATGTCTTTGATTGCTCATTATCGGATTTCAGAAAGTCTTTGACGGCAATAATTTATGACGATACTCATTATTTATCTTTTTCATGGAACTCCCATGGAAGACGGCTGTTTCACTGTTCCATCTTTTTCCTTGAAATGATGTTTAACTCAGTGGTCATGATATTATAACAGCAACATATTGTCAGAAATACAGATTTCATCCACATCTTTCCAACACGGATGGGCAGTTTTAAAGGGTAATGGTGCAGAGTCTCTAATGTCATCAATAAAATATTTATGTAACAGTTTTAGCTTCATCCACAAACATTAGTGTTGAACTTCTATATGCGTGAATCAATTTTCTACCTTTCCTTTTATAAAGCTATAACTTGAATGTTTATAACAACTGGAAATCTTTTTTATGACGATACATGTTTCTAACAAAGAAACTCAAAACTCGAGATATCTTGTGTGTTAAAGACTCACTCCAATCATCATTTGAGCTATTTTAAAGCATCTAAGTGGTCTTTAAAGAGGCCGTTCCATTAAAAATGGGTTTTCTGAGGTTTCTGTTGAATATTTTAGCTCCACAGGTGTTCTTACCTTCATAGTGGGTGTGAAAACAGGTCAACAACTTCTCTTTCAGTTTTAATCCCTCAAACTACGCAGGTGGCGATAACACCCAAGTTCAAACGGCCTGTATTTGTTTCATCACAACTCCTTTGTTTGTTAGTATTCGGCAGCTCCCGCGGTTGAAACCACGCCTAGCATGCTGCTGGCTAAAAGCTGTTAGCATAAACACGTAACAAACAGGAAGACACGACATCTGCTGTTGCCATGCGCAGCGGGGCAGGAAACAGTATACCTTGCTCTCATAGGCTAGTTTGTTAGCCAATCAGAGTCCAGCAAATTTGCATAATGAATATGAACGAGCTGCTGCCTGAAGCCCGATGGAACGAGCTGAAAGGTCTGTTAATCGGTGTTTCTTAACGTTTTTTAGATATAAAATGTTTCATATTACTGGTTAAGACTTAAGAAATAAACACAAAGTCTTGAAATTTGTATGAAATGGCCTCTTTAAATTATGATTATGGTGATTTTACCCAAAATCACAAAACCTAGGAAGTATTTTATGCATAACAGCAGTAGCTCATTAGCAATCTGCCTCTGTGCTTTGGTGTTACCCCTCACCGTTGCTGAGATCTCTATGTTTATGCTAGCTCTACTGCTAGCTAGCGGAACAAGAGCTTGTGGATTCTCTATGTCACAAATGTCGTCTTCTTTTAGATGCATTTTTGCATTTGCTACTTATTCACAGCAATTTGAACGCACAAATACTCAGAAATGCAATTTTGAGCTTAATTCACTTAAGATACGTCTTCTAGCATCAGAGAAATGCCACAAGAACATGTTAACAACATGAAAAACATGACTTTGAATGGCGTGATCTCCTGTCTATGGTTTTAAGTCTGAAAATCTTGATCGTTACGTCCCTAATTTTAAACAGTACCTCCTGCAATTTCAAAATAAGAGCTACATGCAGAGCAAGAGCTAACACCAGGAAATAAGATCTGGCTCATGTCTTACCTTTCCACGTAAGACCTGTCCCATTGAGATCCTTCTTTCATAGTCCTTGCTAGTCCGTTTAACCTCTGTCACAGCTTGTTGGTTTCCATGACTATCTCCAAAGCTGCAGCCTACTGGTGGAACACCCCAGCTCTGTAGGAATGGTCTGTTAGTCCCTGAATGGTCTTCATGGCCCCTGTCCATGTTGGTGATGTTTGCCCTCCTGGGTGTTCTCCTCTGCTCGATGCAGGACAAGCCTTCCAGGCCTGCAGATGAAAGGTGACATCAGACAAATTAAAGATAAATTGCAAATATTAAAATGTCTAAATAGACGTTTTATAAACAGTGAAAGACAAATGTGCAGACAAAAAAGCAAAAAAAGGAGTGGAGATAACAGATTGGATTGGACTGAAGTCCTAAAAACACACTGGAAAATCTTGCAGTCTTTTATTTAGATAGTTAAAAAAATGGGTAAGAAAAAAATCTCCAAAACTTGAGTCAGAAAACCCAGGCAAATTGAAATATATGGAGAAAATATCTCACCAGGAAGTCCTGGTCTCTTACGTCTGGCTTTCTGGTTTGCTTGGAGTTCTGAGGACGGAGATGAAAAGGGCACCATCCCAACAGGGTTTGCAGGAGTTTCTTTAGAGGATGAGCTAATCTTGATGTCACCCGTTCCGTCTTCACTGTCACAGCTGCCAAGTTCATCCTCTGTAAAATCCAGACATCAGCAGGATCAGTCAGATTGCTTTGAGTGACGTATATGCAAACACTGTTAAAAGGCAGCGGCTCACTTGATGAGACATATCGACAGCGAGCTTTCAAGTTTCCTTTGCATTTGTAGAACATCTCACAAGCCAGTGGCTAAAACTGCAGAATGTCGACGACCAGGAGAAGAAAATTCTTGGAGGGTTTCAATAATATGGAAATTTTGTCACAGATTCCTCACATGGAGGAAACTTCCCTAACTGCCGGACCAACTGTTGACGCACATGTGCAGCGTTGTATGCACACACAAGCAGATTGTTATTGGCAGCTGTTTGTTGCTGACTTTGAGGGTCATGTTGGGTGTCGACACATCATGTCACTTACACGGCATTCTCGTCAACACTTCGCCTCAGATACACAAACACGTATTGAACCACTACCTATTTTCATCACCAACCCACAAAGCAGATCAAATCGTTGAGATTTTCTGGAGTTCTGGTGGTTTAGTGTCTTCTGTGTGAAGGTAAATGTCCGAGTTTGATAATCTAATCGACTCAAGACCGCCTCTGAGGGTATTTTCATGAGGCTGTGCATGGGAAGAGTATCGGGGTGTGACATTCTGGATGGAGCTAGAGCGGGCTCACATTACCACGGGTCTATGGAAGCACGAGGGTAGTTGCGCTGCGTGCCTGTGGCAAGTCGTTAACGGTTTTAACACTGTGACATAGGAGCCAGGAAGTGAGAGGAAGACCCTAATGACGGCAGACATCTTACTCTCAGATGTTTCATGTGCACATGTGAAATGTCTCCCTGAATGGTCATAGCAAGTTAGCACAGCTCGAGTCATATGATTAACTGCCTGTTAAGCCAACTGACTATGTTTTGTTGCAAAAATCTTTACTGCATTTCTATCTTTAAATTACAAACTACATAATAGGAAAAAACTCACCAAGTTCTGAAGTCTCGCTAAAACTCTTGTCTTCCCTTAGTTCATGTTTGTCAGAGGATCGGTTGTCCATGTGATGAGCCCTTTTTTGGTTGATGCCCATCAGCACTTTGGGCTTTCGGCATCTCTCTCTCTTCACGTTCTGAGGGTCTGCCTGGTCCTGCTGCAGGTCTGATGGATAAACAACCACGGGAACATTAGTTTTTTGGAATGCCACACATTGGATAACACATTTCTGAGTATACACAGTATGTTCCTACTTTTTCCTTCTTGTCTGTGGTGGCTTTTGGAGTGATCTTCTTCACTACTGTGTAAAGCGCCTGCTGAAGGTGTACCGCGCTGGACTGCAGCCTTCTGTTTTAGTTGGGTCACCCGCCGGGCCAGTCTGGAGCTCAGAACGCTGGGCCGACCTCTGTGCTTACAGCCAGCTTTCATCTGTAAACAGATGACTCATTATTGACTCATTTCTTTGAGGTAATTTAAATTTAAATGGAGAAAAAAAAGCAGGAAATGATTGTCAGAGTGTGTTTATGGGTGAAGTGGACTGACCTGTGCTACGCTCAGGCTGTTGAAGTTGTGATTAGACAACAAAGTCCCGTTTTTATCTTCTAGTAAATTCAGTCCAGTCCTGCAAAATATTAAATAAAAAACAGAAGATATGTTAGAAATTTCTTATTTTATCGTGCAAAAATCAGTTCACAGAATCGACATGTTCCCGTACTTCTTCTCCCTCAAGGGTAATATTTGCTGCAAGACACCCTGTCTTCCATCTCTGGTTGTTTCATTCATTGTCTCACAGTCTTCCCACTTGTTCTCACCGTCTCACTCTTTAATGAGGTAAGAAGCAGGATTTCAAGACTCTCTGTGCACTTTTACAGCAAACACAGAAATATTCAGCGGCCGTGTGAATGCGAAACCCAGCTGACTCATCATGTAAAAGGGCAAAAATTATCCGGCGTGAATGAGAAGCTGAACCATAGACGATGGAGACAGTGAGAAGAGGCAAGCGGTTTGATGGGGGGGAGGGGAAAGAGACAGAGAGGGAGAAAGATGAAGCAGTCTCGGGGGAGTCTGTCCGTTGACCGGAGCTTCAGGGCTCAATCGATAAACACTAACCTCTATCGAACACTACTCCTCCTTCCCTCTCTTTCTCTCTGTCCTTCCTTCACTGCTTGCATGGACTCTTACACCACAGGCAGCCGGCGCACACACACTCACACACCGTTAGCAGCTGGTGTCTGAGGCAGGTGAATCCTATATCCCCACAGAGGGAAGGACTAGCCTCAGCAGTTTTACTCCCAGGAGAGGAGAGACAGCTCTGATAGTGTGTAAGTATGTATTCAAGCACTTCATCCTTTTGGTTTTGGACTCCTGATCTTTTTTTTTCTAGTTAAACAGATTGTAACTTTTTTATTTAATTTTTTATGTTAACATTTTACTGACAGTAATGAATCAAAAACATTAAGTTACTGATTTTTTAAAAGCTTGAATTGTTTTTTTATGCAGGATTCTACTGAAATGCTGCTAGTTGTCAGCATCTTACCTGCAGCAGACGGCAGTCAGAACATTGCTTTATTATAAATCATATGAACAATACTTTATGGATTGTATCACCATATTACTTTTAGACTGGGTTACACTTTGACATCATGTTGATGCTCTCTGTTAACCATCAGATATAAAACTAAATGACATTTGCATGAACCCCAGAGTCCCGAGTGTTTATTTCATGTGCAGTTTTCTAAGCTAGCTGGGACTGACATGAGCTAATAAACATAAAAAACTAAATATTGTTCTTGAACAATTACTAGTTAACAAAATTAAACATTAATAATCTAAGCAATTTTTTAAAAGTAAAAGCTAAAAATGACAATTAACAACAAAAAAAATGATGGGGGCTTTTCTGAATAAGCTACAACAGCTCTTCAATAGAATAAAACATTTTAGGACTTGGAGCTAACGTCTTTATATTAGAATGAATAAAGATCTTAGAAATTTAAAGAGGCCATTCCATTAAAATCGTTTTTTTCTGAGGTTTCTGTTGAATATTTTATCTCCACAGGTGTTCTTACCTTCATAGTGGGTGTGAAAACAGGTCAACAACTTCTCTTTCAGTTTTAATCTCTCAAACTATGCAGGTGGCAATAACACCCGAGTTCTCCCGAGTCCAAACGGCCTGTATCTGTTTCGACACAACTCCTTTATTCGTTAGTTTTCGGCAGCTCCCGCAGTTGAAACCACGCCTAGCATGCTGCTGGCTAAAAGCTGTTAGCATAAGACGTAGCAAACAGAAACTGACGTTGCCATGCTCAGCGGGGCAGGAAACAGTATACCTTGCTCTCATAGGCTAGTTTGTTAGCCAATCAGAGTCCAGCAAATTTGAATAATGAATATGAACGAGCTGCTGACGAAGCAGCCTGAAGGAAGGAGCCGGAACCACCCAAATTTTAACGCAGACAGATTGAAAGGTCTGTTAATCAGTGTTTCCTGATGTTTTTTAGATATAAAATGTTTCATATTACTGGTTAATACTTAAGAAATAACCATAAAGTCCTGAAATGTGTATGAAATGGCCTCTTTAAGCTATATACAAATGTTGAAAATTTAAGTTGTTTTGGATGTACCAAAGCAGCTCTGGAACAGCATCCAGCTGTTAGCTTGACTCCTCCTGATTCTCCAGACTCAGATCACTCTGACTGCTGTATGTGACACACATGATACTGACTACTGATGAGCCACAGAGATAGTCCACAAAGCTACTCCCATCAATAAAGCCCGGCAATCATTTTATACCTGCTCCTCTTCATCCATCACCCCCCCTCCCCAATTCTCAGAAGAAGAAGAAGAAAGCGTAAACAAATGATACATTGCTTATAAATAGCAACAGAAATGTTGCTCAGGCACGTAGAAACCAGCTCGTCTAATTAAACAAGTTCTGTGTGAGTGTGCGTGCACGTCTGTGAGAGTGCATGCCAGCACATTACGATTAAAGTATTTCATTGTCATTTTCATTAGCGCCTTTTAATCATGGTAACCATGACAAACCTTGAGTTTCTCTAATCATTTTATCAAGGCGAGGGGTGCGGATGCTAACAGAGGTGGGTCATCATGAGAAAACGCATTTATCACTGTGAACATTGACTATTGTTTGTGAGTGTGTGTGTGTGTGTGTGTGTTGGCCTAAATGTTTGCATGTGCAGGGTGTTAAAATAACGTGTGGTTGTGTGTTAGTGCAGGTGGGGGGAAGTGTGGACTCATTTATCACAGTAATAACTGTACATCAAGACTTTGTCCAGCTGTATTAATATGTGCTGGAGGTTCACATGGAATCAGGACACAATCAATACAAGTGATAAATATGATTAAAAGTGATTAATGGTGATTAATGAAGCCCTCAGCTCCATTACCTCCTCTCATTAAAAATCACAGCCATCTTACATCACATAACCCACTGCGTACGTGTGTGTGAATGTGCATGTGTGAGCTGCTCCTTCCAGAGCCCAATCAAGCAAATCATCAGCTATAGAGCATTTGAATCAATTCAGCTGAAGAAGAACTTCTTGAAAATCAACCGTGCCTTTCAGGAAAAACACAAACAGAAATCAGAATGAATGAGCCGGGCTTGTCAATCACGCTGATTATATCGATGCAGCATCAGAGCACTGACCTGAGTCTTTTGGAGCTCTCTGCAGCAGCTGGACCGGGGGTGGACTTGCGCTTGCGGGGGCGGCCAGGCCCCCGGCGAGCTGGGCTACGAGACGTCTCGTCTTTCCTGCAGAGAGGAAGACAAAAAGAGGAAGAGAAGGATGGGCAGGGAGATTAAAGATGCGGTCCGGACAGGAGGAGAAATCAGGAAAGATGGCTGCATTGGCCACAGGTCAAACTGCATCAAGTATGAGCAGGCAGCAAGTCCTGATAAATCAAGGGGCCGGCAGCATGAAAGCACAACTGCTGGAATGCACAATTCAACACAGACAAAAAGGAAGTGTGCATGTGTGTGTGTGTGTGTTTGTGTGTCGTCGCTGCTCACTGGTGGTCGTGTTTCCTCTGTAGTTTGGCCAGCTCTCTCTGTTTCTCTTTGTAGCGGCGCTGTAGCTCAGCCAGCTGGACACGCATGGCCAGCTCCTCCCCTCCCATCGTCTCCATGGAGCCCTTCACTGGGCACACCTGACACACACACACACAAACGAAGCACAGGAATTTAAAATGCTGAGTGCAAGCTTGAGTCCAACAGGCGTTGAATATATAACCAGCAAGAGTTTTTGCCCGTTTGTCACTGACTTTCCTAAAAACAAAAGCAGTTTTAATCTCAAACACAGAATATATTTGTACAATTTAATATTTAAGAAACTATATTTTTAAGTATTGTACCACAAATAACTGGTTTTAATTTAAAAAAACAACATGATTTGGGAAATATAATTTTTAATTTTGTATAATATCTTGAATTTTTCAGACTTTTTTTTGCATTAGATCAAATTATTTTGTTGTTTTTGATCTAAATAACAGATTTTATTTGAACTTTCTTTTAATATTTAGATTCCAGTCATTTCTTTAGGATCTGATCATTCTTGCATGACGTTAATTATTTGTTTGTTTGCGTTAGCAGCTCATGCTGCTACTTTAAAGTTTTCTGTTATGTGATTTATCTGCTGCAATGGTTTTTTTTCTCGATGATGTTCTCTGTGTTTCACTTTGTATCTTACATTTTAGATATACCAAAGGAACATTTAAAACTTGCAAGTCTGATTATAATCAGGGATGTTGATGTAAATCAGCTGCTGGGAGTAAAATCTGTGCTCGGTTTGGGATTTGTTTTTCAAATCAAGCGTGCGTCTATTGTTCAGCACGTCTACAATCCATTTCTTTTTTCCTGAATGATTTACGCTTGAACGCGACGTAGAAATACTCATTTACTCGAGCCTTACCGGCTCTTGTCGAGGCGTCCAGCTGCACTTCCTGCGCAGGTTGAGTCTCTTCCTGATTGGACACTGCTGGTCGACCCCCACAACCTCTCCGCCCATCTCCAAGGCCCGGGCCGCTGCTAGCGTTGCCAGACTCTGGAGGTCAAAGGTCAGCATTTCCTTACCTGCAGGGACATGAATTGTTTGAGTTTAGATGTTTGTTGCATAGCGGCTGAGTGCAGACGGGGTTTGTATCTCGGAGCGGTGAAAAGTGGAGATATTTATGATATTAGCTGTGTAGTTTATTTGATGTATACTTGTGTTTGTGCCTAATCGTACACGCATGCACAGAGGGGAGCTGGTGGGGGGAGGGGTGTATGTGTGGGGGGGGGTCTCTACATCTGTCACTGTCATTAACTCTGTCATTGTCACAGCACCAGCAGATAAAACAGAATATTCATGAGGAGGTTTTCACACACACACACACACACAAAATTTAACCCGTTCGTCCTGAACACACACATTTTCACTGAGCTACGCAGACATGGGTGAAATGTGTGAGTGACTGGGGGAGAAAAGGAGGGAAGGAGAGCAGTGGGTGGTAGGAGCAGCAGGAGGAGGAGGACCGCAGCGCAGTGTGAAGAAGAGAGGGAGGGCATAAGGAGTAAAGGGGAGGAGAAGCAATAAGAGGCAAAGTGTTTATTGAGCTATCTATTTATTCTCCCACATCTCCTCATTATGGACATGGACAGATTCCAATTTCTCACTTCGAGGAGAAGACGAGGGAAGAAGATGAGGAGGCGAGGAGAGGAGAGGAAGAGGAGGAGGAGAGGTTTCACTGGATTACTCCCAGGCTGCGCACTGGAGCTGCAAGACCTACTCACTGACATCTGACATTATTAAATCCCCGTGTGAGGCGAGTGGGATGCGGAGACAGGAAAGGAGGAGGGAGAGGAGGGCAGGAAGGATGAGAGGCTTTGTCTGCGAGCAGAAAAGTGAGAGCATGCATGACGTGAGAAAAACGGATGCAGGGGACGACAGGCAGGTTGCTCCTCGGAGAACGCAGAAGGAGCTGCGGGAATGTGGCTTTGTCCTGTCCCGGCTCACAGAGGTCAATGTCATCTTATCTGTCAGCCCTCTGAGCCAATGGCATGCTCCGATTACCCCTGACAGAATGACATCACCGCTGACATCACCATACCGAGTGTAGTATTCTGGAGGATGGCCGCAATCAATACATACCATCCGCCCACACACACACACACACACACTTCTCTCTGGCCAGTAATAACACCATCCTGTCTCTGATGGGGTTGAGAAGTGTAATAAGAAGCTGCACTGGAGACTTTAAAGGGATAAAACTAAAACAGAGGAGGAAAATTAAAAACCATTACAGGTGAGAAGCCATAATTAAAGACCATCAGGGAAGTTCACTGAGATGAAATTTCAAAACAAAAGGAATCTGAGTCCAAACAGCTTCGCTCGTCTCCGTCTTTTAGTTTTTTTCTGAACAAAAATGTTCATTTATCAAAATGGAGACAATATTCTAAGCAGGTGAGACATAAAGACGCGCGGCTGGTTTTATCTCTTCAACACATTCTCTATGACAAAAACAACATCAACAGTATTAATAACTATCTCTGCAACGAGGCTGGTTTTAAATAAATGTGTTGCAGTTTGGAGTTTACCAAGTCAGGACAGGACTCATCGATTTCACACCTATTACACATGCTAAGCACGTGCACGCACATGAAAACAAATGCTCTCTCACAGTCCCACAAACGGCACAGACAGCAGCTGAGCGACTTATGATTTTATACACTTATTAATTCCGTCAACAAGGCTTGCAGAGGCAGGATTTACACACAAGATTACATTGGTGTAATAAAAAAAAAAAAAAAAAGAGAGAGAGAGAAAAAGAAGTGGGTGAAAAAATAACAAAGGAGGAGGGAAGCAGAGAGCAGGCAGTCTGGTTGAGAGACACGCAGACTCTGATGGAGGAGAGCAGGGATTCATCTGGGATTACTTAACAGCTTAGCCACATACACCGGCGTGCACGCTGGTGCACGCAACATCCACACGCAGATGCTGGCATAAATAAAAACACTTTCTCTCCGAGGGGACGAGAGGAAAATAGGAGCGCTTACAGGAGAAGTGTTTTAAAGGAAAGGTTCTAATTAGCAAAGCAAGATGCCAGCGCCTGGGGGACACGTTGAGCAGAGAGTCTGTGCATGTGTGTCCCAGCTTGTGTCTGAAGCTTAGCTTGTTTGTCCATCTCTGTGTTCCCTCAAAACACACACACACACTTCCCAGAGGGAAAAAACTGTCTCCGGGCCACAGCAGCGTGTTACGGGAAAGGAAGGAAGCAGGACAGTAAGAGGGGGATTTTTGTGCGCTTGTGTGCGACACATCTGGATTTCACACGTCGCTCGTGCTACTTTATTTATTTATTTTCGTTTCGCTGTAATTGTGAATGTTTAGAAAAGAAAAAAAAAAGACTTTTTTGTGTATTTCTTGTTCAAATTTTTTAGACAATTTGAGCTTTTACAAGAACACATTTATTTTATTTGTTTTTATAGTCATCTTATCAAACTCAAGTCTTTTTCAACATGTAATACTAGATATGTAAAGTAAGTAACTCACTGGGGCGGTGGAAGTAAGAGAAGCAGGAACAGTTTTTAAAATTTTATCTTGAAATGAATCCTTACCTTCAGTGTCTCGTTCTCTGCTCTCGTTGTTCCTCTGCTGGATCTCCAGCTCAGCCAGTTCTCCTAGTATTTCCATACCGTGGTGAAATGAAGGGCACGGTGCCTGATCAACAGGTACCGGAGGGTACAAGGCATCTCTGGAGGCACACAGAGCCGCCGCAATCAACAGCTCCAAGCTCCACATGTAAGCCCCTTCCAGCTGAGCTGCTGTGCTCGTCGTGGTCGGAGGAACGGTTGGTTTATCAGATGTGGACGGAGCAGGAGACGCGCACAATAACTCCAAATCTTCTGGGTTTTTCCCACTACCGTCTTCTTCTGCTGTCTTATACTCAACCACCTCGACATTCTCAACATCTTCACACTCGTCTTTCTCTTCAGGCTGTACAGGCACAGACGTTATACATTCAGCTGGTTCAGGCTCCATGTTCCTGTCCTCCATATCTACTTTTCCTTGCTCCGCATCATCCTCCTGCTCTTTGGATTGCTGGGGTTTCTCAAGAGCCACCTTTTGGCCTGAGCAACCCGGAGAAAGATCCACTTTCAGAGTTGGATCTGGGACTGGAGCTTGGAAAGGGCATGGCAGTATTCCAGAAATTTGGCTCTGGGGCTCAGAGACGGAGCATCCTTTTGTTTCCTCCTGGGACTCCACCACTTCACAGTCTCCCCCTTTCTCTTCTCGCCTCATCTCCTCTTCTACAGTAAGAGGCTGGACATGGCACTGGTGGGAGAGAGACTTGGATTCAGGCCCTGCTGGCTCATCCTCTACCAGAGGATGTTCAGCCAGTCGGGCTTCGGGAGGCGAAGGCCCAGCCTTGTAACCCAGGGCGATCGGAGAGAAAGTATAAACAGGTGGTAAGTCTGGTGGAGAGACGGAAGAGTAAAAGTCAAGCTCTGACACGAAACAAACATATGGTCAGTGTGTTGATCTGAAATTGGACAAACAGCACAGTAAACTGTTTTTATCTGTGGAAAATAAAAAAAACTCTCACATCTTGATTGTTTTTTATGTTTTAAACACATTAGCGTTCAGTTCAGGTGGACAAGAAGAAGCATGCAGTTGACAAAATACATGAAGAAGAAGGTGCAGAAAATATAAATTGTGCTTGCGTACACAAAATGATATTATGTATACAGCATATAGATCTATGAGGGATATTGATGATACTTTGCTGTTGTCCTGTGATTGTAGCAGCATCCCTGTCACCTCTACTCTCTTATTATTGATGATATCCCTCCACCCTCTGACAACACAGCCAGATGAATGTGTATCCTTCCGCCTGTACTTTCCAAGGACCCCTGAAGGATAAGGAGGCTGCGTCTAAGAGATACCACTGACCTTCCTATTGTGAGACACATATGTGCACTGACAGGTCGCACACATACACATAAAGAGTGCACATATGCTTTCTCTGACCTTAATAGCTGACCTGCCTACTGTCCCTCTTTAGCTTGCAGGAAAAAAGGTGCACAAATGCACTCAAGGACACACAGTGTGAAGGATCAGCCCTTCTTCAAACAATTTCTGCAAAGTCAAAGAATATCAGACTGGGTCACTTTCTGTCTCTGCCGTGCCAGCTGTCTTTTCTACTATCAAAACATTTCAACTTGCCTGCGCAGATCTTTCTGTTCAGACAAAACATTCATTTTCCACACACGAACCTGGCTCTAAGGATTGTGGGTAGTCGTGAGGTGGCTGCCCTTCTCCTCGGTCGCTCCCCCTCTCCAGCCCACCTTTGGAGAGATGTGATGGAGCAGGGCTGAGGGCCGGAGAGCGTGGAGCCGCTGCAGCTGGGCTTGGAGCTGGGGTCAGAGGATTCGGTGGGTGTGGACGTGTGGAAGGAGAGTGGTAGCAGGGTGACTGACGGCTGCTGGGACACAGTCCCGGAGACGGAGTGGAGGTCTTGTGTGGAGGAGGGGTATGAGAGAAGGGTTTTGCTGCATGGGAGGAGGACGTGGCTGAAGAACAGGGAGACGAGGGTGTTCTGGATGATGAAGATTCACAGGGAGAATCTTCTATTGTGATGGTATGATCCTCATGTTTTCTCTGAGGAAAAAAGAACATTGAGAGAAAAAAAGATAAGGAGGATTTCTCAGATAATTAGAGCCAATTATAGTTCTCAGAATGTGACTGTGGGTTTTTTCTGTTAGAAAGCAAAATGATCCGGCAAAGTGAGAGTGAAAAACACGCTAACACTTTCTTCTTAACTGTAAACATTCTTCTTTCTTTTTAAAAAGGAAATCACTATCTGTCTTGGGTGTGATGTAGCAAATTTTCTCATTTGTTGTTGAGAAATCATAAGATTTAAACCCGTGTGATCTCGCAACAATTAACTTGAGAGTCTGTATTTCGCTGTTCCCAAAGAAAAAATGCCCCTTTGCATCCGTTCACAATATCATCACACCTGCTAAACTCATGTTCTCGTTGTTCCATCATAAAATGTTTAAAGAATTTAAAAGAAATTAAACAAAATATAAACGAAAATTCAAAATGCTTCTGGGTGATTTTAGTAACAGTCTTACTTGTCCTAAGGGGATGCGGTGCATGTGCTCCATCGCTCGCTGCTGTTGCTGGTGCTGATGCTGCAGGGCGTACAGCTCCTGCTGCTGAAGGAACGGGGTGCGTGAGTAGACTGGGTGGTGCTGCAGATGTGGAGGAGGTGGACCCCTAGCTCCATACACAGAAGACCACAAACCTGACTGTTCCATAACATCTGGGGAATAAATCAGAAATAAAAGGGGATAAAATGAGACTTTGTTTGGTTATGAATGATTTAACAAATTTAAATCAGCTCAATTCTCAATAAAACACAAATGAAATATAATTTGCTTTGATTCTCTTTCTCAAAACAGAGTGTCTGTACAAGAAAAGATGCCTTTTTGTCAGGTTGCCACCCTGAGCACATATAGAGTCACACATGCGCGCACACACACACACACATCAACTCCTTGGCTGCCTTGTCGCTGGGAACCTTTGTTCTGCGAGATTAGCCTGAGTGGGCTAATGTTTCCCAGGGGAAGGGTCCAGTGGATGCACTTCCCCTCTCTGCAGGAACTCTCACGGAGAGAGTCAAGGGAGGCGGGAGATAATTAAATTTCACAGCCTGTTTGCAAAGCAGCGCTGACACACACACACAAACATGTTTTGTTCTCTTTCCAGCAACAGCCATGATACAGAAAAGGGGAGAAAAAACTAACAATATGTATGTTTTTCAGACACAAATATAACTTTTGACACAAGCATTGACACAAACAGTAAAGTCCAGTCAAAACAAATCCGTATTCTGCCCCAAGAGAGATGAAACACTAGTTCAAACAGTCTGCATAATGCTGGGAACATGCAGAAGAGGCAATGGAATGGCTGCTCCCATTAACAAAGCTGTAAAACACCATCCCACTGACAGAAGGACTTAGTTGAGCATTATAATATAATTAGCCAACGATACTAAAACACTGAGAGAGAAATAGCTGCAGCTTTCATTGTACAAATGGCCAGAATATGGAAGGCAGCAAAGGCAATAAGTCTGGGTGTATCACAGTCAGTATACATTCTGTTGGGTGTGTGTATGCTGTTGCAGTAATAAGATCATACCTAGGTGATGATGTGGTCCGGGTTCTGAGGGAAGAACCACAAGTGGAGAGTTTGGGTCTTGGGTAAGTGACCCCAAAACTGGTGGCAATGGGCTACCGAGACCTGGAGGGAAACCTGGACTCATTCCCACGTGGCTTAAACCTGTAATAACATACAACGTACAGTCAACATCAAAAGAAAAGACTGCTTAATTACATTTATCGAACTAGAAGCATCAACATCTTCTGTTCTACTTACCATATGAATGCCCCATCCAGAGGGAGGGACTTCCTGTTCTCTGCATCCAGTGGTGGTGAGCAGGGTGAGCGTGTGCTACAGGGTCGGCCCCTAGCTGGCTTGTTCCACCAGGGACCAGGAGGTGAGAGGTCAGGTCACCGTGGCAGCTACTAGAAGGGTGTATCCTGGCGAACTCCACACAGTCCTTGTTTTCCCTGCTGTGGCATCAGGAGAGATGAACTTTGTCATTACTTTGATTATCCCTCTTATTGTCATCATCATCATCACCATTATTATGGTCATTATCTTCATCCATGTCATCTTCATTACCTCTACTACCATTATAATCATCAAGACAGGGAAATGTGACGGCAACAGGAACAGCCATCATCTTGTGCCTGGTCTATGACTTCTCATTATGTTTTCCTCCCTTAATATGACTATATAATAAGAGCCTGATACTTCAGAGACATTCGTATTAGTCCTTGTAACATTAATGCAACACATCTCATCTTTGAGAGAAAGACAGAGATGAGAAGTAGGAGAGTGAGGAGGTACAGAAATACCACATCAAAGGGTGAGAGGAGTAAATGGAGTGAGGGCTTGGGAGAAAAGAGAAGCCGAGCTTCAGTCTGGGAGAATGAAGCGAGAAGGATAAAAGAAGTGCAGCTTATCAGATGGGGGGGGGGAAAGTGTGTAGATGCATGTTTACTGTGTGCATGCCAGCTGGTGCAGGAGGTGTTACCTGATGACCAATTCTCTGTCTCTATCAAGGTGATGAAGGCTGATCTGGTCTTCTGTCATCCTCTTCCTCTCTTCCAATTCTCGACCAAGAGCATACAACGGGCGCGAAACCCCTAAAACACAACAAATGTATTTACAATTATCTGGGATCTATTACCTATACACAAATGTGTACTTGTGGTACAATTGCGGGCATGAGACTGTAATTTTCTTTCACAACAATTAGTCTTTATCATGTGTCTCATTTACAACCAATTGCAAGCTCTGTCTCTGTACCATAAATTCCTCCTAAACATTCAAAACAAATGAATTTTGCCTCATTTTTCCAGTGATTGTCAAACAGAACTGATGCATGCAGTATGAGCCTATAGCCATTTGTGATGTCTGACCTTTCATGCCGGGCAGCACCCTGCCCTGTCTGCTGTTTCCAGGCGTGCTATCTGGGGAGCGGTGAGGGGGCCTAGCTACAGCGACAGCTATACCCACTGGAGGCTGTCGGACCTCCCCCTCTCCTGATTCCCCTGACTCCTTTGCACCCCTGTCAGTTTTGTCCCCATCATTTGTGGAGCCCCGGCGAGAAGGGAGAGACTGTTTAGAAGGTTCTTGCTGGGATATGTTGCCTTTGGCTCCTCCTCTTTCCATCTTTTCTGATCTCTCCCCACTTTTGTTGAGATAGCCAAGACCTCCAAAAGGGCTTCGCTGTGGCAACAACAAAGGTTGCTGGGAGCTGTAGTTCATAAGGTTCTTCATGGCATTGCCCTCACTTTCACTGGTGTGCGATGAGGACTGGGAAAGCAGCGGAGGCTGCTGAAAATGAGCCCCTTTACTAGCTGAAGCATGATGGCTGCCTTTTTTCTGGTCCTCTTGTTGGCTCCCTCGAACCCTCCACGAGGATGTTGCCTGGATTCCGTCTCTTCCCCTGTCATCGCCACTCGCTGCCTGACTGCTGTGCTGCTGGTGCCGAATTCTTGCAACCTTTTGTCCTTCCTTCTGAGCTGCTGGCCCTAGTCCCACCTTTCCATCTGAACCTGAAAGAGAACAGTCCTTAAAGGAAGAAATGCTGGTATCAGGACCATTGTTGGGGGTTCCCTGTCCAGAGCCAGAGTCTTTTTCATGACTATCTGGTGAAGGGCGATATATCTCTTTTGAAACATCCACATCTTTAAATGATGAAGATGTTTCTAGGCTGCAGGACCGTAGTTCAGGTTGAGAGCTCACACTGGAGCTAGTCTTTTGGAAGGGGTGTGTCTGTTGGCTCCAGTCAGGAGGTTTGTCAGCTTTGCCATATCCCATCTGCTGTTGGTGTGGCTGGGATTTGTCTTTTTTCTGGCAGCTATTAAGGCGGTTGTGATGATGAGGGGGACTTTCATAAGATCTCTCAACACCCTTATCCTCTGATTTTCTGCCACCCCCTCCAGCTCCACGACAATCAGGAGCTGCCAAGTCACCTTGAGGCCCCACAGAGGGCACATAAGTTGGACCAGTAACCTTTGACTCCCTGCTGGATCCGCCAGGGCAGGAGGTTTGATCCTTAGAGGTTGTGAGTGTAAGTGGCGGAGGGGGAGGACAGTAAAACTCAGGATGCTGGTGGGGATTTGAAGGGTGTAGCCACCCTCCTGTTACTGTGGAGCCCATGTGCAAGGCATGAGGAGGGGGTGGTGCAGGAGGTGGGGGCATGGAGTAAGAAGCGACTGAGTGAGGGGTCGGTGGTGCCAAGAATGCTGTTGCTGCAATGGCCCCTTGTCGCATACATTCAGAGGAGGAAGTTGAGGATTCACTAATTCTCATTTCCCCATTTATGGACCCATCTTTGGAGGCTTGTCTACTACTTCCTGATGTAAGTCTACCCACCCCACCTCCACTGCAACTAGTCAACGTCCCCCCCTTTCCTCCACAGCCAGCCTCTAACCCTGTTCCACCAGACAGTTTACAGGCACTCATGTGTTTTGCTCCCTGACTGCCCAGGTCACCATCTTTATAATCTTTGTGTCGCTCTAAAGAGTGTCTGTGGTCTTCCTCTCGGCCCTGGAGTCTGAGGTGAGGAAGAAGAGCATGGTGAGGGTAAGTCTGATGTTGGAGTCCAGATGGAGCAGTGGCAGCGTTCGTCTGATGAGGATGGTGATGATGAAGCTGTTGTTTGTCTTTTCCGTCCTGGTGTCGCTCTTTGCTGCTTGATCTTTCCTTCTCTTTTGATGCAGCTCCTTTATCTCCCATATCCTTGGTGCTCTTCCCTCCACCTCCTCCGCTGTCTGTCTCCCGGCTGCAGGCACCGAGTGGGTGGCCTGGGGTGGTCCTGGACAGTGGGGGGAGGCTGTGATTGGTGGAGAGCAAAGGGGACTGGGGAGAAAGGCCTCTTAGGTAGAAGTGATCTGAAATAAAGGAGAAGATGGAAATGCAAAAGAATCAGCTGCAAAGTGGTTATTATAGTTTTCTACTAAAACAAAAAGTGACAAAACTTGACTAAAGCTGCCAGCTGTTTATATTCCTGTGGTGATGCTGAATAAGCAGATTCGGTGCTGTGCAAAAAAATGCTTTTTTTTTTTCTCACAGTGTTACATTCACACAAATACACTTACCTTTCTGAGTTTCATAGAAGCGGTGCTGTCCATAGAGACTGTTGCTATGGTGATCCAGAGGACTCATGGGGAGAAAAGGAGAAGCAAGGCTTCCTGAATAGCCGGGGTACCCTGTCGGTGGGAGGGTGAGCGAGAGTGAATTGATGTTTCTTCCCAGCATTGACATTCAGCAGCACTCTAAACAAACAGGTTATTTCTGCAGTCTTTCAAGAAATAGGGTCATTTTGAAATAAATAAAAAATTTGGGGCCTGTTAGTGGTTCTTTCACCATAAATGCACTTTCGCACAAACACGCCAGATGAGTTGACATTATTTACAGTGGACAGAGTGATGACAAAAACCACAGCTGGCGATTACTGCCAAGTGTTTGCAGCATTTCACTGCATGGAATTTGCTCTTCTAAAAACACACACACACACACACACACCCCCCCCCAAAAAAAAACCCAAGACAAATAGTCTGAAGAACTGGTCCCACCCCTTTGCCCTAAAACACACACACACACACACACACACACACACACACACACACTAAGTCCTCCCAGGAGGTCACTGGGAGGTAAACGGTCGTTTCACTCTGTTCTCCGTCTTCAAGGACGCTGAACTGAATCGTGGGATTGTGATTGTGTTGACTGGGTGAGCGCACATTCACTCGAGCTCACATATTAGCATCCACATGCCACACAGGAGGCACACATTACCAAGCAAAAAATAAAAAGAAGGCTTGGACTGTGTGTTTGTGCGTGTTCAAGTGTCTGTTTTCCAGAAGTTGGTTTCATGCCCCACACAGTGTCCTTGCTGGCCCGTTAATTGGCAGCCGTTAAAAGTTTAATGGTAGTGGCCAAAGTAAACAGCACTCCATAAAAACTCATCCTACGCATTCCACAGTCACACAGCAAAACCACTGACACCCCCTTACTGCATCCAGCATGACTGTGTGTGTCTGTGTGTGTGTGATTACTCCAACTGGTTAACAACCAGCGAATCTAAATGGTGTCAATTAGCCAAAAGGCTCTATCAGCCATTTCAGGCCAATCCCCCGGGTAATGATGAGTGATAAAACTCAGGAGGGAGGAGAGATGGGGGGAGAAAAAGGACGAGGAGAGTGATGGAAGGAAGGAAAGGGAGGAGTTTAGTGGTTGGTTGAAATTAGGAAATAGGTTTTTTTTAAAATGGTTGGGCTGTAAGGTTTATGGAAAGAAGAAAATGTGTGTGTGAGTGCATGTGTGCTCGTAACAGGGAATAGGAGATGAAGGAAGAAGTGAAAAGGAAGTGGAGAGCCTTGAGATGGGGGAGATGAGAGGACAAGAGAAGAAGGAGATGGGGGGGGGCACACAAGGAGGAGACATAAAAAAGGACAAGTGTGTGAGAGCAGGACGAGAAAGAGTGAAGAGGTTTGTGTGTGTGTGTGAGGTAGAATGTGTGAACCAGTGTGTGTGTTTGTGTGCATATCAGCCAGGTTTCTTCTCTCTGCGCTGGCTACGCTCCATTCTCTGGACCGCGGCCAGCTGGCAGACTGCCTACTGGAGCTCCCTGGATTGAATGCTTAAAAACAATCATTTGTAGTGTGTGTGCACGCACGTGTGTGTGAACATCAAAGCTGAACACCACAGACGTAAAATCTGTCGGATAGACACACACAGACACTCCCCCTCCACATTCGCACACACACAAACACACTTGCTTCTTTTTCACTGCAGCGTTCAGGCTGAAGTCTCAGATTCTTACTATAAATCCACGTTTACATCAACAGTCACTCCAGGATGCACCAGCGCTCATTTTCCAGACTTTTTTTTTTTTTTTTTGCAAATAAAACATCTTAAGACATTCAACCAAAAAAAAAAGTGATAATGAGTTAAGCCTTTTCGCCCAAATTAAATTTTCATGTTTGGGCTCCAGAAATCCAACAGAACATAAGAAAATAAAACTCAATAGAAGGACGTAAAATCATCTTCTTTTGCTGTTTTTTTTAAAGTTTAAAGCTGTTCAAAAATTTGGTTACAAAACCACAAACATGTGAGCTACTATTTGAACAAGTGATTCAAAGTGTCACTGGCATAAAACACATCAAAAGAGCCCCTTCTCCGCGTAAACACTTTGACGTGTCATAGCAGGAAAAGTAAAGCTAATAAATAACATTACCAAGGGTCACGTTAGTTTCATTTAAGCGCCCCAGCATGCACAACACCAGGAGGCTGAAACTGATTCACCTAAAAGGAATGTCATAAATATTTTTGTTATTGATTGCATCAGCTCTTATTTTGGCGAGGCGGCTGGTTTAAAGGGAAAATACGGTATGAAGCTGTTAATTTCTCTTTCAAGATGCCGCCGCTGGTTGTTTAACTCACAAACCGATAAACTGGAGTAACGTGAAATTCCGATCCAGTTTTCAGTTAGTTGAGAAATAAAAACCGTCTCTTAGTTGAAGCCTTTTTAAGGCGTTATCTCTTCAAACCCATTTCACTCATCAAACACACGCCTCCACACACGCTTTAGAAAAAAAAAATCTAGTACAGACAAACCTGAAAAGGACTGATAACTAAGTTAAGCTCAGAATTTGACCACAAACGGTTAACAGTCGAAAGAGGACATGATGCATGTGGATGCGCATGTGTTTTTCTTTTTACTGCATGTCTGTGTCAGATCAGGAAGGGGGCCGTTGGAGGTCGGTTAGCCCAGAGGGGGCCCTGAGGGTGGGGCTGCGGTCAGGTGGGGGGATGGGGTGTGGAAACGGGGATGAGTTTAAATGTCTATGAAGGCGGATGGCAATTAAAATAACTCGTTAAGGTCTGAGATGAAGTGTAACGATGAATTAGGTTGAGATGTGTGTTTTTTTGTGTAGTAATTCATAGTTTGGGTGGGAAAGGGTGATGCTGAGGTGTTTATCGTGCATCAATTTGTGTCACGGTGCTCAAACTCTGAACTAGAAAACAACAACCACAAACACAAAAACCACATGCTCGCTGACAAACATACCCAGAAGAGAGGTTTGTGTGTGTGTGTGTCACTATAAGTGGCATCATCAGAAGCATCGCTGCAGCAAGTGTTTGGCCTCAGCTCAGAGCTGGTTAAACCACTTAATGGCTCCATCTCAGTCTAATCCCAAACCAAGACCTGGGATTAGCCAGAGATGCGAGCTGCTTCCTGTGTGCTGCTGTGTGTGTCATACCTTCATGTGAGTGAGGGAACCAGATAGAGGAAGTGCTCGAATGGGTTCCAGCCCTGTAGGAGGGGGAGGAGGGGGAGGCTGCAGGTCCAGAGGGGTGAGTAGGGTGGGACGGATGAGACCCTAGACTCCTGGCCAGGAAAGAGCCCATGAAGGAAGCACCTGTGGGACACAGATTTTGAACACATCAAGAATTATATTAGACTTCAGAGTAATCAGGCAGTGATAAAGAGGAAGAGTAAAACTGAGTCAAAGCACACGGGGCCTCAAGCTTCCTCACAAGCTAAAAAAAGATATACACATGAACATATTCCCATTTAAAAGCCATACTGTTCCACAACTGCACTCTCAGAAATAAAGGTATGAGACAAGAACATTTTTGTACCTATAGGTAAATTGTTTTAAAATGTTCCCTTAAAAGTACAATATTGTTCTTTAAAAGGTCAGAAATGCCCCTTAGAGGGTTCAAATTGATATAAAGTACAAATTTGTACCATTTCAACTGTGGGACAACTTCATAAGGTACAAAAATGGACCTGGACTACAGGGTACACCCCCAGCGACAAGAATGTGTACCCTTCTTGTCGCTCTTGTCGCTGGGGGTGTACCCTGTAGTCCAGGTCCATTTTTGTACCTTATGAAGTTGTTCCACTAAAACAGTAAAATTATGCCACATTTTGAAGTCTTAAACCAACATGTAAACCATAATATTGAAAATGATGGAAGAAACTTAATAAAATTGAGAAAAACCAGGGTTGCAGGTGCAGTTGAAACACTCTAAGGGGCATTTCTGTCCCTTTAAAGTCCAATATTGTACTTTTAAGGGAACATTTTAAAACAATTTACCTATAGGTACAAAAATGTTCTTGTCTTGTACCTCTATTTCTGAGAGTGTGTGCACGTGTTTTTATAGAATTTATTAATACATGTCATTTCCACCTGTTTCTACAATGATTTAATAAAAATAAAAGTTAAAAAAACACACATTTTTATAAGATGACCTGAAAAGCGTTTCCTCTGACATGGATTTGGATTTTTCTTCTCTTAAAACTCGAAGCATTAAAAGCTTCGTCTCCGAACGAGGCGTGTATCTGACATGCAACTTGTATTTGAACACTCAAATAAAAAATTTGTCACCGCTGACATATTTACACCTGAGAGGATCATCATTATTTTGGTGACAGATCTTATTAACACTGGCATCAAATGACAAACTATGACAGCTGAGTGTCGAAGGCCACTTGGAGGGGATTTCAGCTGTAATTCTTCAAGTGGTTCTGATGTTTCAGTGACAGAGGAAACTTCCAAACAAAAGCTCACACAGATGAAGTGGGGGGTGATAAAGTAGTAGAAATTACCTTTTTATTTGCAACACTTTAGAACTATTCGGTTTAACTCTGTCAATCAGAATTAAATCATAGTTAATCTTCCTCTTTCTTTTTCAACAGTTTCTGCATTGCAGCAGTAAAATTCTGTTAATAAATGTCTCTTTTTGGAGGATATTTTCTTTTTGGACTTGCTAACATACATTTATAGGCACAGCTGGCATGTGGAGGCTCTGTTCATGTTTTATTCACATGCTGTAGTAGTACATCGTCTACAGCAGCGGTGACCAATACCGGTCCTCGAGGACCGCCATTCTACACACTGTAGTTGTTTCCTGCAGCATCATTGGTCTACAGGATGAAATATTTGTTGCTTTTCTGAATAATTACCACAAATTAAAAGACATTTCTTTGTTTTAAAGAGGCCCTTCCATTAAAAACAGTTTTTCTGAGGTTTCTGTTGAATATTTTAGCTCCACAGGTGTTCTTACCTTCATAGTGGGTGTGAAAACAGGTCAATAACTTCTCTCTCAAACTACAGAGGTGGCGATAAAACCCAAGTTCGAACTGCCTGAATCTGTTTCGTCACAACTCCTTTGTTCGTTAGTATTTGTCAGCTCTTGCAGTTGAAACCACACCTAGCATGCTGCTGGCTAAAAGCTGTAGCATAAGACGTAGCAAACAGGAAGAGACGGCGTGCGTTGTTGCCATGTGCAGCGGGGCAGGAAACAGTATACCTTGCTCTGATAGGCTAGTTTGTTAGCCAATCTGAGTCCAGCGAATTAACATAATTAATGTTAATGAGTTGCAGCCTGAAGCCTGACGAATCTTCACACAGATAGATTTAAACGTCTGTTAATCAGTGTTTCCTAACATGTTTTAGATATAAAATGTTTCATATTACTTCAGAAATAACCACAAAGTCCTGAAATTTGTATGAAATGGCCTCTTTTTTGGTGTTTTTAAGTTCTTTTGCTTCTCATTCAACCAAAAAGCTCCAGATTTTCTGACTGTTGCTGTGTTTATACAAACTGAAAGTGACTCCTCTCCATCCCGTGTGACCGTACAGCATCTGTCAGCTTGATCCAATTGACAGATATTTTGGTAACACGTGTGAAGGTGTAAATTGTTGCGGGAGGGAATCAAAGGAAAGTCATTTAGATGAAAGTTCACCCACTTGGATAAATGAAGCTATTTGTTACAGTTTGAACAGAGAAGGCTCATCAGTTGAGAAACTTTTTCTAGAAAACTATATCTATAATCTGTCTATATGTCTGAAAGCAACAGGCCATGTGATAATCATGTGATAAAGGACTGAACAGTGATGCGTCTTCTCAAACCCACTCCATCATAATTAAAGAGTTGTGACTGGCCTTTACCAGGCAAGGGTTAGGATTCGTTTGAAGTCAGGTGAGGCCATTTGCATTCTGCCAAAGCAAATAAAACCCAAGCTATCGGTCCATCTTGTTCCCAGGCGATGTGCAAACAGCTGCACTGATAAAAATAATAACATTTCTGTCCTAGCTTACATGCTCCAACGTGAAACACGTTCAACGTTCCAGAGAAACACCTCAAAAACGTTAGTGACAAGTCCAACATCACACCTCCCACATTAAACGGAAAAGGTCAGCACCTTTATATGTGAAATCAAATAAACAAAAGGTAAAAACTGCACAATTTAAAGAAAAAAATCTAGTTTCAGCTCTTGGACAAAACCGAGAGCAAAACAAAGTTCAGTTTGGGTTTGTTTGAGCTTATTTTCACTCATCAGCGTGTTCTCGTTCAGTGGAATAAACAGAACAGTCTTTGGGTAAAAGAGGAAACAAATCCGCAGGGAATCAGGTAATTAGTCACTGGATGGAAAGAGGCAGAGAGGTGGTGGGCTGGGTCGTTACCCATAAACGCTGCGTCGCATCAGAGCCAATTACCGCAACCACAACAGTCCACATTTGACTTACACACACACACGTACAGTATCCTCACCTCAACTACGTCCTGACGCCTTGACAACCACAACCACAAGTGCCTTCAGCTGTCTGCCAATCGTTCTCCCCAACAGACACACAGCGACTGCACACACACGTGAGCTCAAACACACACACGAGCAAGTGGGCATGGGATGAATCAAGAGAGAGATGGAGTGACGGCATGTATTAGGAGACAAATCAGGGATTGTGTAAGTCTATTTATACAGCTAGAAGCCAAGCATTGAAACACATACACTGATAATGAAAAACACACACAGTTTAAATGTAAAATTCACCCACCTTTCATCTTTCTCCTGATATTTTTGCTCTCTGTAGTCATAAAGACTCGTGTAGATGTTGATTTTGACAGTTTATTTTTATGTTTTTCCCCCCTTAAAATTTTCTCTTGTCCAAACTGGACTTTTAGCTTGTCATAATAAAATAGCTTGTGTGTGAATTTCTTTCACGAGGCTCTATAAAGACAGTTTTTCTAAAGGAAAACCGTCCCATTCACCGAATATTCTAAAAAAAAACAACTGTAACTCTAATTTTGAATAAAATTGCTGTTTATCTGTAAATCTTTGGACATTCGCGCATCATTTGTTTTATTCAAATTTCATCCTGATCTGATTTCCACCCTTCTCTCATTTCCCCATATTTTTCCATTTATTCATCTCTTTCCTTTTTCTCCTCTTCCCTCTTTTTTCCTCTCATCTGACTCCATATACACGTCTGTTTTCTGTCCATGAGTTGAGAAGAAAATCATATTTCCCTGCTCCCTCTGGCCCGCCGAAATGGAAAATCATCTCACAGGCTAGCCGCTAACGTAAACCTAATTTCTGTCTCTTGGTTTCTTCTCCTTCTCCTCCCTTTCTTGTTGTTTCCGCCTTTGTTTCATCCCTTTTGCATCTGTCACAGCTGCATCTTCTCACAGTCTCCGTACAGAAACTCTGAATGCTAAAACAAATCAGCTAAACACACAACTACTGGTTTTCTGATGAGTTCCAAACATTCGTACATTAAAACAATTGTTTTCTCTGTGCATATGTTATTTATTACATACACAAGCTGCTGACTGTGCTAATTAAAACAGGAGATGTGTGTTTATACGCTTCCTGTTTTCCCAGTTGGCATCGTGACGCCAAAGTAGTGAATCCTCTGATGTTGACGATCCAAGGTAATAAAAACCAGAATCATGAGTTTATATTCACACTAATGCACTCGTTTGTGTTTGAGGTGAACAGAAGCTGTTTCAGTTTAGTTTTGACAGACTGTGACGTGATATGATGAGGAAAAAAGAACGCTTAAAAAAGCTTAAGCTCTGTTTTGGATGCACGTTTTGTATTTCTAAGCATGTTTCTTCTGCTTGGATTTTTTTCTTTTTGCATTGTCGATTTTTTAGAAATAATTGCCAAAAACAAATATATGAATCTAGATCTTCCTTTAGTGAAGCCAGAAAAAAGGAATGCGATCATCAAATGAAAAAAAAGAATTGTTCTAGAATTCCACCGAATCTGAAATGCATTTTTCCTTCTGTTGTCTCCGTTAAAAAATAATACAAAAAAACTTTAATGTCAAATCCTGATCCTGAATTTGCAATAATTAATAAATAACCCTGCAGCGTCTTTTGTGTCTTTGTTTCCACGGCTGCCGAGAAGTGAAACAAAACAAGTACGGATAAAGTCCCAGGCTGTCCCAAGGTTTCTTCCTGTTCTAAAGACAGATTGGACGGAGGAAGAGGATGACAAAGAAGGAAGCAGGAGTGGAGAAAGGGAGGACACTCATAGTGAGGGATGTTAGAGGTGATAAACCAATGTCACATGATGGAAAAAAGCAAACAAGGATAAAGCAGTGGAGTGATTTCCTTTGCTGCACCTCACTGAATGGACTGCTGTTGATCAATACACACACAAATACACACACACACACACACACATACCTGGAAGCATGATGACTTGAATCAATCTCCATCCAATTGAAGATCAATATCCTCTTGTGTTATATTGTCACATTTTCCAATTAACAAAAGCCCCTATGCTCGAACTGATATACTGAACTCCTTTACAGACCCTCACACACACACACACACACACACACACACACTGTGACTAGAAGAAACAACTCAAGCGTCTGAAAGTAAAACCTCAGAATCTGTGTGTGTGTGTGTGAGTGTCAGAGGTTTCGACTCTCGTTAGCTTGGCTGTTACGCTTATTGCCGTGCACTTGGCAACCTCTCATCAGCCCGACCCTTTCATAAGCTTCCAACCACCAAGGGCCCTGGCACCGAGCCTTTACCCTGTGTGTGTGCATACACATTTGTGTGTGTGTGTGTGTTTTCGGGGGCATGAGTCAAGCCAGACCTTTCTGATCTGTTTTGACACCACGGAATTGCACAAGTGACAGGGCTACTCAAACAAGGGGGGTGTGGGGGGGGCACACACAAACACACATTCACACACACACACACATGCACGCGGGTCCATAAAATCATGGTGGCGCCGGGGACACAAACACATTCAGCGCGCGGGTAAACGGCGGAGCAGTGCTTACAAAGAACACGTTGGGGGCAGAGAAGGAGTTCCTTTTGCTCGACTTGATCCAGATAGCATTTTCCTTTCTTGCTCTATCTTATTATTCATCGACGATTCCTCTCAACTCATTCATGTTAGAGAGGAAGAGAGAATGGCGTGCAAGCAAAGCATGGCATGTCGCCTGCACGCGATTCAGCCACGCTGAATCACATTACGGCAGGAAGAAGAGAAAGGACAGAGAAAGAGAAAAGGGGGAGAAGAAGAGTGGGGGGGTGAGAGATGAAAGAGCTACAAATGAGAGATTTCCCTGTGAGGTGCATAAATCAGCAGACTATGAACAGCACAGCTCAAAGCCTGACTCCCAGGCTGCAGACCGGAGCATTGCCATCCACACACACACACACACACACTCGCTCTCTATTACCATTTTATTGCATTCATGAGGCTACTGTAGTCAGAGCTCTATCTCGCTGCACCTACACTCGTGCTTTCAGGACATCAAAAGCTAGAAAGAATGCTAAAAGGCACCTCATCTTCTAACACTGACTTCACGAGACTTATAGGAAATTACAGTATTGGGAATTAAACGAACAGAGTGGAGAAACTGTGCAACATTGCACCTTGTGTCCTCCCACCTTTTCAACGAAAGACTTTTTAAAAGAGAGAATATCGGTGTGGCTCAGAGTTTCCTGAAAGGCTGCAGTCATCTGTGAGTGAGAAGGAAAATGTTCCTGCTTTTGACCACAGACTTGTTGTACACCGCAAACCAACCCACTCCCAAAAAAAGAGGAACGACCATATATGGTCGTGGAGAGCAGGAACTTGCAAGGGGTGAGATTCTTAGGAAGTAGGAAGGGTGGGGATTGAGGGGTTGTCAAAGTAAGTTTTTCCATGTTTTACCAAAGAAAACAGGGGAGTGTGGGGGGAATGGGTGGGGGGGTTCTCCTGCTTAGCCCAAAATGAGACACAAATGGTATGTGCAAAGGCATGCACACGCTCACACACACAGACAGAGACACACTAATTAAAAGCATAAGGTTGGTGATATTTCAGGAAAGCCTGCGGTGAGGGTCAATAATACAATCCCATCCAACTTATGTGTGTGTAAAGTGAAGCAGCATGTTCTTGTGGAGGGCGGGGGGGGGGGGGGGGGGTT